>OZ005649.1:99742446-100169946 GCA_963930645.1 Salticus scenicus
TAACACAAAAGTTTTTTTTTTTTTTTTTACTAACAGCAGAAATGCAGTTACAACTATAACATCAATAAAGAGTTCGAAATTATTTTGAACCATTTATTTTCATTTTTTCTGAAGAATTGGTTGATGTTAAACGCTTATTTGGGAAAGAAAAAAAAAGTTGAAATTTGTAAATTTTTTAATAGTTTGTTTCAATTTTTAATGTAAAATGTAATAATAATAATAATAATAATAATAATAATAATAACAACAACAACAACAACAACAATTCTATAAATAATATTATATTATTTTTAATGCAATAAATTACAAACGTAATAAGAATCGTTTTCTTACATAATTGAAATAATTTTATTTCTCTGACCTTTTGAAAGAAATAATAATAATTATAATAATAATAATAATAGTAATATATATATATATATATATATATACCGATGGATTGTCTTTTGCCTGGAAGGAAAAAGATTTATATTTAAAAATGGAGAAGTATTGTTGCGTTTATTATGATTAGCCTTAGATCTGCCCGCTGACTTATTTTTTTTATACTTTAATTTAGAATACTCAATTTTCTATTTCTGCTATGCATTATAACTTAATGTAAACCATTTCTTTCTTTTTCTTTCTTTTTTTTTTTTTTTACACACAGTGTGTACTGTATTCATTCTGGTGAAAATTCAATATATATACATATACATAAGTTCATACTTTTAACAAACTTTTAAATAATGATATCAATAAAAGTATGAATGAAAATTAATTGTACAGTCGGTAACAAAAGTGTCCGAACACTAGCAAAAATTCTTATGTAAAAAAAGTACACTTCATACGGTTTTGTTAAATAAATCCTTATCGAATCGTGTTCTTACACTGACTAAGAACAGGATTCGATGAGGATTTATTTAACAAAACCGTATGAAGTGGACGTTTTTTACATAGGAATTTTTGCTAGCGTTTGAACACTTTTGTTACCGACTGTACGGTATTTTAGAAATTTTTTATGACGTTGCTTTAGTTTTAATATAATACTTTAGCCTCTGACACTATAAATAAATACGTATACTTAAATATGTGTGTATTTCCGAAAACATTTTAATTTAGAGCCTCTGTAAATTTACAATAACTTTCAGTTAAAATTAAATAATCGATATTCTTAACCTATATTCTATGTATTTTAATTTTTATTGTTCTATCCCCCCCCCCACACACTCACCCACCCAAAAAAAGAAAAAAAAAAAAAAAAAACTTGAGAGAAAGAGTATTATAAATCACTAATATAATGTGGACATTAATATACTGTCGAAACTGGCTAACGTAAACACGCGTAACCTGAATTACGTTCAACATGAACTGTTTCCAGAATGCCCGTCAAAAAACTTATACTAGTAATATTAACATTTTTTTTTTTCCCGCAAGATTCATTTTAACGAGGTTCGGCTGTATTTCATTGAAATGTATAGATAAAATCCATTTTTATCTATACATTTTATTTATGTTTATGCATTTTATCTATACATTTTATCATACTCAGCTTAATTTTCATTGTAATTTTATACAAAATTTTCCATTAATTTTTCCGATGAATATTTTTAACAATCTAATTTAAATTCTAAATTAACAGCAAAATAATTCCACAATTTAATTTACAAAAATCATATATATTTTTAATATTTGTATTGCGTATGGCAGAGAATGACCCTGTATATTAACACAGTATTAAAATAGAAATTATTTTTAGTTAATAGTACCTATTATTTTACTGATTAAAATACATGATCCCATAAGAAAAAATAACATTGACATAGTAATTTAACAACATTAATCTTGTTTCACCATGTTTACACACATTGTATAAAATTCACACATAAGTTATATATGAATTTAATAACTTAAAAAAAATGATAATAATAAAGTATTTCTATAAAAATAATGCAGATTTTTAGCCTCGTCATCAAATAAACTTCAAGTACCGAGGTCAAAGACCTGGAACAGATGATGTATAAATTATGACGAGCTAGAGAAATCTTTAGTAAAGTAAAATTTTACAATAGAAAATAATTCACAATTACATTAAAGGATTTTTGTTAGAATATATATCACATCATCATGAAATGCAAAATATTTTATTATATTCTTTTTAATAGTTTTGTTCAATGTAAAATAATTATAACTATAATAAATTAAATAATATAGACTAAAAACTTAGTTCATATAGAATTTTCTAGTTAGAGATTTCACCTAAGAATTGATTCTTTTCTGTCTTTTTTTTTTTTTTTTTTTGTATTGAAAAAGCCTAAATATAAACAAAAAAGTGTATATTTTCGGTAAAATAATTTTCAAATATACATGAATACTTAATATTTAATAAAATATATAAGTAAAAAATAATATAACACTCTAAATAACAGATTGATTAAAATAACAACAAGTCAAATTTTACATTGGTATGCAATAACTCGTTACATCTTTATATCATATATGTGTCTCTGTCTGTGGACAGCGCCGCGCAAGGACGGAAAATTAAACAGTCACGTGATTCGACAAGAAGATGGCCCTATAGATATCCGAATGCACCTTAAAGCCATATTTTTGAATTTTTGATTAGTTTATTATTACTTTCATTATTAATTAATATATGAAAATAATAACATGATATTAGCTTTAAAATTATCCTTTAAATATCATCATTAAATTCAGCTGTCAAAAAAGTTTATTAGTTCATTTTATTTTTCGACATAAAAATAAATGTATTTTTACGTGCATAGTAGAAGAAATATCAAAAAGTAAATTTGTTAACGCATGTAAGAAAATAACGCCATTATAATATTTAAATTAAGCAATAATAAATATATAATATAATAATAATAATAAAACCCAGTACATTTCTTCCGAATTTTGTTTCATAAGCTTTTTAAAGATATTGAAGTTTGATATATATGTTTAATAAAAAAGCACCACAAAACTGGCGTTGTAAAAAATATTACTTATAAACTTTGAATAAACACCATAAAATGCAATAAACTCGCAACAATTGTTTCGGGTCGAAAAAACACACGACCCTTCATCAGGTGAACAAACTAAGCACGAGTGCTGCAGCCAAAGCCGCTTTGACTGCAGCACTCGTGCTTACTTTGTTCGCCTGATGAAGGGTCGTGTGCTTTTTCGACTCGAAACAATTGTTGCGAGTTTATTGCATTTTATGGTGTTTATACAAAGTGTATAAGTAATATGATATGTATGTTTTTTTTTTTTTTTTTTTTTTAGGCAGCATGTTTTTGACATGAATACTATGCTTGGTATGAAAATTTATTAAGCATCATTTGAAGAAGAGTTTTACCTATACCTACTGGACATTTCTTTAATTTTTAACACTGAAGCAGACTAGGCATTTTTCGCCAAGGACTTTGCTTTCACGACAGCAATTTTAAGTCAAGGGGCGCATAAAAAATAAATATGAAGTGTAAAATATTTCAGAAAATAAAGAAAGAAAGAAACAGAAACGATAATTGCATAAATTATTTATTTTTATCTTACTATATAATTTTATAGAAAACGTGCATTTTTAAGAATATATATATATATATATATATATATATTCCACAAGCACTATTATAAACCTAACCGCATATTATAACTTTAAAATTATTTAAAGTATTTTTTATAAATACACTGTAAACGTAAATGTCTTAAATTCAGTCACAAAAGTGTCTTATATGGATGGTCATTTTTAAGCGAAAAAAAAGTGTCTTACTTTTTAAGACACATTTTTGCATCTGAAATTAAGACATTGGAAGTGTTTTAAAACGCCGCCATGTTTTAGGCTTAAAAACACCGCCATGTTAGGCTTAAAAAACTACCGATTTTAAAGCTTTTTAATAAATAAATAAATAATTAAATATGGTGCGTTTCTGTTAAAAATAGATTTTAGAATTGTTTAGAGCATTAAAGTAATATTTATATTTATATATTAAAAAAAAAAAAAAAAAAAAAAAAACCATTATCCAGCGTTGGGATTCGAACTCACACTGTCTGTGTAAACCGAAACCTCGTCCGAAGAACTGTCGGAGTCAAGCATTTACCAATCACGCAATCGTCGAATACAACAATTTGTGTTTTTATGACAAAATATACTTTACTATTCACGAAACAAATCGCAGTCTTATGTTTTATTTATAATTTTTTTCTATAAAACTATTGATAGTATTGTTCTTAAAGTTAATAATTATTATTATCCTAAATTCATATTTAGAGGTATAGGAGTATTAATATTCATAATGCATAACAAGTATGTGAAGGTCGCAGTCCTCCATGATAACGATTTCTTTCCTTAAAGTGATACTTAGATTTAAAAAAAAAAAAAAAAACTATAATCATGAATACATGAAAATTTGTTGTTTTATATTTAAATGCAGATAAATATGTGAAAGAAAAAAGTTATGCACAAATTATTCATGATTGTTCACTTATAAATTCGCTTTCTCATACTTGCTACGTCCGTATTCACACTTTTTCTTTTAATATAAGAAAACTTTAAAGACAAGTTTTTTTTTTTTTTTTTTTTTTTAGAAAATAATCTTTGTGTGTAAATATGTTGTTTATGAATTATGTATAGATAATAGCATGCAAATATCATTCACATCTCTAGAGTATTATTCCATAAAAATTTTATTTCATAAAGCTACCATAGTAGCTTAACTGCTTATTATATAAAATAATAATATATTTATTGAATGTGGAAAGAAGTAGGATAAGCATATTTTATTAAAGTAGATTCCGTATGAAAAATTTTCTAAGTAATGTAAGTGTCTGAATTTCTAAAGTGTCTGAAAATTCAAACGCATTTTGCTGTCTGAAAATTCGTGTATTTACATGATTCAGACATTTTTGTGTCTAAATTGGTATTTCTGACATATTTCTGTCTTAAATTAAGATATCTATGATGTCTAATGTACATTTTAAAAGACATTTACGTGTCTTAAATGCCGTTTCAGTTGTTTTTATGTCTTACTTTAAGACCCTTTTATTTGCAGTGTAAAACATAATAATAAAATAAATAATAGGTTGTGATCGTTAAAAATATTAGAAAAATAAATACTCAAAGAAGTCCTACTTTTTTATGTAGGGGAAAAAAAAAATTCCATTACCAAAATGTGACAAAATTTCAAAAGTCCTTCAGGGGGATCTACAATAAAGCTGTACCATGATTAGGTTTACATAGTTTACATATTTATTTTTTTATATGCTAACCACTATTTGCCAACCGTAATATATTTAGAATGGAAAATATATGCAACAAAAAAAATTAGTTGTCTCATACGGTAGAAAAAGCGCTCATAGTATATTCTAATAAATACTAAAAATACTAAAAATAGGAAGAGTGTCTCGAAAAAATGGTGGTTTATAGGGCAAAATGGGCGTCATGTTCGGATTCATGAGTTCATTTTACATAAGAATTTGCAAAAATGGCGTTGGGTACGATTTTCATGCAGAACAGCGTTATCAGGGCTGCCACTCAGAGCAAGACTTCACTACGATGTTGAATCATATTTAAATTGTTGAGAGTTTACGAAATAACACAAAAGAAATTATCTATCAGTATAAAAGTTCAAAAGAATGATTCTTAGTTCACAAAATTATTTTTCCTTTAGTTCTTGAATAAGACTCAATGACTAAAGTTCTAATCATTAAGTTGGGCATATGGCTCTGCCGTATCTGCACTGTTAAAAAATTTTTTGTGAATTTACAGAGAATCTATTGGTAATTAATTATATTAAGTCTTATGTAAATTTACGGAGGATTAAAAATAAAGATTCTGTCAAAATATAGAGAAACTACACTGTAAATTAATCATAGTCTCTGTAAATTTACATCGATCAAAATATTCAAGTCTCTGTAAATTTAAATCTGTGAAACATCATAGTCTCTGTAAATCTACATATGTAAAAATATGCAAGTCTCCGTAAATTCGAGCATGTAAAAGCATATAAGTCTCTGTAAATTTACCATTGTAAAAATAACCACGTCTCTGTAAGGTTACATATGTAAAATCATTCAAATCTCTGTAAAATTACATATGGAAAAACATCCAAGTCTCTGTAAAATTACATACGTAAGAACATTCAAGTCTCCGTAAATTTCGTATATAATGTTATGAAAATCTCAGTAAATTTATCCATGTACAAATACCTAATATTTGAAGGTCCCACCATTGGCTGAGAAGCTCTGCTCTCAACGTTTGAAGGCGGAAGGCGCATGGTTCGATCCCAGGTTGCGATTTTTGACCTACCCATTCGGAATTTTCCGTGGATTTCTCCAAAACTTGTATAAATAAGGGATAAGACATTTTAGAAAGACCTACACTTACGGCAATCCCCACAGGTCTAGAAACCTAGCACATCCAATAGTCTTTAACTAACGCCGATTAAATATTAGTATGTTTACAAGCGTATCGAAGACACTCTGAATTGGCATATTACTTAAAATAAATTCCATTATTATCAATTTATAAGTACAAAAATATCCAACAGTAAGTTTATATTCATGAATATAGGTAATAATCTGGTAAATACGTTATATAAGTACAGATTCTTATACAAATTAAGGAAAAGAAACTTAAAGTTGGATGTTTTTGCACTTGTAAATTCATAGCCTTGGGATTTATTTTAAATGCGCGTCAGTTTAGAGTGTTTTGAATATAGGCTTCTAAATATACTAATATTATTGTGGTGTTAAAATCACATTGGTTACTCCAGAGTTCTAGGCCTGTATAGAATGCCTTATGTGTAGGTCATTCTAAGGTGTTCTATCCCTTATTTACAAAAGTTTTTTAAGAAAACCTTGGAAAATTTCGAATGGGTAGGTTGAAAATCTCAACCTGAGATCGAACTTCGCACCTCCCACCTTCAAACTTTGAGATAAGAACTCCTCGGAAATTGATGGGGCAAGAAGACCGGACTTTAGTATATATATAGACATGCTATATATTTTTTATCAAAACTACATTAAAATTCAGAGGTATAAAATTGGTTAAGCTTGTATTACCTTTGGTAGGATTTGTAATGATGCGCTTTAACAGGTTTTAAACTACAATTTTTATTAATGTTGTGGTACATTTTGCATCCATTAAACTTTTAATAAAAAATTTAAAAAAGAAGCTAATTTATATTATGGTACTTCTAATAAAATGATCAGAAATAATTGCAAAATATATCATATGTTTGCTTAATATTGCTCGGTTATATTTAGTCCATACCAAAATAAAAACTTAATTCCCTCATTTAATATGAATCAATAGTGAAAGATCGCACAGGTCTAAATCTAAAATTTTGATTTGATAATTATGACATATTGATGGTTTTTGGCTCGGCTGAAACCAAAACTAGATTTTACTCTATCACATACATATATTTATCAATACAAGATGCGATATTTTTTTCATGACTCTTCCACCAATATAGTTATACGGTTACTTTTATAGTATGATTCCATGATTAATTATAATTAATCATGGAATCATACTAGAAACTACCGAAAGAGAATGTATTGTGTCGGTAGATACCCTGTATTTGCAAAAGCTACGTGTAACAGAGGAAAATTGGCTTCATTTTCGGTTTCAGCACATTAGAAATATAGGTATCAACTAAAATAAAATAAATTTTGCCAACATTATATTTGTAGATCTGTGTTAACAACCTCAGTTTCTTTCATTCAAAAAATACATCCACTTTTTAAATACACTTTAAAAATAAATATTTTAACTAATATATATATATATATATATATATTACATTTTGATTAGATATTAACTTAAAACAATTAAGAATGTAACACTAATCGTTTAAAATTCATTATGCTCTTAAAAAGATGTAAACTTTCTAAATTGGGGGGAAAAAAAGGAAGGAAGAAGTACTAAAAATTTGTTAGGTACACTACCTTTCCATAATGACCGCACACTTTCGATTTCAGACACTTTTTAAAGTATTTCAAAAAATGTTAAAGAAATCATTTTGAAACTTCAGGGATGTGAAAGGTGGACCGGTAAAAATAATTAAAGTAAAATGAAAGCATTTGGCTTAACCCTGTAATAATTAATGCTTGAAATACGATATGGCAGTAGCATGTGATTATAGGACTCTTTCTCATTAACTTTTTAAGTTTATATGTCTCTAACGCATATAATCAGGGAGATAAAGATAACACGCAAATTATGAAAAGACTGTACAAAGTTATTTTCAGGAAACTAGACATACAATAATAAACACTGTATACTGCAATCAGAATGAAAAAAATATTAAATATCTAATGAAATATGAGTATTTTTACTAAATTTCTAACTGCGCATGCGTAAATGTTCAGTGAAACTTCATTTTCAAAATTTAACAGTAAAATTTATTGAGCTAGTTATATAAAAACCCCAAACAAAAATCTTGTAAACTGAAAAAGTTCTACATCTACATCATACAGAGCTGCCAACCAAATCCGGCAAATTGTTAGTACCCCCCCCCCCCGCCCCCCTTTTCCTACACCACTTAATTTTTAGAGTAATTCTCTTCAAATATATTTACGATAAATGAAGAAAACAAATACTCTAAAAATTAAGTGGTGTAGAAAAAGAGGCGGTAGTAACAATTTGCCGGATTAGGTTGGCAGCTCTGGTCATAGAATAAACTGAATTTCAGCTGTTTCCCAACATAGAAATTGTTAAGAGGGTTTTCCCAATATTTATTTACAATCACAGGAAATTGCATTACCGTTCATCGAGTTAAAATAAATATGTGATTAAAACTCCTTATACTTTAGCGTTTCTTCGAGAGAAACTGAAGACCAGTTCATTCTTTGGCGTAGAACTTTTTGAGTTTACACAATACTTGTTTGGGTTTTTATATAAGTAGTTTAATGCATTTGGCTACTAAATTATACAAATGAAATTTAGCTAAAACTTAGTCATGCGCAGTTAAAAATTTAGTAAAAATGCTCACATTTCATTAGATATTTAATATTTTTTTCATTCTGATTGCAGTATGTTTTGTCTAATGTTGTATATTGGGTTTCCCGAATATAGCTTTGTACTGGATTTAATACCTTGCATGTTATAGCAAAAAAAAAAAAAAAAATGTTCGGCAATTTTTTAAAGAAATCTTTATATCTCCCTGATTACATGCGGTTGAGACTTAAAAATTTACACAGAAAATGAGAATGAGCCCCATAATCATATGCTACAGCCAGAATGTATTTCGAGAATTATTTTATACTGGGTGATGCCAAATACTCTCATTTTTCTTTAATTTTTTACTGGTCCCATTTTCACTTTTGGCGCAAACAAATAACTAAACTACATGAGGTATAACATGTTTTTTACACTCCTGAAGTTTCAAGATGATTTGTTAAGTACTTTTTGAGTTATTTTAAAACGCATCTGAAATCGAAAGTGTCCGGTCATTTATGGAAAGGTTATTAAATGAATTTGAATTTTTAAATACTCACATTGATTTTTATATTAGCTAAAGAAAAGAAATTACTAATTCATTTCCATATAAAGGTCTCTCTTAAAAACTAGGCATACAATGTTGGTAGTTTATTTAAAAAGTAAATTTGTGCAACGTATTAATGAAATGCGTAACTTGTCACTTAAACCAACACTAACAAATCTGATGCAAATTTTATTTCAAACTGTAACAAATTTTGAACATTTTTCAATATTCTGTTTTTAATAAAATTGGTTTTTAAAAGATATTTTATTTGAAAATAAAAAAATCTCATTTCAGATCAGATTTCTAATACGTAATCGTAGAAGTATAGGAACATATTAAAAGTTTGATACCTAAATAGTTTTAATTTTTATAATTAATTCATTACAATGTGTAGAATAATTTCCTTAATTATTGTAGTTTCTGGGATATAAATATTTTTAAATAGACGACAAGTGGAGAGAAGATGTTCGTACGAATTAAATAGTATATAAAGAAATATAGAGCTTTTAATATTTTTAAATATTAATTTAGGGTTCAATGCAGATGAAACTCGGGTACTCTTTAGGTTTTCGTCACGAGTTCCATAAATTCAAATCTTTAAAATATATAACTTTTTGTTAAAGAAACCATTAAATTATTTTGAATTCAAAAAATTTCGACTTTTTATTTATTTATTTTTTTTTTTTTTTTACAAAAACAAATTTTAAAACATTTTTCTTCTACAAAATAGGATCTAAAGAAGAAACAAATTCTACGCTTTTACATATGAAAGCAGCATCCCGATAATTTACTACAATCATTGCAAAAAGCTCACTAAGAAGAAAAACATATTTGCTGCAAAGAAAACATACAATTAAAAATAATTAAAAAATAAAACATGCTGAATTAGATTAAAATTAAACTTTATTTTACTAACATAACACTGACCATATCTTTTTTTTTTTTTTCTAAATGACATTAACAAAAGATAAACGGTGAAAAACTCTTTAACAGGATAAATATTTGGTATTTGTAAATGTCTCTAATGAGGGTATTTTACGGCATTTTCTTTTTTCATATTCCCTAGACAACTTGTTTCATTTCTTATATCAGGATCAATTTCAATTATAACTAGAAAAAAGAAAAATGATGAAAAATTACTATTGTAGGAAAACACTTCAACTATAAATTTTTAAAACAAAATCTACATCCTATGACATTTTAAGCAAATAATGAAAAGAAAGGATTGCAATTACATGGCACTAAAAAGAAAATTAAGTATACACTGCTCGACATTGAAAATGCAACACCAAGAAGGAGTGGTCAGAAATTTATGCAAATTTTAGAGTAGACGCACGTCACTGAGTTATGTGAATGATGTGAAAGGCGCAACTCTCCGACGCACGTGAACTAAGATATAAGGGAAGGAACTTGCAGAATGGGCAATATTCGTGTCGTTATTTCTGCCAGACGAATTATCGAAGAAATTTTGTTTTTGTCTCGGAGGATACGTGTAATAGGAGAGAATGCCAGGCCACCGTCAATGAAGGCACGTCCAGCAGATAGATGATTTTACGGGGGGTATGGTGATCGGACTGAGAAGGGGGGGTTGGTCCTTACGTCAAATCGCAGCTGATACCCACATGGATGCGAGCACGGTGCATCGGCTGTGGCGAACATGGTTGGAACAAGGAAATGTGGCAAGATTGAGGGGTGCAGGTGCAGCCAGAGTGACGTCAGCACGCGTGGATCGACGCATCCGCCGACAAGCTGTGGTGGACACGCAAGTCACTTGTACCTCGATTCTGCAGTATGTGCAAGATACCTTGGATGTTCCCGTACCGACCTGAATCATTTCCCGTCGATTGGTTGAACGTGGCCTGCACTCACGGCGTCCGCTGAAAAGACTGCCATTGACCCCACAGCATAGATGCCAACGTTTGGAATGGTGCCGGACTAGAGCGACGTGGATGACAGAATGGCGAAACGTCGTGTTCTCAGATGAGTCACGCTTCTGTTTATCCAGTGACAGTCGCCGCATACGTGTGTGGCGTCGACGTGAAGACAGATCTAATCCGGCAGTAACTGTGGCACGCTCCACCGCGCGACAACGTGGCATAATGGTTTGGGGCGCTATTGCGTATAATTCCATGTCACCTCCCTAACAGCACAGTTAGGGTTAACTTATCCACAGTACATTTAAAGGACGTTTCTGGGATGTCTTTTCATTCAGAAGACATCTTGAAGATATCCTGGGGAGGCAATGTGCTGTCTGGGCTCTAGTTCGTATTCAGGGCACTATAACGGCCCAACGATACTTGGATAATGTACTGTGGCCGGTGGCAATCCCCTACCTTCAGGGTCTGTCTAATACAAATTTTCAGCAGGATAACGCCCGACCACACAGTGCTCGCTTCTGCCAACATGCTCTGCAAGGTATACAGATGCATTCCTGGCCACTGTACTCTCCTGAGCTGTCACCAATCGAACATGTGTGAGATGGGGTTGGACGCCGTTTGCAGACTCTGCCCCTGCCTCGTTCAGAAGACGAACTGTGGCAAATGGTTGAAAGGAAATGGAGAGCCATCCCTCAGGACACCATCCGCACTCTTATTGACTCTATGCCTAGACGTGTTTCTTCGTGCATCGCTGCCCGCGGTGGTCCTACATCCTACTGAGCCGACGCCGTTCTCGCTCTGTATTCTGACTATCATTTTGAAATAAAGATCACTTATTGTTCCTTGCTGTCTCTGTCTTTTTTTCAAATTTCATCACTTTCTGACCACTCCTTCTTGGTGTTGCATTTTCAATGTAGAGCAGTGTACATAAGCGAATTTTAAAGTGTATCTTAAATACTCCATCTAAATAGAATCTAATGAAAAATCATCTAAAGAAAATAAAAGTAGATATACATGGTATTTTAAATCATTAATACAGGAAAAAAATCACTTATATAATGAAATCATAAGATATTTAAGCACCATTTTATGAACGCCAGTTTAACAGGAATATTTTTGAAGTATTTTATATGAAGTATTTTGAAGTATTTTGAGTTATTTTAAACAAGTATGAATTGGATTGTAATTGGGAATAAGGCCGATTGACTGCTGTAGGTTCTAGGCCTACTTTGAAAAGACTTTATCCCCAAGAAAAGATCCCCCCCCCGGCCTTCCTATATGAAATTTTAAAGTTTGCCCCTGAGTTCCCCCGTTTTTTTTTTCCTTCTTTTAACAAATGCCTTAAAGTTTTCAGAAATTCCGAGACATTCCCAAAGTACAAGGAGTAGAGTGGGACTTTGATAACTATATATAACGACATTTTCAAAAAATATTGAAAATAATTTAGACATTTTTAAGTAAGCCTCAATTTATTACAGAAACCCCCATCGTGGGTTGACTTTTAAGGGGTATTAGCCCATATTTACGTGAATTTCAGAGAAAACCTTGGAAAACACCGAGCGACTAGGACAGCATGCGCGATTACGTATCGAATTCATCACTTCCCGTCTACCAGCTTCAAGAACAGATACTCCTGTCCCCAAGACCCACTTTTGTCTATTGGATCATTATAGTAATATGAATTAATACATAGTTCTGCAGCAAATTCTTTTTTACACAATTCAATTACGAAATATTTCCAGTTTATTAAATATATTTAAAAATTATTTTCTAAATATTATTTGGTCTTTAATAATTACATAAACTAATATAAATGCAAATTAGAGTAATTTTTTGTGGTCTTAAGCTACATGTAAATTCTTTTAATTAATATCCTTCTTTATTTCCATTATTAATATTATGATAATTACTTAAATATTCTATCTCCAAAAATTTAAATATTTAATGAAAACACTTTCCGCTGGTGAAGCATTAACTCGACCCCTTTCCTCAAACCCCTAAAAAGAAAGAAAAGAGAATTAAAAGTTAAAAATAAAATAAATAAATAAAATAAAAATTGAATCACTTGATAAATAAGAATTCTCTAAATATAAAATCTTTATTTTGTATTTCAGTTTTTAAATTTATAAAATTTTCAATATGTAAACTATTGTTTATAGAAGATATGTAGGCGATTTATTTCAATTCTACTCAAATTCTTGCATTTTGATTTCGAAAATTCAGATAATGTTTCAGTCTTCACGTAGAAAATATAACGGTAAACATTTTTAATGGCATAGAGAGTTGTATAAAGAACATTAAAAAACTTGAAGAATATTAAAATAAGAACTGAAAACAACCGGTAGCAGATTATAAAAGAATATCAGAGGTGAAAGTTTTCAGGGGCTATCTTTATTTCCAAATCCCCCCCCCCTTTCTAAATTTTTCCTTACAATGCCTTCAGAATTCTACAAATATCATTTATTATGGGAATAAATAAACATTTTAAAAAATAGCCACGTAATAATAACCTTAATCTATTCTTCCACGATTAATTTTGAATACAAATAGCAGTTTTTAGGGTTTTGTTATGTTAGGTAGTTTTTCACCCTTTGAATATGGAAATAAAACAATTTATTGTCTCCTGAGAGAGTGAACTGCTCCTGAATCATCTCTAAACTGTACGACTCCATGAGTGGCCGTGCCATTCTACGCTCAGAGCTTATAAACGGGAAGTGCTGAGTTCAATCCCAGGTCTAGCTCGTCGACCTAGCTGTTCGAAGTTTTCAGTAGTTTTCTCCGAGACTCATAAAATCTGGACTGGGCCCCTTAAAAAACATCCCCCTCAGAGGGCCCACTACCCCAGACCTAGGACCCTCGAGTCCTAGGCCTGGGGACTCGGCCATAGTTCCAAGCACTCTCTTAACTTTATAATACTCGGAATTAAAAACTGTCCAGTTATTAAAATCTTCCCCTTACAAAGAAGGAAAAGAAAAAACTTGTTTAACAAAAATTATTTCTGTCAATGCAAAAACTTGTCTGAAAGTTTTTTGACAATGCGTTATTAAGCAGAATTTATTAGCTATATTTCAGTGAAACTCTATTTTTAAATTGCATTTGCTCCACAATCGTCTGCGTCCGCCTCCCTTCATAAACATGTAACCGCAGTCTTGGCATGCTTATGATTATGGTATATTCATCCAGGATAATTCAAAAATACAGTTGGATTTTGTACTTAAAAGTAACGTTTTATGTGGATCGGTTAGTTTGAGATATAAATTAGTCCGCAACATATAACAGCCTGGATAAAATTTCGTATTAATTTAAACATTTCCTCACTCAATTTGATATACACTCTGTACTTTGAGTCCTTAAATATCAAACTGCACTCTGAAAAATATTAACTTGACAGAAAATTTAATTTGTCCCCCAACCCACTCCTCTATTACCATTGCTCGGCAACAGCAACAATAATTTTCTTTTTTTTTTTTACATTGTGGTTTTTTAACTTGTGCATATATATATATAGGCTTACATATACACACGCAAGCAGATTTTAAAAATTTTCAGAAAGCAAAATTAATAACATTGTACGGTTTAAAATACAAACCGTCCTCCCCTTCCTTAAAAAAAAAAAACATTAATTAAAAAAATTGTTGGATAAAACTCCCATCTATAAAATCTTTATTTTGTATTTCGATTTTTAAATTTACTTATTTTTTATTATTTAAACTATTAATTATATAATGTGGAAATGACTTACTTTTTCCTCAATTCCTACTATTTTGATTTAAGGTAATCTAGATTATTTTTCAGTCTTTCAGCAAATGCCAGCAAACACTTTTAATGACAGGAAGAGGCTGTAAAACGAATATATAAGAAAACATATAGAAATTTCAGTCGATATTAAACTAAAAACTAGTATGATGTGGCCACCACATGACTTTCTTCTATATAATTTTACACAAAACTTATTCAATAAAAATTACTTATTAAATTATCAAATTCTTTTCAATTATAAATGCAGAAGATTTTTATCTAATAGAATTATCACTAAATGCCGAAAGATGTCAGTTTTTTTCCAAATCAAAAGAAATGACTTTTTTCCAAGTTTTTTTTCGTAAAAAGTAAAAAAAAAAAAAAAAAAAAAAAGGAAACAATGGATAACTTTGTTTTAAATTAGCACAAATCTATAGTTCAACCATTAGTTTTAAAGGTATTGACGAGATCTTTCGAAAGATACCCATATTGAAAATTTACTTCCCCTGGGGGGTACTTAACCCCCAGGGGAGAGCGATGCCCCCACATGCAAACATTTTTTCCCTAGTTAACTACTACTATTATCAATAATTCATATTAATTTTAAAATAACTCTCATTATGTACATTTATACGAAATTTTGTCCTATATTGTCATGTTGAAAATTTAGAAAAATGCGATCACAGCACCTGTTGAGCGATTGATCCCCAAATCTAATTAGCACGAGTTTATGTCAGGGTGCAACTAAATACCAAGTAATTCGTGTTCTGGACATCCCAAAACGTGTAAATCCATCAAAAAATGGAGGTCGAAAATTTTCGCGAATCAAATGCTTTCTCTATATTACATATAGAAGAAAGTAAAAATAACCGCTAATATAACTAACATAAACAGTCATTGTTTTTGTTGATTATTAAAATAGGATAAAAGATTATATAAAATTTAACTTACCTAATTATGAATTCCAAATGAAAATACGAATTGCTTTAAGTTCTTCAATACAGTCAACAACAACAAACTCTTTATGAGTAGATACGAAGATAAACATCCCGCAGAAACAATCTAATTTTCCCTAACGTTCCCTTTTTTCTCCCTTTTTACGTAATAGTACACTGCAATGAAACAAACTATTCAGTATATTTCTGCCTTCAAAACTTCTAGTTAAATAAATATATATGCATAAATAGGTATTTATTTTAATATAAAAATAATTTTAAGGTTATGTATATAGATATAGTTTTTTATTTAATGTACCTATCAAAATCCCTACAGGGAAAACGTTGTTTAGAAAAGGGAAATATCTGTAAATTAAGAACTGAGTTTCTTGATTCAATGCTTTTAACAGAGAACTCGTGTAAATTTACGGAGAGTCTCAATACTTTTTCTGTACTTTTACAGAAATTTTTAACAGCAAACTGAGTTTCTTGATTCACTGCTCTTAACAGTGAACTCATGTACATTTACGGAGAGTCTCAATACATTTTCTGTACTTTTACAGAAATTTTTAACAGTGTGGAGACCACGAGAGTGAAAGACTCTTTAATTTCAGATGATAATACTCGAGCACTGTGTATCACAAAAGTTATTTCTCAGATTTTCGGCTTTCTATTTAGCTTTAAATTCAGATCGATAAAATTGAACAATAGAAACAATAGAAATAATATTTTCTAGTTTTCAGTTAAAGTCGTTTGCAAAAGTTTAAGACCAGTAGCCGATTTTCAGTATTTTAACACATTGCATCATTTGTGCAGATTATTGCGTCATCTCATGTGCTGACAGCATCAGACACATTCTACTGCTCTAAATAAAGGTGCCCGGGACGTTTATCGCCAGTTGTTTATTGGATTTTGTCGTAGACAGTGCTGCTGTGTAATTATTGTAATGGGTAAAGAAGCCTTCACTTACTGTTATAAAAAGGTCAGTAATATTGGCCTTGCATAAAACTGGATTTTTCTGAAAGTAAAATAAGTTCGAGCGTAAATGTGAGCAAGAAGGCTTCGCATCAAGCTACTAGTAAATTTAAAATTTCGAGAAAAATTGGGAACTTTAAGAGAAGTGGTCGCCCTAGAAAAACGCGTACACATGATGATCATGTGATAAGGATGGTCGTACGAGATCCAAGAACCTCCTACAATACAGTAAGACATTCTCTGGCTGAAAAAGTCACTAAAGTCAGTTTGAGTATTGTTTCAAGACGTCTGGTCAAAGATTTTAGTTTATCATCCCATAAACCTGCAAGGAAACCTCGACTTACTCCAAGAATGAAAAAGAAACGACTCTTAAGGTCAAGAAATTTTCCCGAAATTTTAAATTTATTAATAGCTTGATGCAAAGCTGTTTTGCTCACATTTACCCTCGAACTTATTTGACGGTCAGAAAGTCCAATTTTATGCAGGGTCAATATTTCTGACTTTTTTCTGACAGTAAGTCAAGGTTTTTTACCCATTACAATAATTATACAAAATCCAATAAACAACCTGCGATAAACGCGCCAGGCACCTTTATTTATAGCAGTAGAATGCATCTGATGCAATCAGCAAATGAGATGACTCCATAAACTGCGCAAATGATGCAATGTGTTAAAATACTGAAAATCGGCTACTGCTCTTAAATTTTGCAAATGACTGTAATTATTTGCATCCTTAAGATAATTTTTTTTTCTTTTAAACGAATTTTGGTTTTCTAGCATGATAATATTTCGTTTTGTTAACTCAAATTCAGATACCTTTTTTGCTCAGTCTTGAAATAACCAATGTCAACTGTTGCTTTTATGTCTTTTCCATTTCTAATTCTTCAGCCAAAAATAACTTTTCTCGTCTACAAAAATTCATTATTATAATCAAAAATGTGTTTAACAAAATAAATATTGAATATTCTTAACTTTTCAAAAATTAAAAGATTTCTATTGTTTCAGTTTCAATAAACCATTATTTCCAAAATAAAATTCATGATTTCTTATCCTAATAACCATAATTACGTTTTAAGTTTATTTTTTAGTAATACAAGTCATATCAGATGCTGCTAACCTAAATGAAATACATACTCTTCCATAACAGCAAAGAGACACCTAAATATGTCTAAATATATATGTACTAGCAGACTTTGCCCGCTTCGCTGGCCACTAAATTTATAGGAAACTCTTTTCTATATAGCTTTATAAAAATAAAATAAAATAAATTACTGAAATTGTTCAAAAGCTCGCTCCAGGTCCCTGCTGCATTCGGCAGCGATTTGGTCATCCACTGCAACTCGGGCGCTTGTCCCTATTACCTGCGACAATAGTTTACCAATGAGCTTCCATTCAGGTGCTTATTATATAACATTTTGGAAATAGATAGTACCTAAAAAATTGGAGTTTCCCTTTTATATTTGAATCCCAGTTACATGTGAACAACACTGTACGTGTTGTTCACATATAACTCGGAATGGACTCAAATGTAACATAATATTTGTTTTTACAGTATTTCATATGTTTATTTTGTTTATTCAATCAACCATTAAATGACAGCAATTTCACGCCAAATATTACAATATGCTGTGACCGGCTACATCTGTCGCATGAGACAATTAATTTTTTGTGTTTATATATAATTCATGGGTTGTAAACCTGATAGTACAGCCTTAATATAGTTCTCTTTGGCGGCTTTTGAATTTTTGTCACCATTTTAGACTTAATCCATTGTAACAATAAGACTTAATCCCTTGTAACTATATGCTATGAGCGCTATTTCTGCTGTATTTTAAACAACTAATCTTTTTATGGTTACATATATTTCCTATTAAACATGTTTTTATTTATTTATTTAAATATTAATTTGAATTTTTCAAATATTTCTGTTCGACAGCGTGCACGTGCAGTAACACAAAGAGGCTCATTTGTTTGTATGATAAATTAGCATAATGATTATTATATAAAAAAATAAATAAATAGGTAAACATTATTGTGTTACACAACTTTATTATGTCGTTCCACTGGCGGCTTTTGAATTTTTGTCGCCATATTAGCGATGATTTTTTTTTTTTTTTTTTTTTTTTTTTTTTTGCATGAAAAGGGGAAGACTATTTTCCTAATTATTTTATCAGACTCTTTTTTGATTATACATAAGAATCCTTCATATTCTGCTTATATTTGTAATGGTTTTTAGGTTTAAAATAGTGCTTGTTGAAATAAATTTCCTATCTTTAAAACTGCATTTGTTCTGTAAATTTTGTGTAAAAATAAATCATTTATGTTTTTATATATTTGATGCGCTACTTAGATTAAAATGGCTGTTGCTATATTAAACTCTTTGTCGAAAAACGTTCGGTGTACTTCAGCACCGAAATTTAAAAAGACACCCAGCAGTATCTGTTAATGAAACTGATAAAATAAAAATATGGTACATAGAGTTTAAATAATCTATTTAAAAAAAACTTTTAAAATCCAAATTATTAATGTATCGTATCACATACATAGATATATTAATAATATATAGATTGATCATTGGGGAGAAAAAAGTGATTCCTTTTCACTCGGGAAAAAAAGGCGATTTTACCAAAATATGGCAGTCTTTCCCCGAGTGAATACACACGAATATTTTAGCAAATAAAATTCATGAATAATTTATTTACTAAAGGTGAATGAAATGCTCCAGATATAGTTTCAAATTCATTCTTCTTTTTTTCCTTTTTTCCTTCAATACCACTTAATGGTTGATTTCAAAGCTTTTTTTTTCGTCATCAAAAGTCTTTGCACGATAATATGGGGATGATCCGCGTTTGTAATGGTCGATAGATGGCGCTTTTTCAGCTTTTGTTGTTAGTAAATATTATAGCCACGTGTATTTATTATTATTCTTTTTGTTATTCTACTTAATATTCGTATTATAATTTCTCCGCCATTACATCATGGAAAATTAATTGCTTTTGGAAAAAAATATTTCAGTTTATTCAAAGTTCGATCGGAAGTAGATCTTTATCTGAAGTTGAACAAATATTAGTTTCAAATCATTTGATTAATTCTTTATTTCCATTAGCCGAAGCAACTGAAATTTTAAATTTGTCACTTGGAAATAAATGGAAGCTTAATTCTGGATTTCTTGGTCCTTTGGAGTTACACTGGAGCACACAACAGTATGTGTTATCTTTTTTACCGGATTTATTAATTTTTATTCAATAAATATATGTGAAACTAAACATCGGCATGCAATGGCGGCTTGATGGAAGCCGAATTTAAGCATGTTAATTGTAATTTCACCTTAGCCCACCAGAGGGCGAGCATTTTATTACAATCGCGGATAGATCTATATATATTATTAGATCTATGATCACATAAATCTTTTCGAAGATAGAATAAAATTTAATTTGAAAAAAAAAAAAAAATAATAACTTTTGTTTATTAAACAAAATAATTGATGAAATTTGAAATGCAAGTTGGTCTTGTGGAGTACAGGTATTATATTTTTGTGTTCGTGAGAGAAAATTTAAAAGAATTTGAAAACTGCAATTTTTAATCCCACTTAGAAATCATGTGACTTAATGTGAAGCATATTTTTCATTTTTTTTCTCCTAACGGTTTCCATACAATCTTCTGCTGTTGCCACCTAAAATTCATACTTTAGTTAATTTTAAAAAAATCTAATTGTCCGATTGATAAGCTGTTTAATGTATTGGATTTACAGAAATTTTCCCTTTCATTTGCTATCTTATTTGTAACGATGCGACTGATATTTCTAATTTATTTTCTAATCTTTCTGATTTATTTTCCTCATTTTAAATAAATGTACGGGTTTTTTATTATTATTATTATTATTATTATTATTATTTTGTCGAAAAAAAAATTAGCAACAATTAAATTATGGATAAAATGTTAAAATTTAAATGGCTTATTTATCAGAAATTATAAGGTTATTATTTTCATATTTTAATTAATTAAGAAAAAACTAATCAAAAATTCGAAAATCTGACTTCGATGTGCACAATGACCCTTCGGGGGCACCTTTGTGTTAAATCTCGTGACTGTCCGAGCTACCGTTTTCGAGAACAGTGAAATATACAAATATTGCTCACTTAATAGTATAAGATATATATATATATATATATATATTGTTGCGTACTTCGGGGTTCGTGAGTTGTCTGAGAATGAAAGGCCAAACGTACAAAAATTCAGTAATTTATTCACAGAAAGTTCCAGAGAAATACAGGTCAATAAACCAATTATCAGCTTCAATTCAAGCAGTAACCACAGCTTAAACAACAGCTGTCAATAGCAAATCCACAGTACGAACTGTACCAATAACACTTGAAGCAAGTCTCTCTCAAAGAGGCTTAAGAGCAATGCAAGCACTAGCGAAGCTGGCTGAGATCTGAACTGAACTAACTGCCTTGGCGAGGAAGCGCTCCTTATATGCTGTTCCATGGAGCCCAGATTTTTCGAGAAAACTCTAGAAAGTGGTCAACCAATCAACTTACAGCTTCCATATTTGGTATATCCCATATAAGGATTTTCTTGCCAAGGTCGCCAAAAAAATCGCCAAGGTGGGAAAAAGTCGCCAAATTTGGCGCCAAATCCATTACTTGCATTACTGGGGCTTTTTAATGCGTTTTTAAGGGAGAATAAGGCTATTTCAACGCTAAAACGACTAGAAATGCACAAAATTAGCACTTTATCAACTTACTAAGCCTCTTTGAAAGAATTTATACAAAAATAAACACAATTATTTACAATTTCGTAACACTGCCCCCCTCCCAAGGACTGCACGTCCCGGGCAGTGCAACCCTTGGTCAAGAGGCGAAACTAAACAAATTTACACAATCTAAATTCAAAAACTAAGTTGCATATAACGATAAAATAGAAATACAAATCAAGTGAGAAATAGTTACAAAATTCACAAATATGTTCAAATATTTATATACAACTATTTACAAAATTCACAAATATGTACAAATATTCATATACAAATATTTACATTACGCATGCGCAAATTTTATCAGTATTTACATTTTTAATTTTAATATTACCGGTAATTGTGGTACTTGGCTAGCCTGTTATAGTGCACCACCTTCGGTTTTGATGAAGGTGTTTTAGTGATCTGCACCACTACATCATTCAGCCTTTTTAAGACTGTGTATGGTCCGTCCCAATTGCACTGTAACTTGGGAGAGAGTCCTTTGCGTCGAACTGGATTCCACAACCAGACCTTCTCTCCTTCCTGGAACTCATGTTGTGTAGCCTTTAGATCGTACCTTGTCTTCATTTTCTCCGTTGCCACGTTAATCCGCTCCCGAGCAAATTTGTGTACGTCCTCAAATCGTGCCTGGAGATCTTGGATGTACTCCTCGGGCGATGAAGGCGCATCGGGTGGACAACCAAACAGTTGATCACATGGGAGACGAAGTTCACGTCCAAAAAGCATCTGGGCTGGAGTATAGCCGGTGGTTTCATGGACAGCACTTCGATAAGCCAGCAGGAACAATGGCAACTTCAAGTCCCAATCTTGCTGGTTCCTTGATACTAGAAGGGAGAGGTTATTCAGGATGGTACGGTTGAACCTCTCGACCATGCCGTCCGACTGGGGATGTAAGGGTGCTGTCCGGGTTTTGTCTACGCCGAGTAGTTGACACAGTCCTTTGAAAACATCAGAGGTAAAGTTCCTACGTTGGTCGGTATGAAGTTGTAGGGGCGTGCCGTACCTTGACACCCATTGCTGCACTAGGACTTCTGAGACTGTGCATGCCTCTTGATTGGGAATGGGATATGCCTCAGGCCACTTGGTGAAATAGTCCATCACGACGAGAATGTATTTATTTCCACTGGAGGTCCGTGGCAAAGGACCCAAGATGTCGATTGCAATCCGTTCAAATGGTGCTCCCACGTTATACCGTTGAAGTCTTCCTCGACTTCGTTTCTGTGGGCCTTTACGTGCCGCACAAGCATCACAGGATTTACACCATTTTTCCACATCCTCCTTTGCCTTGCACCAGTAGAAGCGTTCCCGAACTTTCTGCAGAGTCTTCATTACCCCAAAATGGCCTCCGGTAGAGCTACTATGCAGTTGTTCTAAAACAGCTGGAATTTTCGATCTTGGTAATAAAATCTGCCATCTGAAGCTTTTCCCATCATCAGATTCCCACTTTCTGTATAATACGCCGTTTCTGATATGAAGAGAGTCCCAAAGAGCCCAATAACTTTTCGTAATGGGACTAAATCTGGAAATGTCCTGCCAGATAGGTCTGTTGCTGGTCGTCTCCTTCAGCTGTAATATTGGCTTTATGTCAGGATCATCCAACTGGGCTTTTCTAAGTTCTTCGTCACTCCATGGATCGGGATCTAGATCTGATGGTGTAGAGACTTGGCAGGCAACCGGATTTATCGGCAGGTATTTCTGTTCGGCTCTAGAGCAGTACTTGCAGCTCTCCGAGCAGGGCTTCCGTGACAAGGCATCTGCATTACCATGTAGAGTCCCTTTACGATGACGTATCTCGAAGTCATATTCCTGCAGGCGTTGTATCCACCTGGCAATCTGACCTTCCGGGTTCTTGAACTGGATCAACCACGTTAAAGATGCATGGTCAGTCCGGAGCAGGAATCTTCTGCCATAGAGGTAATGATGGAAATGTTCGATGTCTTTTACGATGGCGAGTAGCTCTTTCCTGGTGGTACAGTAATTTCGCTCCGGTTTAGACAGGCATTTACTCCAATAGGCAATGACATGTTCTTGACCATCAATTTCCTGCGTCAGAACAGCACCGACACTCTCATGGCTGGCATCTGTATCAAGTATAAACTGTCTGTCGGGCTGTGGATACGTCAAGATTGGCGATGATGTTAAGGCCTCTTTAAGTCGTTGGAAATCTTTTTCACATTCATCTGTCCACAGGAACTTCTGTTTGGCTTCCGTCAGCTTGTGGAGTGGCCTGGCAATATTTGAGAAACCCTTGACAAACTTCCTGTAGTAAGTGCATAACCCCAGGAAACTTCGTAGTTGGTGTACATTTTCAGGGCGACTCCAGTTCTCGACTGCAGAGATCTTCTCAGGATCAGTTCTCACACCTTCGGCAGAGATGATATGGCCGAGGTAGCTCACTTCACGACGGAACAAGTTACACTTGCCTGTATTCAATTTGAGGTTAGCCATTCTGAGTTTCTCCAGCACCTTTCGGATGTTTCGTAGATGGTCTTCAAAGGTGCGCCCCACAATGATAATATCATCCAAATACACCAGACAGGCTTCATAGGAAAGTCCTTTTAGCAGTGTCTCCATCAGGCGTTCGAAGGTGGCAGGTGCATTACATAATTCGAACGGCATAACTTTAAATTGCCACAGTCCTTGTCCCGTGGTGAATGCAGTCTTCTCACGATCATCAGGATGTAATTCTACTTGCCAGTAACCGCTCTTCAGATCCAAAGTCGAGAACCATTTATTGCCAACAAGTGTGTCTAATGTGTCGACAATTCTGGGAAGAGGGTAACTGTCTTTCTTCGTGATGTCATTCAAACGACGATAATCCACACAAAATCTTGTTGAACCATCCTTTTTCCGCACCAGTACTATGGGAGAGGCCCAAGGACTCGTTGATGGCTCGATGACATTATTGCGCTGCATTTCACTTAGAAGTTCAGTGACCTCTTCCTGTTTAGCAAATGGAAGTCTTCTTGGATGTTGTTTGATTGGAGGATGATTTCCTGTATCAATTCTGTGCTGGGTGATGTTTCTTCTCCCGACGTCTTCAGGTGTTCGAGAAAACAGGTCTTTAAATTCTTGGAGTAGCTTCTCCGCAGCACATCTCTGTTCCTTTCCGAACTCTGCATTCTTTAGTAATTCCGTTATTAATTGTTCTGAAGACTTGGATGCGGTTGATTGCGTGGGACGGTTGATGCATGTAACAGGAGTGCAGGTTGCTAACACCTCATCCTTCTTCACTGTCCGGACCTTATCGCTGATGTTTGCAACTCTCACAGGAATAGTACTCTTGGAGAGATCCACCAGAGATGAAGCTACCAGAACTCCTCTTGGGCTATTGTCTATATTCGGATATTCAATCAGTCCATAGCGGAAGAATTGCTTGGTAGGAGGGGTTCCTGAAACTATTGTCTCTGTGTGTGGGGGGATGGAAACTTCCGACTTGGCTGTTATCTGGCAAATTTGCTGAATGTCTTGATTTTCAGTATTGAACACAGCTATGTCTTCCGAACTCGAATGCAGTTCATTATTCTTGAAGTCCAATTTGAAGTTAAATTTTCTTAGGAAATCAATTCCAATGATTAGAGGATCTCTTATGTCAGCCACATATGCCATATAATGGTAAATGGCATTTCCAAAAGTGATGGTCAAGTTCATTTTTCCATATATTTTGATTTCGTCTCCGGTGATAGTCTGGAGTTTAACACAGGGCGGCGTCAAGATGATCTTCTCTTTTAGTTCTTGAGCCAAATCCGTTCTAATGATGGTCACATTGGCTCCCGTGTCCAGAATAATCCGGCAGGTGGCGTTGTTGACTTGGCCATAGACGTAAAGACCATTATCGCCGCCACTCATCGATGAAACATGAAATACTGTAAATTGGGGCTCTTTAATTTCAGGCAACCTCCGCCCCGCGAGATGGCCTCCTCCTAGTTTCCCTGCAGTGATGGTGAAGCCGGGTGATTTCCTATAGTTGGTCGTACAGGGCAGTTCCTCTTCACGTGACCATCCCCTCCACAGCCCCAGCACTTTATCTTCCGATCCTTTATTTCCTTTTTATTCCCCAGGCTGCGCAATCTCTTTAAGATCTCTTCGATACTTCTCTTCATTTCATTTTCACCTGCAGGGGTATCGTTTAATGAGACTGCTCTTATGGTATGGCGGTCTTTACGGGAGGCTTGTTGGGCTGCCTCTATCCTAAGTGCATAGCCTAAAGCTGATTCTACGTCTCTGATGTTGGAGAGTCTTAGCGCTTTTTGAATTTCTGGATCACGAACAGCATCGATAAAGTACTGAAGAGCTAAGTCGTTCCGAGTGTCAGCATGACAGTCTGAGAATGCTAGATGTGACAATCTCTGAATGTCCGCTGCCAGCTCTTGCAAACTTTCGCCCGTTTTCTGGTAACGGGATTTTAGCTGGAGGCGACTATAGTCCTTAGAACACTTCGCTCCGAAGCGTAGCTCCAGTGCTCTAGTCAGGGCCTCGAAGTCGTTCCTTTCTTCTTTAGAAACATTTCTCAGTATCTCGGCTGCATCTCCCCGTAATGCTGCTGCTAAGTGGACTGACTTGGCGGTAGAGTCCCAGCCGTTAGCTTCAGCTACGATGGAAAACTGGGTCTTATATACATGCCAGGAGGAACTGCCGTCGTAGGTAGATAGCTTAATAGATTCCTGATTCTGGCTTCTTTTATCTCTTTTTTCCGTTTCCTGGGGCAAGGAGATCAACTTCTCTTCTACTTTTCTCTCAAGATGTTCCTCTACTTTCTTCATGACTTTCTTCTCGAAGTTCTCTTCTATCTTCATAAATCTCTCTTCAAAATTCCTTTCTACTTTCATAACATTTTCTTCTATCTTCATAGCTTTCTCTTCAAAACTCTCTTCAATTTTCAAAACTTTCTCTTCAAAATTTTCTTCTATCTTGATAACTTTCTCTTCTATTCCATCCATTCTATTTTCCATCACCGTTAATTTACCCTCGATCGATTCTTTCACCGTTGAAAGCTCTCTCTTCATCTCATCTTGATTAGATTTAATTTCTTCCTGAACTTCACCCAAACTGCTTTTCATATGCTTCATTTCTTCAGTCAAACCGTCTTTCAATTCTCTTTGCGATGTTTCCATTTTCTCTTGTGCTACTTTCATTTCTTCAGTCAAACCGTCTTTCAATTCTCTTTGCGATGTTTCCATTTTCTCTTGTGCTACTTTCATTTCTTCAGTCAAACCGTCTTTCAACTCTCTTTGCGATGTTTCCATTTTCTCTTTCAATCCGGTTTCCATCTTTTCCTGTCCGGCTTTCATTTCATTCATCTGGGTAGCTAAGGTTTCTAGAAGTTTTTTCATCTCTTGCTCCATAGCCCTCGTTATCACCATTCACAGACAATCCCACTTCTGACACCAGAAATGTTGCGTACTTCGGGGTTCGTGAGTTGTCTGAGAATGAAAGGCCAAACGTACAAAAATTCAGTAATTTATTCACAGAAAGTTCCAGAGAAATACAGGTCAATAAACCAATTATCAGCTTCAATTCAAGCAGTAACCACAGCTTAAACAACAGCTGTCAATAGCAAATCCACAGTACGAACTGTACCAATAATACTTGAAGCAAGTCTCTCTCAAAGAGGCTTAAGAGCAATGCAAGCACTAGCGAAGCTGGCTGAGATCTGAACTGAACTAACTGCCTTGGCGAGGAAGCGCTCCTTATATGCTGTTCCATGGAGCCCAGATTTTTCGAGAAAACTCTAGAAAGTGGTCAACCAATCAACTTACAGCTTCCATATTTGGTATATCCCATATAAGGATTTTCTCGCCAAGGTCGCCAAAAAAATCGCCAAGGTGGGAAAATGTCGCCAAATTTGGTGCCAAATCCATTACTTGCATTACTGGGGCTTTTTAATGCGTTTTTAAGGGAGAATAAGGCTATTTCAACGCTAAAACGACTAGAAATGCACAAAATTAGCACTTTATCAACTTACTAAGCCTCTTTGAAAGAATTTATACAAAATTAAACACAATTATTTACAATTTCGTAACACTATATATATATTAACTCATTGTAATTCATTCTGATTTATCGGCGATTGCAGTGCAATGGACCATATTCCTCGTTTGGGTTCGAGACTATAAAAAATCAGCTGTTTTGGGCAAACAATTCTCAAGCAAAGCATTGTGGCTTGCAAATTTTTATCTTGCAATATTATTTCTAAGAGTTACAAATTATATGAAATTGAAGTAAGAGTGATATAGTGATAACTTTGTTTTGTTTTTAATCCAGTTTTAGTAATATATTTTAATCTTAATCAACATATGTAATATTAAAAGATGTCATGTGAACTGTGGCGATGTTAACAAATTTAAATGAATGTTCCATCTAATAGATTCCTTTATTAAAATGATTGAAATTCTAATTATTTAAGCTTTGATGTCTATATATAGGTGTGTGTGTGTATAAAATGTTCTTATTAATCTTTTATTCATTATATATATGTATGTGTGTGTGTGTGTATACATAAAATGTTCTGAAATTTTACGTTATGGAATAGTCTTAACTTTATCATTCGATTCAGTTGTTTACATTTCTCTTTTGTTCCTGTTTGAACATTATTATTACGTTTCATTGCAGAAATATTTACGAAAATGTTATGCGTAACAATAAAATGGCATGTTGAATCTAATTTGTTTACAAAATATCGGCCACGTGTTCGGCGATTTTACCTACGGTGACGACACAGGAATATTGTCCATTCCTTCGATATTTACGAAAATACTGATTCATATTTTTTTTTTCCTTTTAAAGATTATCGACTTTAAAAAATAGATAAAGAAAGAAATACTATAATGACATTAAAAATAATTATAATAATAATATGCAAAAAAACTAAGTTGAAAATTTTGTTTTTACTAAAACTATTTTTATATATTTAATATTATTTATGATACACAAAGGTCTTTTTCTTAAATATATCAAACCTAAAAGTCTTCATGATATGAGAAAATATAGTGACTGAAAACTGAATCTCATACATTTGTCATTTATTAAATGTCTTACATCGAAAACAAGCGGTTTCAATTGATATAATGTTTTGAAACTAGCTAGGGGAAGCGATTCCAGCATAAGCGCATTTCCCCTAGTTGATTATTACTGTTATAAATAGATTTTGCAGAATTTCGTAAAAAAAAAAAAAAAAAAAAAAAAAAAAATCTTTTTGAAAGCGTTTATACAAAATTTTGTCCTATACAAATATATTAAAATATAGGGATGGCAACGGCACCTGTTTCGCGATTTTCGCCAGAAATTAATAGACAATATGTAAGTCAGTAGGCAAGGTCAATCACATATTAATTTGTATAAAAATACCGCGCATTAGTTCTTGAGATAAAGATACCACAAAACTTTTGTCACAAATGTTAAAGCTACTTAAGAAAATCACCGTTTTCTTCTGCTTTCTAAAAACTAGTGTTATCTACGGACGCCAGTAAATGAAATATTCACACTTTTATCTTCAAAGCGGCTACTCAATTGAATAACACGTACTGCGTTTCTTCTTAAAATTCAAATATCAGTAAAAAAAGAACACAGCTACGTTGAATATTATTTACAAAAAGAAATCATTTAAAAAATACAAAAAACTTTATTCCCAATGGAAAAAACCTACTGCTCTAAAACAGTAAATTACTTATTCTAAAAATTTTAATACACACGAGCTCTCGATTAAACGAGACCAAGTATCATTTTTTTTTAACTAACGTTGCCATCTAATAATAATAATATTCATAAAATAAATAATAGACATAATAATACATTTTCAACATCCTACCACCTTTTGATTATTTCCCACCCCACCTTCACATTTGTCACCAAAGTCCGTTAAATTAATCTCATTTTCTTCTAACTCTTTCATCCAAGGGCCTTTAAAAACCGGTCTTATATTTTCACATATTGTAGACTGATCCAAAACTTCGAAATTGCAGCCAAAATTTTCTTTCAAATGTTTCAATGTCACTTTATAGCAGTTATGCTTGACCTCGTTAGTGATAACGCCGCCAAAAAGGGAATGAACCATTTTCTCTTGGCGAATAGATATATAATTCATTTCTTTGGCTACAATTTCCTGAATATACGACTTATGGGATGCAGAATCAAAGAGCAATCTCACAGTTTTCTGTTTATTGCCAGAGACCAATTTGGCTTTCACGGTTTGAAGAAATATCTTTGGACTTCGTTTGTTGAAATTGGACATACTAACATCATTTTCTGCAGATTTTTCTTCTTTCTTTTCCACAGCCCTTTTTTGTGAATCAAGTACATCACACATTAGAGGAAAATGCTTTTTAGAACAGATCACACACTTTAGAACTGTTCGGCATTTCTTAACAGTGTGAGTTGGCGATAAACAGGCAAAGCAACAACGCTTATCTTTAATTATTTTTTGTTTTTCTGCTAAACTCATTTTCTGAGCTAAAAAACAATCTGAACTTGAATGTTTGCCATCACATAAAACGCAAGATTTCTTCACCTCTCTATTTGAAGTGGCCGTTAATAAACCCGCAGCAGTAGGTACTTTACTTTTCAAATTTTCAAAATTGCATTGCTTCCTTTTTAAAGGTTTGTTCTCTTGGCTCTTTCCTAAACCGAAACCAGCTACTGCCAAAGATATCCTTTCATCGCCTTCAACTTCTTTTTTGAGAAATTCCAGTAAATTATTTAACTTCTCTTTAGCATCAGTGTTTGAATGAGAAATGTTACTACGATTCCAAGCCTTTAAAAAATCAGCTGGGAAACAAGATTCAACCATGGGATACAATATAGATGCACATTTATCCGTGGTTACACCTAATGTTTCCAATGCACGTAGATACAATTCAAGTTTGTCATATAGAGAAGTTAATGAAAACATTTCCTTAATTTGAACAGAAATAATTAATTTTAGTAACTGTCTAACGTATACTTCGACTAAGAGGTCCTCTCTTCCAAAGCGAGATTTCAGGCTTTCAATCGCTTTTTCATAATTGGTGCCAGTTGGCGGAAAACTTTCAACTACTTCTCTTGCACGGGAACCAGCAACCGTGGCTTGCACTAAATACTGAAATTTATCTTCCGGTGCGATATCTTCATCTTTATGCACCTGCTCAAATTGACTCCAAAAAGGAAGCCAATCTTTTAAGTCATCGCCAAATTGTCTAAATTCCAATTTTGGCAACGTAAACTTCCTCTTTGAATTGCTTAAATCAGGTAAATAATTTAGTGGAACAGATTCACCTCGACTTTGAGCTTGAATTCTAGCGAGCTCGATTTCTTTTTCAGCTTCAACTTTCATTTTTTCAAATTCAAATTCTTTATCTTGCTTTATTTTTTCGAATTCTTTATCTTGCTTCATTCTTTCCTTTTTATCTTCTCTTTCTTTTTCTTTTTCTTCTTCCTCTTGCAATTTTCGCTCGGCAACAGCATTTCCTAATAGTACTTGAACAAATTCAGGATCTTTCTTGAATTCTTCACTGTTCAATATAATATTTTTTAAACCTGAAATAGTAACATTGGCTGGTACTTCTTCGCCAATTTCAGACGCCACATATATCAAATCATCTTTCTTAAATCCTTTTATTGCTTGAAACATGTTGCTACGTCCTGTCGCGGACGCCACAAATGTTAAAGCTACTTAAGAAAATCACCGTTTTCTTCTGCTTTCTAAAAACTAGTGTTATCTACGGACGCCAGTAAATGAAATATTCACACTTTTATCTTCAAAGCGGCTACTCAATTGAATAACACGTACTGCGTTTCTTCTTAAAATTCAAATATCAGTAAAAAAAGAACACAGCTACGTTGAATATTATTTACAAAAAGAAATCATTTAAAAAATACAAAAAACTTTATTCCCAATGGAAAAAACCTACTGCTCTAAAACAGTAAATTACTTATTCTAAAAATTTTAATACACACGAGCTCTCGATTAAACGAGACCAAGTATCATTTTTTTTTTTTTAACTAACGTTGCCATCTAATAATAATAATATTCATAAAATAAATAATAGACATAATAATACATTTTCAACATCCTCCCACCTTTTGATTATAAATAATAATCAAAACATAAAAACTATCATTCAAAACAACTCTGATACAAAGATGGCAACATTACATTTAAAAAATATAAAAAGTAAAATAAATAGTAGAATGATCAACAATATCTAATATAATCTACAAGTTCAGTCTTTCCGGCACCTTAATTCTTCTGCCAACTCTACTAAACTTCATTTGCTCACTAGTAGTACTGTCTGAAACTTTGGAGATGCTATCTGATTCTTTAACTTTACTGAGAGTCATCGGTATGGGAAGATCTTCAGAAGATGTTATCTCTAGGGGATAAACTCTTTGAATCGGGCGTAAGAGCTCCTTTTGGGAAGTTTGCACTTTAACAAGTCGTACTTGTCCGTCTTTACCTGGTATAACCTCAGTGATACGACCTAAAGGCCAGTAGATTCTCTTTTTATTATCGGCTCCCAACATAACAATTTCGCCAACAGTAACGGTATGTTTGTCTGATTTTTTGCTTTTACTTTTACGTAGAATAAGAGCACCAAGATATTCAGATCTAAAACGGCTTCGTAAATCTTTGAGAATGGTTTGTCTGTATTTGAGCCTTTTACACAAAAAATTTTGCTCAACAGCATCCAAATCAGGAAGACTGCATTCATGCATATCTTGGATGAACATCGATGGCGAAATTGGTTTTACAGCTTCTTCTTCACAGATGTAAGTAAGAGGTCTTGAGTTGACTACCTTCTCACACTCAGCTAAAACAGTCATCATTTCTTCGTAATCGAGACGTGCAAGCCCCAATACTCTTTTCAAGAGATCTTTTAGAATTCGAATTAATCTCTCCCACCAACCGCCCCACCAAGCAGCAGTTGGAGGATTGAACTTCCAATCAATAGAGTTGACAGCTCCATGTTTTCGTATGCGTTCCCAGTCTAGTTTCTTGAAATAGTTGGCTGCTCCTACAAAATTTGAACCATTGTCACAGTATACAGTAGAGCATCTTCCTCTGCGAGCTGTAAATCTTCTAAAGGCCATTAAGAACGCATCTGTTGAAGCAGAAGTAACAAGCTCCAAATGGACTGCTCTGTATACTGCGCAAGTAAAAATTAAAACCCAGCTTTTCTTGTTATCCTTGAGAAATAATGGCCCAGCCATATCAACACCAATTATCTGAAAAACTGCAGCATCTTTAACTCTGTTTTCAGGAAGTGGAGGACTGATTACTTCCAAGTTCTTTGACCGAAATCTTTTACATGCAGTGCAGCTGGCTACAGCATTTTTGACCGCCTTTCTGCCGTTTAGGATCCAATACTTTTCTCGAAGTATATTTAATAGTATCTGGACACCAGCATGGCAGTTCTCAACATGTGCTTTATAAATTAGCCGTTTCACTACTTCATGTTTTGATGGAAGAACAATAGGTTTAAGAAAATCTTCACTATCCTTTCGATAAATAATTTTCGTCTTCAGCCTAATGACACCAAGCTCGTCTTTAAACGTTTGCAAAGTTTTCAATCTCTTTTCGTCTTCTTGAGGAAAAGACTCATTCTGAATTAGAAGTAAAACCTTCATTTCTGCTTCATGAATTTCTGGGGCTGTCAATTCACCATGCTTCCTCCAATTTAAATTCTTGCAGTTGTGCTTGAAACGAAGGATCCATGCAACAAGACGAATAATTCTATCATAACTAGAAAAGTATCTATAGTACCAGTCTTCATCAACAATAGCTTCAGTATTTGTCAGTATACAAGTTTTTCTAGGTTTTTCCTTTTCAATTTCTTCCTCATTCCAATCGCGATTGGAGAAATCCATCATTGTTCGAAATTCAGAACCATCTTTCATCCATTGTGGACCCTCCCACCATTTTGATGAGACTAGATGCTTTGCTTTGCATCCTCTGGAGGGCAAGTCTGCAGCATTCTTCTCCCCCGTTATATGTCTCCATGATGAAGGATCACTCAGTTTTCTGATCTCCTGCACTCTATTTCTTACAAAAACGGACCAATTTGCTTCTCGCTGTATCCATGCTAGAGCCGTTGTAGAATCACTCCAATAATGAGACATAACATTTCTCCAACCAAGAGCTTCAATAACCGAATTCGTCAGTCTCGCTCCAATTACAGCAGCTAGAAGTTCCATTCTAGGAATAGTTACACCTCTTAACGGAGCCACTCGAGACTTTGCTGCAAGCAAAAATAAATTAATTTGATTACCATCCTCTACTCTAAGGAATGTAACTGCACCATAGGCATCTTTGCTTCCGTCAACAAACGTGTGAATAGTGCAGTTGCTTAAATCTTCGGAAGATACTCGAATAAACCTAGGTATCTGTATATCAGTCAAATACTTCAGTTCTTGAAACCACTGCATAAACTCTTTATGAAGCTCACCAGTTATCTCTTCATCCCAACTCATTCCTAGTTTCCATGCTTTTTGTAACATTATTTTTGGATAAAGCATGACTGGTGAGGTGAAGCCAAAAGGATCAAAAACTTTGTGGACGACAGACAACATAGTTCTTTTTGTTGATTTTTCCATATTAATGTTGTCTAACCATTTCATGTTAATCTTCAATGTATCAAGCTCTTTATTCCAAATAAGACCTAATACTTGAGTCTCTTTCTTAGAACTAGTCTCATTACAGTCGCCAGACCATTCCCCTTCTCTAAGATCAAAACAACCTTTGGCCATTAAAGCTTTAGAATTAACGATAAACTTATCTAACTCTTCTTTGTTATTAACGCTGGTAACGACATTATCTACATAGAAGCTCTCTAAAAGCCTTTTCTTTAAAGATTCTTCAAATCCGTTACAACGCCGAATATGATACTCAATTACCGCAGCCAAAAGGAAAGGACTGCATTTAACACCAAAAACAACTCTTGTATGGCGAAATACTTTTAGTTTCTTACCTTCTAAGTTTTCCCACCATAAAAAACGCAGGAAATCTCTGTCATCTTTACGAATGCTTATTTGCAGAAAAGCTTTTCTAATGTCGGCGATAACGCCAAATTCTTTTTCCCTGAATCGAAGTAAAATATCTGGGATAAGTTCCATTTGATTAGGACCACATTCCAAGCATTGGTTTAAAGAAGGATAATTTGCTAATCTAGCTGAAGCATCAAACACTGGGCGAATTGGAGTAGTGCTGCTACTAGGTTTTATTACAGCATGATGAGGTAAGTAATTGCCATAAGAGTTTACTTCGTTCTTGTGAACTTCCTCAATTATGCCTTCATTAATCCAGCTCAGAAACACATCTTCATATTTTTCATACATGTTCATCGCTATAAGCTTTGCTGTTGTGTATTCGAGCCGTTTCTTCGCCAAACTCAAGTTGTCGGGTAAAGGCGACTTATCATCAGCCCATGGCAAACAAACTTCATAGCGGCCCTCCCTATTAACTGCCACTGTTTCTAAAAAATGCTCTTTAGTCTGAATATCAGTCGCGTGTTTGGACTTCTTCTCAATAGGATCATAGATTCCAATTAAATCCAACTTCCATAGATTTGAGATTTCAGCTTCATTTACATATAGCGATAACACTGACATCGCCAAGTTTTCTTCCGAGGCTTTTCCAGGCGGTACTTTTCCCATTAAGGTCCAACCTAAGTATGTTTCTAAAGCCACGAGACCCGACGATAATACCTTTCTTTTTCCTGTCAACATTTTTCCCATGACGTCAGCTCCAACGAGAATATCGATCGCTTCACATTTGTCACCAAAGTCCGTTAAATTAATCTCATTTTCTTCTAACTCTTTCATCCAAGGGCCTTTAAAAACCGGTCTTATATTTTCACATATTGTAGACTGATCCAAAACTTCGAAATTGCAGCCAAAATTTTCTTTCAAATGTTTCAATGTCACTTTATAGCAGTTATGCTTGACCTCGTTAGTGATAACGCCGCCAAAAAGGGAATGAACCATTTTCTCTTGGCGAATAGGTATATAATTCATTTCTTTGGCTACAATTTCCTGAATATACGACTTATGGGATGCAGAATCAAAGAGCAATCTCACAGTTTTCTGTTTATTGCCAGAGACCAATTTGGCTTTCACGGTTTGAAGAAATATCTTTGGACTTCGTTTGTTGAAATTGGACATACTAACATCATTTTCTGCAGATTTTTCTTCTTTCTTTTCCACAGCCCTTTTTTGTGAATCAAGTACATCACACATTAGAGGAAAATGCTTTTTAGAACAGATCACACACTTTAGAACTGTTCGGCATTTCTTAACAGTGTGAGTTGGCGATAAACAGGCAAAGCAACAACGCTTATCTTTAATTATTTTTTGTTTTTCTGCTAAACTCATTTTCTGAGCTAAAAAACAATCTGAACTTGAATGTTTGCCATCACAAAAAACGCAAGATTTCTTCACCTCTCTATTTGAAGTGGCCGTTAATAAACCCGCAGCAGTAGGTACTTTACTTTTCAAATTTTCAAAATTGCATTGCTTCCTTTTTAAAGGTTTGTTCTCTTGGCTCTTTCCTAAACCGAAACCAGCTACTGCCAAAGATATCCTTTCATCGCCTTCAACTTCTTTTTTGAGAAATTCCAGTAAATTATTTAACTTCTCTTTAGCATCAGTGTTTGAATGAGAAATGTTACTACGATTCCAAGCCTTTAAAAAATCAGCTGGGAAACAAGATTCAACCATGGGATACAATATAGATGCACATTTATCCGTGGTTACACCTAATGTTTCCAATGCACGTAGATACAATTCAAGTTTGTCATATAGAGAAGTTAATGAAAACATTTCCTTAATTTGAACAGAAATAATTAATTTTAGTAACTGTCTAACGTATACTTCGACTAAGAGGTCCTCTCTTCCAAAGCGAGATTTCAGGCTTTCAATCGCTTTTTCATAATTGGCGCCAGTTGGCGGAAAACTTTCAACTACTTCTCTTGCACGGGAACCAGCAACCGTGGCTTGCACTAAATACTGAAATTTATCTTCCGGTGCGATATCTTCATCTTTATGCACCTGCTCAAATTGACTCCAAAAAGGAAGCCAATCTTTTAAGTCATCGCCAAATTGTCTAAATTCCAATTTTGGCAACGTAAACTTCCTCTTTGAATTGCTTAAATCAGGTAAATAATTTAGTGGAACAGATTCACCTCGACTTTGAGCTTGAATTCTAGCGAGCTCGATTTCTTTTTCAGCTTCAACTTTCATTTTTTCAAATTCAAATTCTTTATCTTGCTTTATTTTTTTGAATTCTTTATCTTGCTTCATTCTTTCCTTTTTATCTTCTCTTTCTTTTTCTTTTTCTTCTTCCTCTTGCAATTTTCGCTCGGCAACAGCATTTCCTAATAGTACTTGAACAAATTCAGGATCTTTCTTGAATTCTTCACTGTTCAATATAATATTTTTTAAACCTGAAATAGTAACATTGGCTGGTACTTCTTCGCCAATTTCAGACGCCACATATATCAAATCATCTTTCTTAAATCCTTTTATTGCTTGAAACATGTTGCTACGTCCTGTCGCGGACGCCACAAATGTTAAAGCTACTTAAGAAAATCACCGTTTTCTTCTGCTTTCTAAAAACTAGTGTTATCTACGGACGCCAGTAAATGAAATATTCACACTTTTATCTTCAAAGCGGCTACTCAATTGAATAACACGTACTGCGTTTCTTCTTAAAATTCAAATATCAGTAAAAAAAGAACACAGCTACGTTGAATATTATTTACAAAAAGAAATCATTTAAAAAATACAAAAAACTTTATTCCCAATGGAAAAAACCTACTGCTCTAAAACAGTAAATTACTTATTCTAAAAATTTTAATACACACGAGCTCTCGATTAAACGAGACCAAGTATCATTTTTTTTTAACTAACGTTGCCATCTAATAATAATAATATTCATAAAATAAATAATAGACATAATAATACATTTTCAACAACAAACGCAGAAACAGACAGATGTTTTATAAAATCTGTCAAACGTGTAAATCCATGAACAGTAGGAAGTAGAAATTTATTAAGCATCCTGTATATATATTTTTTTTAATACAGAGGAAAGTAAAAGTTTTAGGTAATACTTAATTAAATATATATATTGCTAGTACTTTAATGAACAATTATTTTCAATGAGCTACGTGTGCTCATTTTATGCTGGTTTGATATGCCACTCATAGTATCCGATCCATAGTATTTGTAGTATCCGATATTACATTTATTACAACGTGTTATAATGGTTTCACATTTTTTAATCAAATTTTCTTTTAAATTACATTTTGATGAGACAATTATAAATAATGCCGCAAGATAGTTTGTGTGTATATATTTACACCTAATCTAAATATTTATGCGCTTTTTATTCATTTATTGACTTTTATTTTTCCGTTTTCATCCAGTGATAATTTGCAGGTTATTTTTATTTTTATTTTTATATTTATTTTTTATTTCTGATTTAATTTTATTTATTTAATTTTATTTATTTATTTATTTATGGGGGAGGTTAGTTTTTTTTTTTTTTTTTTTTTTTTTTAATAAGTGTTTATTTTACGAAACTTTTTATAAAATAAATGTAAAACTTTAAGTAACAAATGTAGCAACTTCTGTAAAATGTATGTTTGAAAAAGAAGAATATCTATTGGTTCTATATAATTTAAATTGGTTTAATACAGATCTTTTGTTATTCTTTTTTGAACCATTTATTCGTCATTTAGAAACAAAATAAGAGGGAAATAATTCTTTTATAACCATTTAAAGGAATATGATAATATATAAAAAATAGTTTTTGACATGAAAGCACTATCTCTAAATCAATCTTTACTTTATCAAAAACTTTACAGTTATATTTTGGATGTATGAATGATAGCATTTTATACTGATGTTTATATTTCTGAAGAAATCAGAGCCGGATTATTGTGTTAATTGTCAAAATGTCTTTTCAGCTTGTTTTGAAGAAGATTAATCTGCTTTGGGAGAAAGACAAACTTCTTTGTTGTGCTATACGAGCCGTGTTTTATTACTTCTATTATATAAGTCGCCATACAATCTTTCATCTTTATAACAAAGCATATGTTAACATAAAAAGATTTTTAAACAAATAATATGCCTTTAAAAATATGAAATCGATGAAAAGCTTAAAAACACAAGGAATGTTGTAAATTAATATTAATTCCTAATAAAATAATGTACTGAAAAATGGAAATATGTATAATAATGTAAAAAAAGAAAAAAAAAACTTCCATTTTACTATTTCCAATTTTTATGTTTGCGATTATTCTAAATTAAATAGTAACTGCACAAGTTTTTTTTTTTTTTTTTTTTTTTACCTAAAATAATTTATTTACATTCAGTATTTATTAAAAAAAAAAAAAAAAAAAAAAAAAAAAAAAAACTTATTATTAACTATCTGGGTATTTATGCAAAATTTCCTTTCAAAAGACATTACTAATACAATTTTTATTAAAATCACACAATCAACTGTGGAAGAAAATCATATTTATTGAAATTTTAATATTTTTTTTTTAATTTTTTTTTTTTAATTTCAATAAATAACATTACTAATAGTTATATACATATACAGGGTGATCAATTTAATAGAGTACCCTTTGATTTTTCTTATTACCTTTAAATATGACGGATGTGGCAACTATTCTAGCACTGAAATATAATTATTTGAACCTTGTTTAAATGTGGGAGATAAATTCCAACACTGTTGGACTGTTACAACTTATTTTGAGAGGTAAGACAGAAAGGGAGACGCACAATGTTATTTAATCCTGTGATAATTTTATTTATGAAAAACAAAATTTAATTCAGATTTTTACATTATCATTCCTACATTACATTTACGTTATCATTATCAGTTTTACATTATCATTTCATAGGGTTTCCCAGAGAAGTCCTGCAAACATCGATGAATTAAAACAGATAACTGAAGAAATCTTGTCAATAACACCAACAATGCTGCGAGGTGCGTCCAAAAAAATTGGTTCGACGTGCCCATGTTTGCATTAAAAATGGTGGCGAGTACTTTAAATATTTTCTATAAGGAATGATAATGTAAAAAATTTGAATTAAATTGTGTTTTCAAAAATAAAATTATCACAGGATTAAGTAAAAATGTGCACCAATATTTCTGTTTTACATCTGAAATATAAAGTTGTAACAGTCCAACAGTGTTAGGAATTGTCTCCCACACTTAAACAAGGTTCAAACAATTATACTTCAGTGCTATAATCGTGCCACATACGCCAGATTTAAGGGTAATACGAAAAACCAACGACTACTCTTTTAAAATGATTACTCTGTATATATATATATATATATATATATATATATATATATATATATATATATATATATACATATAATATATAATAGTATATAAGTTATATAATATAGTATATTTATATATTATAAGTTATATATTATATATAACTTAACATATGATAAATGAAAATGAATCCCAAAACACACGAGCGCCTTATCCAGGGCAGCCCCCCCCCTCATGTAGGATATGGAGTATGAGAAAATTCTGAAGAAGCGTGAGCTCTTTTGCCAAAAAATACTTTTCTAGCACCCGAATCAAGACCATATAGCAGACCATGAAATAAAGACCATATAGCAAACGAATTGAATTAGTACAAAGAATTAAAAAGTAATTAAATTTATAAGTAAAGCACAGTAGTAAATAGGTCAATATAAAAACACAAAAATATAACTATATATAAGGACAAATTTATATAGCAAGTAGATTGAAAAACCCCTCACCAAAAAGAGCGAAACCTCTTCGGCTGTTAGGGGTACTTACCAGGTATATATATATATCCCTAGTTAAGATTGTTAGAGTAATTTTACAGGACAATGAGCTATTTTAATGCCAAAACTAGCTAGAAATGTAGAAAATCTGTAACAACATATAGTTTATCTACATGCTCAAGCAAAATTAATTTGATATAAAAAGTTACAAAATTTTAAAGCTTTACTTAAACATCTTTTAGTTTAAACTAGTTTTTTTTTTTTTTTTTTTTTTTTTTTTTTTTCTAAATTAGTTTATACTAACATTCCTTAAAGTTTTTTTTTTTTATAAAATATATACATATAGATAGATAAAAAGCAACATATATATTTATAATGATAGATAGGTAGATAGATATAATCGCTAAGATAAAGGTAATTTTGTATGTAGAATGTTTTATTTCTATTCATCTAAAAACTGACTTTTTGGTTTCAAATAAAATAAAATTGTTAATGTTTGGCTAAACTTTGAAATGACTTTTCTCCTTGGGCATGCATATTGGTATTTGGTTAAATTTATGTGAAATTGATTTTGGCATACAATTAGTGTGTGCAGATATATATAAAATGTATTCGGAGAAAAAAAAAATTATCATACTATTCCCGATAGAATATATTTTATATAAAAGAGATTGTACAAATTTTATAATTCGTTTGTAAACATCATAAAATGATTTGTATATCTTTGAATGAAAGTTAAAATAATAATAATAATAATAATAATAATATTTAAAATTTCCCCATACAATTTTTGATGTATTTTTCTTTTCTTTATGCTGTTTATCATATTTCATATTTATGGTAAAAGTGTGTGTTAATCTGGATTTAAAAACCTCCTTTGTAGTAGTATAGATAATAGTAGTAGTATCCTTTGTAGTAGTATCTTAATAAAGTAACGAGTAAATATATAAAAATTTCAATAGCTGTTAATAAATTAAGTGTGAGATTTTGTTCAGGATTTTAAGTTATTCCAATTTTGTATTTTTGCTTAATTCTGTATCGTATGAATTAAAGTTTTGATTTAAATATTGAAAAAATAAAACTTTTTTTTATAGAATTTTGAAATTCTATGAAACGTCTATACAACATAACAAAATATTTATGTACAATTCACCAACAAATAACTATAGCACAGGGCAGAGCATAAATTGCGTTTGGGTTTTATGTTATCTTGTATTATAATTACAATAGAATTATGTTATTTATGAATATATTGATCCTACGTAAATTGATTGTTAAAAATATAATTTTTAAATCAGTTAAATTGTTAAATCTTTGTTAAAACAGTTTTTATTTTAATTTAGAAGTACATATAACTATTTATTGCCGTTTTTACAACGTGCTTTTTAAAACCTTTTAGGACTAACAAAGGTTAGACACAAAACAATTTTTTTTCCCTTACAAGCATATTTATACAAATTTTATTTCAAAACATAATGATGATGTAGGTTTAACCTTATGAAAAAAAAAAAAAAAAAAAAAAGGAGAGAAAAAGAAAGAAAGAAACGAAAGCTACATATTGTAAAATAAAAAACAAAACGTTTTTTCTTTGATCTAATAGTTAAAATATAATGAAAAAAATAAATTAAAATTAAATTTGGTTTCAAATATGAAGATCTATGATCGTCTTTAATAAGAATTTCACAAATGTAAATCTCTAAATAGGAAAATGAAAATTTTTACGGTATATCTATCTTTTTTTTTTTTTTTTTTTTTTTTTTTTTTTTATAATTTAAACATCAAGTTAAATATAAAATATAAAAAATAACATACATGTTAATGTTAAAGTAAATATAATACAGTTCTACATTACAAATATTTGTTATTTTTACCCTTATAAATATCTGTAAATATTTACTAAAAAAATATCACGGCCCCCAATTTAAACAGTCGAACACCTAATATATCACAGAGTTTACAAACAAATGTGTAGCAGATATTTCGAACCACAATCTATTTTAGACACAAAGATGAATAACATAGCTTACTGGCCGCAAAATCTTTAGATACACATAGATATAGCAAACACTTAAACAAATATTTGTATGAGATATGCTGAGGCAAATAATTTTGCACATATTTACTGCAACGATAAGTCAAGTTTGATATTATTATAAATTTCTCACATTAATATCTTAGTCGCAAAATATTATTTAAAGTATCTCCGATGTTTAACCGAGAATAAATTCATAAAAAAATTACAAAAATGAATTTATAAATTGCAGATAATTGTAGTTTCCATAGTAAAAATACCTAATAAAAAAGTGATGACCCACTTTATGCAGTTAAATAATAGCGACATAAATTATCTTTTAAAACGCGAAAATAATAATAATGATTTAATATAATGCGCTGTATCTAACTTTAATTAAAATGTAATTATACGAAAACCAGTACTTAATTTTTAGAATCTGGCAACGAGAAAACCGTTTATTTCAGCGCCGACGATTTTAATAAAAATTTAAATAGTTTTACAAGATCGTCTGTGTTTGCAGAATGTGAAAAACTGTAAAATTCTGTTTACTATGATTTTTCGAAAATCCGAAGTGCTAAGTAATTATGGAGTTAGGTAGAAGGGACTTCAGAGTAATGATTTTTTATAGCTTTCGACAAGGTTTGACACAGAAACAGTGTAGAGATGAAATAAAATCGACGCTTTTAACGAAGCACAATATAAGGCAACGATTTACACATAGTTCAAAGAATTCTTCTGCGGTCGTAAGAACTACAGTCACAATGTTTGTAGGGGGTCGACCAAAAAGTGCTGTCACTCTCGAACACATTGATGCTGTGAGGAAATGAATCGCTGCTGATCTTCATGTGACATACAGTAAAAAAGTACCATCTTTGAACACTTCATACACCTATAGTTCGTTCAAGTTAAAGTGATACCCGAAGTAAACAAATGGGTTACAAAGGTATTCCACATTTGTGCCTTTCTCGCGGAAATGGCAACTTTTGTTATTCATGAAAAGAATGTGTTAAGATTTATCCTTTAACCAAACCCCCTCCAAACAAAAAATAGCTCGTTAAAAGAAGAAAATATCCCCCACCACTTCTTTTTGTATTTTGGAGTTTATGACAAAAACTTGTACCTTACAAGACGTACAACAATAAAAAGACCAATTAAAGTAAGAAAAAGTGTTAAGGTAACAAAAGAAGAGGTGGGAAAAATTCTAACAAAAGAAGGGGAGAAATGAATGACCTTGGCTAGCGCCAACAGTGACAGTAACATTATCCATGTCGCCAAACAACGTGTGGTTTTGTTTATTTTCGGTATCAGTTTAAGTTGAACAGACTATACATGCATTCTGTTTTACATCATCATTTATACATGAAAAATCTGTGTTCCCGATGGATCCCACGCAATTTATCTCAATCTAAAACGAACGCTCGTGTGAAATAGTGTCAGAAAAATCTATAAAAAAAAAAAAAAAAAAAAAAAAAAACGACTGCAGTGCTTTAGAACATGTGTACGACATTGTAGCATGTGATGAAATTTATTTTTAATCCTATTAACCCGAACCAAAAAACATTCGACTGTTTGGATTTTTCGAGATGACCTTAAACTGATAAAAGTTGTTTGTGCAAGGAGTGATTGTCAAAAAAGGGTTGTCATTTTCTTCGGTAAATCTGTCTATATTGCAAACGTTCTTTTACAGAACCGTAGAACCTTCAATGTTTTTTGATATACTACCGTTTGTTTGACGGAAGCAGTTGAAGAAAAAAGTAAAAAAAAAGGAAACGTCTCATTATTTTGCTACAGAACACACACTATTTTGCTAACTGAAGATTATACGAAGCATGAAAAAAATCGAATCGATTTCTCGTTATCCGTACTCACCGAATTTAGCACATGATGATTACTTTTATTCCATTCATAAAAAAGGAAATGCATAGTCAACGTTTTAACAACTCTCAAGAAGTCGTTGAAGCTTGCTAATGCTTTGTTTCTGCTATAACACTTATTATACTGTATTTTATAATACCACTACCACTACATCACTTATACTATATTTTTTAAGACATCATAAATTTTATGTATCTTGACGTAAATATGTATATATGAAGCTAGAGTTTGTTGAACATTTTTAATAGTATTAATTTATAAAATCTGTTATTATTCTATAATGAATGAGTGGGTTTTCCGTCGTACTAGTGCTCTACTATGGGCAATTGGTGACAGTCCTTTAAGGTTTGTCCAGCGGCATGCCACCAAAGTTTTAATAGTCAACAGAAGGTATGTTTCCCCATTTTGGATGACCCCAAAGGTGTACTTATTTTACAGATAAAACTGATAAATATGCAAAAATAAATGACAATATTCATGATATGTTATAAATATTTTGTCAATTTAAACCCCGGTAAAATCAAATAGTCTACTATCCACGTGAATAAGTGATTTTACAAATGTAAGCAATTATAAAACAATATTTACATTTTCTTCATTATTCAATTAAAATGAAAAATATATATATGTATTAGCAATCATCTGTTAATTGAAAATCATGAAAGATATATTTGTTTAAATAATAATAATAATAAAAGCATGATTCAAACACGACATCTCTTATCTACAACGAAACATAGTCTATAGAGCAAAATTATAAGCTTTGTTACTAATCGTTAATTAATTTTATTATATTTTTTCTTGATGTGACATTATTGCGCTCTTTCTCCCTCAATAAATACGGCATATTAACACGTTGAGCGTCATGTCAGCTATTCTAGATTCTAGAAATTTTGTCATATATCTCTAAATACTGAAGGAATCATCTTGAAACTTTAAGAGTGTGCAGAACATGTTACACTTCAAATATTTAAGTGAAAGTTTTACACCGAAAATAAAAGGAGTACCAATCAAAAATTAAAGCGTTGAGTGCAATGTCAGCCATCGGTGGCTGACAGTGTCAAATATGATATAAAACCGCGTCAACCATCGGTGGCGGATATAAAACAGGATACAAGGTAAACGCACCAGTAGTGGACACCTTTAGGAAATTTTCCGGCTATATTTTGTGTAATTTCCTAAATTTTAGAGTTTCAAAAAATAATTTATATTTCAGACCTTTATTAACTCTTTCTTAAAAGGACTGTATTATGAAAATTGCTAATTGTAACATTTATATATGTAAAATATCAAAAATTTGAAGAGCTTAAAATGAGCCAGTAGTGGACACACTAAAAACCCAGTAGTGGACCCTTTTTTGTTCCAGTAGTGGACCCCTTTGAATTTTTGCTTTAAAATTCAACTCTAAAATTTCTATATTACAGAATTGTGTCCACTACTGGATCTGGCATTAAAAGTCACATGAGCCAGTAGTGGACAAGGCTGTCCACTATTTGTCATGATGACATTTTTTGGCACCAGTAGTGGACACCCATAAAAATACTATGTGTTAATACAAGATTTAAAAAATAGCACAATAAATGAATTCTGCATACTTATTTTAGTCATATGAAAGCAAAAGGTAGAAGAAATCAGTTAAAAATAAGCAGAGAGCGAGCAAAAAAAATTTTATTTCCTTATTCAAAGTGATAAGAAGAAAATGGCAAAATCACAAAAAGTGCAATTTTTTTTATTTAAACTAACATTATTTTAAAACTAATTACCGGAATTATTTTTTGTTAAAGGGTTTAACAGTAAAGAACTATAACCCCCTTCCTGAACTTTGCTCGAATCTTCAGAATTTTTAGGTAGCTTATTTTTCGAGTTTAAAATTAAAAGTGTCCACTACTGGTGTGTTTACCTTAAACTAAAAATATTACATTTAATGATTGAAAATTTATTAAAATTTTGCTTAATTTCTATTCATTACAGGAGGAATCATTATGGAATTTTAATGGATTTTAAGAATTTGCGTGGCGCTCAACGTGTTAAGGGCAATTTGATTCGTGTTCATATTAGCAATTATCAGTTTTGCAGCAATTATCAGTTTTGCTATCAGAAAGCCATGAACATACATGCACCAGAACTTTCACTCTGTTTATTTCAATTTCTTTGATGGTGATATTGTCTTGTTCTAGCCGAATAATCTCGTGGTTCGTGTTCCTCATTAAATATATTGGATATGTTTACTTTTTCATCCAGAGTTGTGACTGAAAGTAGCTAGTTTCAAACAGGATTTCACAGGACAGTACATAGACAGCTTCAGTCTGAACAAAAGCTATGTTTTATTTCTAATTACAAATTCTAATAACTAAATGCTATTTTTTTTTTTTAAAATACTGAATACTAATTGGTGCTAGATATAGCTAGTTTCGACAGGGTTCAACCAGGTTCTACCGGGACAATATTCGAACTTCCAGTCTTTGTGAAAAAAGTAAGGGCAATTATTAATTACTAAATACTGTATCAATAATTAATAAATGCTAAATTAATAATTACTAAACGTTAAATTACTATACATTACTATTGGTGAAGTGATGCCATTTCACTCTGTTTAAACAAAACTTTTGTAATTTAAATAATTTCTTATAAAACCTGCAGTAGATTATCATATTATTAGTACAATAGGCCGTACTATTTCTTTCAATCTGTGATTTTTTATGCCCAACTTAATACTCCAGGATACTTACGAATATCCAATTTTACCATTTAATTTCCTAAACTTAATTTAAAATATTACGTGAAATCTGTAAATACCAAATATAAATAAGTAAAGAAATATAAAGAAATAAGTATACAAAAGAAATAAATAATTATAAAGAAATATAAAGAAATAAGTATACAAAAGAAATAAATAATTATAAAGAAATATAAAGAAATAAAGAAATAAGTATGTTTCTATTAATGGCAAAAAAATTGAACGTAGAAGCTTTTTTTTTTTTTTTTTTTTTTTTTTTTTTATAATAATAATTTTCAATTGAGGAATTAGAAAGAGCACGTGCAAAATGAAATAAAAAATAGAACAAGATAATTAAGTTTGAGTTTGAGTTTACTGATGCCATTGATATAGTAACTTTTTTTGCCATTTTATTGCGGAATAATATAATAACAACGAAAAATAGACAATATACTGTGTTGGAGGCCTTTTAAATTGAACTCTGAATTGGATTTTTTTTATTATTCCTTTTTTTTACCACTCACAGCAAGTTAAAAATATTTTAATTAGCATTGAAAAAATCGCGCTGAAGAAATTCAACAGTTTTGAGAGCCCTTGGCAAAATTTGAAATTTGGCTGTGTTGTAGCTCAGACGTTTTTCGCCAAGATTATTACTTACACAATTGGGATACCCATTTTAATTCATCGCCAAAATGACAACAGAAATTTAAAAGCCGCCAAAAGGGTCCTATAATAAAATTGCTCCAAATAAATTTTACAAAGTTTCTGTTAAAAATGAATACAGTAAACTTTGCTAAGGAATGGAATACAGTTACCGCATATCTTTATATCGAAAAATATATATAAAAAAAAAAAAAAAAGATATATTGTACTAAATTAAATTCTGTTTTGCACTGAATTTTATATCAATTAATTAAAAAACAAAAATAATCTTTAGTTTTTTTTTTTTTTTTTTTTTCTATAGAAATACTAAACGAAATTATCATGAACTTCATACGCGTAAAGAACTTTTTACACTCATGCTTTCCAGTAATGATTCAGTCACGAATGCAATAAGGGGACAAGACACAAATTTTAAAACTAAAAATACTTTAGATTACCCTGTATCATAAAAAGCTGCAGACGATTTTTAACTTTAACAAATGGTTTTACATAATATTTATAATATCTGTATGATTTTTTTAGAAATAGTAAAAATATTTAGATCAATATATGTTTTTACAAAAATTATTAATTTTTTGGCGAGTTTCCTGCTTAAGAGAAGAATTGAATTCAACGAAATTTTACAAAACTCGCAGAAAAATCGTCATACATTAAATACAAAAATAGTCTGAACCATAAAATATATTCGTTTAATTTTCGGTGTAATGGGAGTATATTTAAGAAATATTTTTTTTACTGTTGGTATGCAAAAAATATCGTTTATACAAAAGTTGGATATGCGGACAACCTATGTCAAAAATTTATTTGGTTTAAATAAATTGAAGAAATGTATCGTCAAAATAATAAGCTGAATTTTACGTTTTATTATTATTATTATTATTACTATTGTTTTAATTTCCAAATCCTAAGGAGTCTTTCATAAAATTGATTTTTTAAATGTGAGATACGGGAGAAATAACTTAATCCCTAAATATAATGCAGAATATGTGCAAAGTCACTTACGGGTTTGTTACACTAACATAATTTTATTTCTTGACTAAGATTTGTCCATTAATTAAGGGATATTCATCAAATAAACTTTTCTCAATGTGAAAGTAATTTAATCGCCAAATTAAATAGATGGCATGTAGAAAACCTTTTATTAGCGTTTAATTTTGGAAAATATTTAAAATCTAGCTCATTCTTTTCGTGATAATTTTCTTTATTTTTACTCTATTTAAATGAACCGCTGACGTAAGTTTTCCAATGTGCATAAATGTCACCATATGTATAAAGAGTGAGTAAAAAAAAAAAAACTGTTTATAAAAGACTGCACAAATATATATATATATATATATATATATATATATATATATATATATATATATATATATTATATTATATATATATATATATATATATATATATATATATATATATATATATATATATGTATGTATGTATTAAAATTACTCATATTTCCCTTAAAATTAATTGTAGGAAACTTTTTTTTTTTCAGAAGAATGTTCCTTTAATAATTTGATTTTTTTTTTTTTTTTTTTTTTTAAGTTTTGTAAAATTTATTTGCAATCGATACCTGTTGTAAGTATAAAACATGGCAAAATTTGTAATAATTTTAGAAATTTAATATATATATATATATATATTATAGTTGCCTAATTATTCTTGGAGTTTTTACAAAAAAAAAAAAAAAAAAAGGCATACATATATTTTAATTAAAAGACGAATCGTATTAATTTTACAAGTCATTTCTAGCTGTTTATTACATAGGGTAAACAAAAGCACTTTTTTTAGCTGGTCCTTTAATTTCACTCGATACTAAATCATTACTGGAAAATGAATTCCTAATAGTATTCCTCATAGACAATTTCGTGCATTATTTCAAACTTTTAATAAAATCCTGATCATTCAAGAAAAATAAAATATTTTAAAATATAATGTTTGTCTCGCATAAATTTCAAACAAGTTGTTACTGTTTTGAATGTAATAGTTAATGTGAAGTTAAATTAAAACATTTGTTATTTTGTAACATACAGCTATGTATTTTCTTTACCATATTTTATTCTCCTTTTTCTTCTATGAGGATTTTTTTTTATACAAAACATGTCTACACTACAGGAAAAAATTCAATTACACATATTTTCACTTTAAAGATTTTTTTTTTTTTTTTTTTAAGAAAAAATATTTACTTTCGTATTTTTAGAAACGATTGTGTTGAAAGCTTTAAAAGTACAAACACGTAAAATATTGTGTTGCTACAAAGTTTTGAAACGTTGAGGAAACTCGAAGCCTTTATATGAATACAGGAAATCTATAATCCGTTAGAAAAATATTTATATTTTCTAGGAATTTATTGAATTTTTCTTCGAAATAATATACTTTACTAATATTAAAAAATAAATAAATAAAATATGAAACTGTTATTAAGAAAAACAGAGGTAAGTTTCTTATAGGTTGTGATAAGGAAATGCATTGTTTGTATAAAAAACTAATGTATAACTGGCACCGTACCTAAATACCGGGTGTCCCATAACTCTGTAAACAATTTAAAAATTCATAAAAAATGAAAGAATTGGTAGAATTGAAAGTGGTTTGCGAATAAAGTTATTTTCTTGAAGGTGGATGTTTTAATTATATTTTATTATATTTTATTTATTTATTTATTTATTCAGAAAAACATTGTTAAAACTTTCGTCGGTAGAGGGTGCTGTATTAGACCTAATCTCCCCTTTTCGCAAAAAATAAATAAATAAATAAATAAACTATATTTATTAGCATGCAAATGTTTACAGACGTGTAAATACTATTCTAAGTGTCCGACATCACCACAAATTACAGTTTGCAAACCAGTTAAAACACTGTTAACTTCTGCTTCAGTTGGCGGGTCTTACCTGAAGGGAAATGTCGTGACAAATAACGCTTTATCCACCAAGTCAGAATCGCAATTAAAACTGCATGCATGCACATGTAAGAGTCCAAAATACGAAATAAACTGTGTTAACCATAATACCGTACGGTTTATAGGACTCTGATTTGCATATTTTTCGTTACGCATCCGTGCAGCTCCCTCTATCGACCAAACATTAAACTATTAAAAAAAAAAAAAAAAATCCCCCTTTCCGAGAATAATTTTATTGAAAACTGCATTAAATTCTACCAATTCCTTCAGTTTTTATGAAATTTTAAATTGTCTACAGGCTTACGGGACATATCCTAAACCACAAATTCTTAAAATTTATACAATTAAGAAATTCACTCAGCATATTTTAGATATCTCATATGATATATCTATTTAACTATGTATGAATGTACATATATATATATATATATATATATATATATATATATATATGTATATCTGGTTGTATGTATAATTTAACTTCTTCTTTCAAAAGCATCCTATCGACAACAAATTTCGTCTTTAGGAGATTTCACACAATGGTTTCACACGAATGGATTGGATTGAGTGATTTAAGCTAAAACTTTCTACTGGACTATTTGGCCCAGTCTGTCTTTACTTGGAGAAAGTAAAAGTATGGCAAAGATAATTTCCCATACGGAATTTATGATCAATTTGAACATTTGTTGTTTAAGTGGATTATTTTATTCATGAAAAATTCATTAATTTGTCAGTTTTACATGCAAAACCCCACCTAATAAATATAATTTGTAGATTTTTTTCCCTCTTCCTCTTATTGGTACATTCCATGAAATTTCGTCTTTAGGAGATTTCACACAATGGTTTCACACGAATGGATTGGATTGAGTGGTTTAAGCTAAAACTTTCTACTGGACTAATTGGCCCAGTCTGTCTTTACATGGAGAAAGTAAAAGTATGGCAAAGATAATTTCCCAAACGGAATTTATGAACAATTTGGACATTTGTTGTTTAAGTTGTTCATTTTATTCATGACAAATTCTTTAATTTGTCAGTCTTACATGCAAAACCCCACCTAATAAATATAATTTGTAGATTTCTCTCTCTCTCTCTCTCTCTCTCTTATTGAAACATCCATGTATTGGCTGCAAACACAATGCGGGGAAAATCCGACCAAACAGCCATATACGTTCCAGTTGTTCTGCTTTCATAGCAGGTACACAGGTGGTTTTCGTTTCATAATAAGTTTACGCTCGTTAGACTGTTAGCTGTGAGATTTTTTTTTCCAAACCTATTGTAAATATGGTTTAGAGAATCTCTTAGATACCCTTTCTTACAGAGGTATTCCCCCGAACAACAGATGCCTAGCGTAGACAATCGCCATTATACCTCATACCATTGAAAACAAAACTTACCGGTTTTAGCGCAGAGTGCTGCTTAAAATTTAATTTTAACTATAACTGTCTTAAGATACATGGTCTTTTGAAAGAAAAAGAACAGTTTATGAAATTTTAGGTTTTAATTCAATGAATAAAACATTTTTTTTAGGCATTTAAATGTATGCCTTACGGAAAAGTTCAGCATTTAGATTGCAATGAAATAGTTTTAAACATTTTAAATAAAAAAAAAAAAAACATCTTTCTTTTTCTTTTCTTTTATATTAATGGGTTTTCTATGCAAAAAATAAATAATTATTATTATTATTCGACACTAAGTAAATATAAAGAAAAATAATATAAACACACTATTTTTTTGTTACACAATCATTTCATATAGAAAACTTTGCATATAACAACGCATTACATGCGGCATATGGTTAACATCACTAAAATACGCAATCTAGCTTTAAAAAAAAAAATGAATTTCAGATATAATGAGATAATTTAAAACAGAAGCTGATTGTGGATTTAAAATATAATAATTTAGAGGTAAATGCAATAAGATATACCAAAATCCTGATTTAATCGGGTGAGGTGATTAATAATGACATCTCGGTTTATAAATTAAATCTGTAAATAAAATGTGTTTAACGTTGACAAATATCATTACATTACACATTTGAGTTAGTATAACAGGCCAAAATTTTGTATTTTAACTACAAATTACATAATTAATGAAAATAGGGTAGTAGAGATACTTTAAAATTGTAAACATATTCTGGTACTGCTTAATGCCTTTTAATAAATAAATATCGAGGACCAATTTGCTTATTATTCCATGATTACTAAATAGTTTCCACATTAAAGAAAAAGGCGCAACATCGAAGTAATTTCTTCTGTCTATCTCTTTCATAATAATAATAATAATAATAATTATTATTATTATTACTCTTTAGGCTAACTAGAATCAATACATGCATTTAACATGTTTACTATAAGCGTAAACAAAAGTCTTTTGTTTTTAACAATTTCGTTATGAAAATGAAATCTGGAGACACTGGTACCAATGCGATTTCATTATGAAGGACACAGACATTTTTTTCATATACAATAAATTCTCCTAGTTCAAAAATATAATAAAAATAATTCCTATTTTTTTTTTTCTAAGTTATAAAATTCTGCACAAAACAGAATTTAATTCAGTACGACACATCTTGTTTAATATATTCTTTCATATAAAGGCATAGAGTAACTGTCTTTCCTTCCCTATTGTCTGTCACTATATTCTTTTCTTAAAATTTCCTTGGTATAGCTTTAGCATAACAAATCCTTGGCATCTTTTTAGTTGTTCTTGTCAATTTGCTGATGAATAAAAATGGCTAAACCAATTGCGTAAGTAAAGATCATGACGAGAAATATCCGAGATGTTTCGGTGCCGTATTTCAGATTTCACCTAGAGGTTCTATACTGATTCATTTCAATTTCTTTAGCACGTGTTTTCTCTCATATTTCATTTAATTATTAAAAAAAAAAGTTTACTCGTTCATTTTTCAGTCGACGTACAAAGAAATGTATTTATTTATTTGTTTTTGGAATCGATTTGTTTGGTCTTTTCTTGTTAATAATTTTAAATTTAAAATGATATTTTCATTTAATATATTTTGAACCAATTATCCGACTGAACTAACAGATACGGAATTAGCTAGAGTATGTCCGGATTAATAAATGTTCCAATTTTTGATAAAATCTAATAATCTGGACAGTTGCAATGACAAACTTTCAGCTTTATGTATTTTACACGGAAACGTAAATGTTTGCACGTTCATTAAAGAAGATTAAAAAGAATCGTAACAATGAAAAGTCATTGCCTGAAAGAAATAATACTGCTTGTCTAACTAATAATAAATAACGCGATCACATACTAAATAATTTTCAGTTACAGACATCTTCGTTTCTTGAGAATAATCTGCAAAAATAAAAGATTGTGGAGGCCGAGAACATGATTTTGTAAAAGGTTTCTTTAATTTTTCGTATCAAATCCTATATAGCATGAATGAAACTCAGACATCTTAGAAGACGATGTTTCTTAAATACACAAATAGTGTATACTGAAATAGTGTATATAAATATTATTGCTATTCAAACTACGAACATATATATATATATATATATATTCAGTAGTCTACCTGGAATATTGTAGGATGAAAGACTTTCCGATATTACAATTTCTGATACATGCATATACAGGGTTCGTACGGGCCTTATTTTTTCCCTGAGTCTTATACCGGTAATTGTTTAGTATGATTTTCGTTATAAAATAAGTCTTTTTGATTAGTAAGAATTTTGTTGTTTCAGAATACTGGTGTGAGACTCAGGGAAAAAATAAGACCCGTACGAACCCTGATATATATGAAAGTCGTGGAAATGGAAAATAAAGAGTTTAATTTTATTTGTGTATATTTACATATACACATTCAGAATTTAACTATTTATTAGAGTATAAAAAATAATAATTAATGCATAACTCATAAGTTATAAACCACTTTCTTTGTACAAAATAAATAAAAATATAAAATAAAATAAAAATATAAAACATTGTAAGAGAATCGAATAAAATCCGAAGCAGACAAATTTAGAATTTTCTTACACAAACGCTTTCATTGTCACACCCATAAAAGTTCGCGCACGAGGTAAAATCACTCATAAATTCGGTAACATTTTTCCTATATTTTTGAAAAAGAAATAACTACTAAAATTCATAGAAGAGAAATATCTGTTTTAGTTTTAAATTGCTTTTTTTTTTTTTTTTTTTTATACTGTAAAATAATAAACCGTTACATCCCCCCCCTTTTAATATAATATAAGCGGCATTTTATTCATTTTTCAAAATACAAAAAAGGTTGACATTGAAGTTAAATAAGAGTGTATTTTGCCTAAAGTCGTAATGGCAGAAAATTGAGTGACTTATGCCGAAAAAATATATTTCCTTGCTTCAAAAGAGGTTTCGCATATTTAAAATTACATTGTAGATAACAGCATGAATATAAATAAATTTTCTGTCCTTGGAAACAGTACAATAAAAATTAGATAGTACAAAAATCCTAAACAATAGAACCTATCTAGTTCTAAATTTTTCAATCATCTACTAACTTCCGAACGATACTTAAATATTTTTACTATAAAAATAATATTCGAATAGAAAAGTATTCTACTACACTAAATTTTATATTTTCCGAAATTAAAACTAAAATTACGTAAAGTGGACAGTTTATTATTATTATTATTAATATATGTATTAAGTACATTCCTTCTTGAATGAATGCCTTAAAATACAAGCTTTGAAAAAATATTCACAATTCATGAGTAATAAATTATAAAAATCGATTATAATTTCAATATTTTTAAAATATAATACATATACATGTATAAACGAATATCACTAAAAATACTCGTATAAACTTATGTTTTAAGACACAATTTGAAGACTTTTACACTTGAAGACTTTAATACTTTTTATTGAAGACTTTAATACATTTATACAAAATATTGTAAGAAAGAAGATAAAAGGTATTTTTCAATATTGTTATTAAATATCTCTACTCTATATGAATTATAATGATTTAATAAACTACGGCTTCTAGATATGATTACAGTAATCTTATGAACTCCGCTGCCTGAAGAATATTAAACCTTTATGTTTTCCTCAGTGTCAAACTCTATCCATTATTTTATACTTATCAAAATGCGTGTATCGTCTCGCTCGTTTGTAAAAATAATGCTCTCTGTAAATGGATAATATATCTTTTGAGCGAGTTTGCTAAACGCTCGAATTCACTGCCTTTCCACTTAACTTTTTCCTAAACTAAACAATATAAACTTGATGTTAAAAAAAAAAAAAGAAAATCAATCTTTCTTTTTACACTTGTTAGAATTAATATAAGATGTTATATTTTTTAATTAAAACCACTCTAATAAATACATATACATTTCAGATGAAAATAAATCTGTTTGATTTATTACAAAATTAAAAATAAAATAAATAAAATAAATAAATTTAACATGACAAGTTTATAACACACCGATAATCTTTTCGACTAACATACATTTAGACAAAAACTACAACTGAAAATTAGTGATGGGTATTCAGTACAAATGTCCCTACACTTATACAGTGCTGTGCTATATTTGAGGAGCAAACATTCAAATCGTGTTTTCTCCTTTAGTTACAATTTTTCAGACAAAACAAAAACTGATAAATTAAAAAATAACTAAACTTAATACCTAATTATCGTTTGTTTAGATGTAGGTTAAGCTGGTGCAAGAGTACGCACCCGATAAGAGTACGCAATCACAACATTCATGATGTTGTTTGCTATAAGCGTCTAACTTTAGTGTTATTTTACAGTGCAAGCTAGTGGAAGGTGCTGTGCGACAACAAAAATATAAAAACCTACAAAAGTACAGAAGTTACGTAAATTTAAATACTTTTACCTATTTTCTTAAATATTTATAGCATTTTGGAAGTATTATTGTGATAAAACTGCAAATATTTAAAAAGAAACGTTTATGCGGTTCGATCTGCAAGAAGCTAACATAAGCCTTACAGCAAGAGTAATTCAGGTCGATGCCAAAAAATGGCGTTGCACTTCGTTTGATTAGATAATCGTCGATGTGTGCAGGAGTACGCACTATTGTATGTTACAAGAGTACACGCAAGTTTTTATAATAGATTTTACATGTATTGTAATCGTTTTTTTTTTTTCTTTTAACAGGATGTCTTGGATATAAAGTTGTACTCAAAGACGTTTTTGTACTCCAGAACAATTGCTGGATGCAAAAACTTGCATCGAGGCAAGCGAAAGTAAGAGAGCAGTAGCTAAATCATTAGGAATTCATGAAGCAGCTTTACGAAAGAGATTATCGCAAAAAAGATCATATCCAGCCAGACGTTTTGGCAGAGACTCTCAAATGTTTTCTCCGGAAGTGGAAATAGAACTTTGTGAGTACAAAAAAAGAAAAAAAATGGTAGATAGCATGTTATACGGACTAACCACTTTACAAATACAAGAAGTTGCTTTTATTTTTGCAGAGATTAATGGATTAAAACATCTCTTTAATAAAGAAAAGAAAACGGCTGCTATGTAGTGGCTTCGGCTATTCATGAAAAGGCATCCAGAATTGTCGTTGCATACGTCAACGTCAACAAGTGTTGCTCGAGCGATAGGCATTAATAAGCTTCAATGCAATCGCTTCTTTGATAATCTGGCGAAGTTGTTGGATACCTTAGACGTTCCCTCCTCAAGCGATTTACAATATGGATGAGACTGGGTTCTCCACGGCGCCAAACAAATCACCTTTGGTGATTTGAACACAAGGGAAGCACTGCGTTAATAAGATTTCAGGGGCTGAACGTGGTATCAACCTTACACACATAAATGCAGTCAATGATTCTGAGAATGTTATTTCACCAGCATTCATATTCCCTCGCAAGCACATGAAAGCCGAACTTCTGGACGAAACTTTGCTCACGTCTATAGGAATGGCATCAGACATGAGCTACATCAGCAAAGCCTTGTTTGTGGACTGGTTACCTCATTTTAAAGTTTACGCAAGACCTAGCAAAGACAATCGAAGTACTATTGATATTAGATAACCACACGACACACTGCACCTTGGAGACGGGTTAACCACATTCATGTTCTTACAATACCACCTCACAGCAGCCTTAAAACTCAGCCACTTGATCGCTGCATCCGTAACAGACTCAAGATTTTTTACACATTGGAATGTAAAAAAAAAAGACGCATAATCCTCCTGATCGAGTGATAACAGTTTACCAAATTACTGAAATTTTGACTCTGGCTTATCTCAAAGCAGCTATTTCCGCAAATGCCATACCAAGTTTCAAGGTATCAGGAATACAACCATTAAAACCGGACATTTTTGGAGAAGACGATTTCTTACCCAGGACAGTGACAGAAAGGCCTTTTCCGGAAACTCGAGATGAACAAAATTTTATCCAGTTCATGATCCAATACAAAACTTTGGTTGTGAGGAAAATGTCTTGGCTGTCGTCGTTGGCGACGATAAGGGGGATCAAACTAATGAGGTGGTAGAGCAACTTCAGACAGGCAACTTAGGGGGAATTAAGAAGTCCAACCAGGAGTAGACAAAACTATCAATGAAACATCAAAGGAAATGACTGTCCCAGATAGTAAAAACAATGTACCGAGCAATTCATCAGTGTCCTCATGCACAACAGAGAAATAATGAGCAAATTGCAGAGTGAAAACACGTCATTTAAAGATAGTTAAAATATTTTGAGAGAAAGAGCGCATACACCACTTGTCTGCTTTAAAAAAAAGGAATTAAATCGCCTCACGTAACGCTTGCAGAGGTAGACCCACTACCACAAGCTGCAGTATTCTCAAGATCTAACTGCAAAAGAACAAAATCAGACATTTTGAGTGGCTCTCCATACAAGTTCGCTCTCGAAGAGAATTCGGCCTCTAAACAAGAACCAAAGAAAACACCAAAAATAATTCAAAAACCAACTACTAAAGGGTCCAAAAACGGTTTCAAGCTCTGAAGAAGACACCAATGGTAAAGTATGGAAATGTCCACCATGTGGTGAAGCATACTTAGACCCCCCCCCCAGACAAAGACTCAATAGGATGCTCCAAATGCAGGGAGTGGTGGCATGAAGCTTAAATACGAGCTATGAAGGTGAAGTAAACTTTATTTGTGACCACTTCAAGTAACGTAGGCTCGAATTTTCAGATCATTTTTCCTGTGTACTGTTATCAACTCACATGCGTACACTTATCCAACAGCACTTGTAAGAATACGCATTTTTTACTTTTGTTATTTTTTAATTTCCTCAAAGATGTGGTACACTTTTCTTACGTTTTATGTTATTTTATGAAAGATGTGTTAGTTAAGAACAAAATAAAAGTTAAGCTGATTATCTAAAATTATGTACTTTTATTTTAGAACAGTTTGAACCTCAAGTGCGTTATCTTAGACCAGTCTGCCCTATTACTGTGTAGATATTAGAAAAATGTGTAGATATATCTAGGAAGATATACATACTATTTTTATGTTAAGTTAAAAGGAAAATATTTTTCTTTTTTTTTTTTTTGAGAAATCACGGTTTGGATGTTCACTCCCCATTTATAGACTCAGATCAGAAATTACCTACTGTCTTGCATTATGCCATTATTTTTGGTTCTTTCAGCTTCCCACATTCCGGGTGTAAGACACATGTATACCTTTACAGGTTTTAAGCGACTAAAGCCAAAACAAATGACCAGTAATAAATTATATAATAACCAGAATGTTTAGGGTCACACCGTAAAAACTATTGCTTGAAATTCGATGTATTTATGTTTCTTCTTATAATAATTTCCATTCATTTCCATTTAAGGGGACAGTCTGTTTTTAAAAATCTGATGTGCGCACCACATGACTTCTTTATACACCCATAGGAATATATTTATCGTTATAAAAGCATTCACATTTTTTGAAGTAACTAATTCGAAAATAAACAGGCAGCTTCCAACCTACGAAAATTCCTGAAAACAATCAAGAATAAAAAAAAAAGATAAATAAATAAGAATAAAGTTACTCCAGCCACAAAAGTCTCGATAATTGGATTATATATACCACAGAGACAAATATAGTAGTATTTTCAGGAATAGTGCTTCACGGCTTATTACAGAATTTCTCATTGCCAAATGAACAGCTTGAGTTCAATAGAAATCATTTCTGTATAGATGGCCTACTTTTGTTCTCTTTGGCGAAAATTAGCGACTAGAAACGATACATTTTATCAAAACAATTAATTCTGTTAAAATGAGAAAACGTTTACTAATACTAGCTATCTGGAAACAATATTTGCCTCAAAATTAGGTCGCTGATCTCGCCAAGCCGCCAAGTTTGTAGCCAACGCATATTTTGGTCTTAGCATCGATTTTGGCGCTTTACCATCGAATTCGGCAAAAATTTGTAGCTTAGCTTGCCAAAGTTTGGAAACTCTAAATTCAACAAGAACAAAGTTCTGGAATTTTCAGGAAACTTTCATTGATTAAAAGAGCAGAATCAAATTCTTTGGAAATTCTATAAATGACTAACAAGGCTATATATATATATACATAAGAAGAAGAATGATTATTGATGACTGCAGATTAAAATTTGCCTATATCTTTACGTGCTACTTTCTATGCGGTATTCCTGTAAAAAGGGAAATATGTAGTAGTTTTTTTTTTTTTTTCTATGAGGGTGGGTGTTGAATCAGTGTCATATTAGGCATTCAAATGGGGCGAAAAGTGGCAGTTAAGGATTACCAAAGTATGAAATTCTAAATTCAATAGGAGTCGAGTTCTGGAACATTTAGTAATTATTCAATAGTTTCTAGCTCAGAAACTAATGAACCATTACCTCGATTGCAGAAACTAATGAATTATTACCTCGAATATTCTATAAACCACTGTGGCAACACTCTCGATCTTTTCAAATCTCATTCAGACTTCAAAATGTTTGCTTGTTCCTAAATTAGCTGAATTTATGCTATGTAGTGCTTTAACAGTGTTTATTTTATTTCTGTAGTAAGAATGATTGTTTCGAGAATATTCATTGGTTATTGATTTTTATAGCACAAAAAAGTGTTTTATTCAACTGTTTTCTGAACATTTATTAAATAAAATGTAATCACCGACTAGAACCATCTTATGTCTTTAAGAATTACTTTCTACATGTAAAATGTAAATAACTTTTCTAACAATATCATTGCGGTCTCTATCTACGGGCTGAATATTCATTAAGGAAAATCCATTCTTCAACTAGAACCTGCTTATGCCTTTAAGAATTAGTTTCTACACGCAAAAATATCAGCACTTTTCATAACAATACCATTAGAGTTTCTATCAACGCGATAAATATTCATTTAATCCAGTGCATTCGTCGATAAGAAGCTACTTATGTTCTTAAGAATTACTTTCTGCACGCAAAATGGCAAAAAGAAATTGTTCATTACGGGCGATATCTACGGCCTGAATATTCATTAAATGAATTGCATTGTTCGACTAGAATCTGCATATATCTTTAAGAATTACCTTTTACAAGCAAGAATGTCATTAATGTTCAGAGCAACATCATTACCGTCTCTATCTACGAGCTGAATAGCCGTTAAGTATAATGCCTATTATTACCTGTTTTATACTTCAGGGAGAACAGAGTTCAACAACATCTGGTGACATTACGCAATGCGCAATCACGCTGCATTTCTAACCAATTGCTTATCTGCCTAATACGTACCTTCATGCCAAGTTTCGTTACGATTCTACAATTACTTCTTGATGTGCAAATTTTTATGGCAATGCGCACATCTATATCTATCTATCTATCTATATATATATATATATATATATATATATATATATATATGTGTGTGTGTGTGTGTGTGTGTGTGTGTGTGTGTGTGTGTGTGTATAAACAATTACATATATATATAATTGTTTTAATACTGAAGTTAAATCATCTTAAATTTCAAATTTTTGCACTGATAATATTGTACTTGCAGGCTTTGCCCGCTTCGCTGGCCACTAAATTTAAAGGAAACTCGTTTCTATATAGCTTTATAAAAATAAAATAAAATAAATTACTGAAATTGTTCAAAAGCTCGCTCCAGATCCCTGCTGCACTCAGCAGCGATTTGGTCATCAACTGCAACTCGGGCGCTTGTCCCTATTACCTGCGACAATAGTTTACCAATGAGCTTCCATTTAGGTGCTTATTATATAACAGTTTCGAAATAGATAGTATCGAAAAAATTGGAGTTTCCCTTTTATATTTGAATCCCAGTTACATGTGAACAACACTATACGTGTTGTTCACATGTAACTCGGACTGGACTCAAACGTAACTGGGTTTAGACAACATAATATTTGCTTTTACGTTATTTCATATGTTTATTTTTATTTTTATTTTTATTTTTATTTATTTTTTTTTTTTTTGTTTATCCAATCAACCATTAAATGACAGCAATTTCACGCCAAATATTACAATATGCTGTGACCGGCTACGTCTGTCGCATGAGACAATTATTTTTTTGTGTTTATATATAATTCATGGGTTGTAAACCTGATAGTACAGCCTTAATATAGTTCTCTTTGGCGGCTTTTGAATTTTTGTCACCATTTTAGACTTAATCCATTGTAAGAATAAGACTTAATCCCTTGTAACAATATGCTATGAGCGCTATTTCTGCCGTATTTTAGACAACTAATCTTTTTATGGTTATATATATTTCCCATTAAACATATTTTTATTTATTTATTTAAATATTAATTTGAATTTTTCAAATATTTCTGTTCGACAGCGTGAGAGTGCAGTAACACACAGAGGTTCATTTGTTTGTATGATAAATTAGCATAGTGATTATTATATAAAAAAATAAATAAATAGGTAAACATTATAGTGTTACACAGCTTTATTATGTCGCTCCATTGGCGGCTTTTGAATTTTTGTCGCCATATTAGCGATGGATTTTTTTTTTTTTTTTTTTTTTTTTTTGTATGAAAAGGGGAAGACTATTTTGCTTATAATTTTATCAGACTCTTTTTTGTTTATACATAAGAATCCTTTATATTCTGCTTATATTTTTAATGCTTTTTAGGTTTAAAATAGTGCTTGTTGAAATAAATTTCCTATCTTTAAAACTGCAGTTGTTCTGTAAATTTTGCGTAAAAATAAATCATTTATGTTTTTATATATTTGATGCGCTACTTAGATTAAAATGGCTGTTGCTATATTAAACTTCTTGTCGAAAAACGTTCGGTGTACTATAACACCAAAATTTAAAAAATCGCCCAGCAGGATCTGTTAATAAAATAAGCTGATAAAATAAAAATATGGTTCATAGAGTTCAAATAATCTATTTAAAAAAATTTTTAAAACCGAAATTATTAATCTATCGTATCACATACATATATATAGTAATAATATATAGATTGATCATTGGGGAGAAAAAAGTGATTCCTTTTCACTCGGGAAAAGACGGCGATTTTACCAAAATATGGCAGTCTTTCCCCGAGTGAATACACACGGGAATATGCACGAATGTTTTAGCAAATAAAATTCATGAATAATTTATTTACTAAAGGTGAATGAAAAGCCCCAGATATAGTTTCAAATTCATTCTTCTTTTTTTTTTTTTTTTCCTTCAATACCACTTAATGGCTGATTCCAAAGCTTTTTTTTCGGCATCAAAAATCTTTGCACGATAATATGGGGATGATAGATCTATATATATTATTATATCTATGATCACATAAATCTTTTCGAAAATATAATAAAACTTAATTTGAAAAAAAAAAAAAATAACTTTTGTTTATTAACCAAAATAATTGATGAAATTTGAAATGCAAGTTGGTCTTGTGGGGTACAGGGTACAGGCTGTATATTATATTTTTGTGTTCGTGAGAGAAAATTTAAAAGAATTTGAAAACTGCAATTTTTAATCCTTTTTAAAAATCATGTGACTTAATGTGAAGCAGATTTTTCATTTTTTTTCTCCTAACGGTTTCCATACAATCTTCTGCTGTTGCCACCTAAAATTCATACTTTAGTTAATTTTTAAAAATCTAATTGTCCGATTGATAAGCTGTTTAATGCATCGGATTTAAAAAAAAATTCCCTTTCATTTGCTATCTTATTTGTAACGATGCGACTGATATTTCTAATTTATTTTCTAATCTTTCTGATTTATTTTCCTCATTTTAAATAAGTGTACGGTTTTTTTTTTTTTTTTTTTTTTTTTTTTTTAAATTATTATTTTGTCGAAAAAAAAATGGCAACAATTAAATTATGGATAAAATTTTAAAATTTAAATGTCTTATTTATCAGAAATTAGAAGTTTTTTATTTTCACATTTTAATTAATTAAGAAAAAACTAATCATCCGATTGATAAGCTGTTTAATGCATCGGATTTACAAAAATTTTCCCTTTCATTTGGTGTCTTATTTGTAACGATGCGAGTGATATTTCTAATTTATTTTCTAATCTTTCTGATTTATTTTCCTCATTTTAAATAAATGTACGTTTTTTTTTTTTTTTTTTTTTTTTAAATTATTATTATTATTTTGTCGAAAAAAAAATTGGCAACAATTAAATTATGGATAAAATGTTAAAATTTAAATGGCTTTTTTTATCAGAAATTAGAAGGTTATGATTTTCACATTTTAATTAATTAAGAAAAAACTAATCAAAAATTCGAAAATCTGACTTCGATGTGCACAGTGACCCTTCGGGATGCACCTTTGTGTTAAATCTCGTGACTGTCCGAGCTACCGTTTTCGAGATCAGTGAAATATACATACAAATATTGCTCACTTAATAGTATAAGATTACTATATATATAATGAAAATACATAAATATATATTTCTTTTATTGTATATTAACTATCTGATGTAGTTTTATATCTCAAAAAATTTAAAATGATGATTACCGCTAATTTGCATACCACTAATTTATTTATTTTATTTATTTATTTATTATTATTATTATTATTATTATAATTTTTTATTTATTATTTTTTTATTTATTATTATTTATTATTTTAAAATAAATATTTATTTATTTGTAATTTTTTGCGAATGAATATAATAGTGATTACGAAGGTCTTCAACTGAAATTTTAATTTAATAATTTTTGCTCATCTTTATGTTTTTTGGTCTGATAAATTATAGTAAATCTAGCTTCAAAGCCAGATTTACTATATCACGTATACAGTTTTGTCAATACATGGTTTCTTCCAACAATTTTTTTTCTGTGATATTTCCACCAACATAACTATATGATATTTTATTGTATATTTTCAAATTATTTATAATTAACCATAGAAAAATTAGAAACTATCATACTAGAAACTACCTAAAACGAAGAAATTGTGTAGACATACACCCTGTATTTACAAAAGTCTATACGTAATAAAGAAAAACTAGCTTCATTTCCTGTTTCAGCACACCAATAAACATATGTATCAGTTACAATTATCTAAACACTATTTAACAACGTTGTATTTTCATATCTGCGTTATTTTATAAAAGATGCTGGTATAAAACATTGGAAGACGGGAAGACCGGGTTCCGATGCAAGTTGCTTTTGTCGGCTAATCCATTCGTTGTTTTTCGTAATTTTCTTCAAACTTGCGTAAGTACGAGCTAGGACCTCTTAGAATGATCCCACGGAGGGCACACTACCTTAGACGTAAGACCTTCGTGTAGTCAATCGGCCTTACTCCCAAAACACAAACCTAGAGTAAGGTCGAACTTACCAAACCCAAAACACAGGCTTTTATGAAACAAATCCTAAATCAAATCTCTGAATATATCTAGAACTTTTGATTGTTTAAAATATTAGGATGAAGCGGATTAAGTACAACATATTTTGTTTTAAATCTTATTTTTCTCAGTTGCAATGATATTTAAACTTCTGAAATATTTTAGACATAAAGTACAACTATTTGACATTTTTTAAATATGACTTCTTAAAAAAATAGCAATGCTCCTTTTAAGGAAAAGAAATTATGAAAATTTTTTGTTTCTCTGTTATACTTGCCGCATGGTTTGGTTGAAGTAGCCTACTATATATACGTTTGGTATAGTTGGCCTACTATACCCTCTTACTTTATATTGAGATACGTGTAAATCTAGTGTCCTGAGAGGAAAAGCTTCAGGAATCTGGAGAATTTTTTAAAAATATCTCAGGGGAATCTTAATCTCTACTCTGAGGAAAAATTCTGTAACTGGCATCTAGAATCTAAATTGAGGCTCTAGAAAAAATAGTTCCATGTCATCCTTATAAATTCTAGTCCCCTTGGAAAGCGAGTTCTAGAAACCCCTATTAGAATTCTAGAGCGTTTGCCTATATTCTCGAGGGCAAAGTTATTTAAAAATCTCTGCAAATAAATGAGACTACAAGAGGCGGGTTTCTGGAACTATAATCTTGGTTTATTACCAAATTCTAGAAAATCAAGCGAGAATTTCTCGCAATATAAATGATTCAGAATATTGTTTCACCATCTAAAAATGTGTACACTAGAAATTTTCGGTAATTTCGTCTATTCAGTTTATTGGTGTGCCTTATGTGCATAGCTCGGAAATCTAAATTTCTAGTTAAGTGATTTAGAAAAAGGCCACTTATTCATTCTAGAGAAAGGCGGTATATTTTTTTCTCAGTGTAGAGACGAGCTCTTTCAAAATTTCGCATTGTAATATGACATCTGTCGTCAGAGCCTTCTCTCTGGAGGTTAAACTCTCTTTAAACTTCTGCATAGTGGTGTGCGACCTCCTTCCGTCTTTGAATTTTAATAATATCTACTTAAAATTACTTTTAAAATGTGTATTTTGAAAATCGGCAAATTGCTATAGAAAACTTTTAACTTAATTAATATTGAATAATTTTTTTTCTTTCTTTCTTTCAAATATCCATCGCTTTTTTCTCCCTCTCTGCACTTTCCCAACCTTCTTATTTCAACATCTGTCTCCTTAAAAATGTTTAAAAGGACTGCTAAAATAGACAACCAAAATAAACTACTTCTACCTACCATACTGTAAATATCATTTAACTCTATTTTTATCAATGCCTAACATAAGCCCCATGCTTGCGAGGAAGATATAATATCTGACGCCCCACTTAACAACAATAACCATGCGTGGACTTTATCAATTAAGTGCCTTTTTTCTTCTTACAGCCCTCTGTCACATACGATTTTTTACACAGCAGATTTTTTGTTTGTTTGTTTGTTTAAGCAATAAACAACGGAGGGGAGGCTTTAAGGGACGGGCTCTTTCATTCTCTAGAGTGTAGCGTGACAACTACCTTCAGAGCCCCTCTCTGCTGGTTAAAATCGCTGAAAACCGCTACATAGTGGTGAGCGGCCTCCTTCCGCCTTTGAAATCTTTGAAAGCTTCAGTATAACAGTTGAGAACTTTCCGTACACCTCCACAAGCACTTTGTAAAATTTTAAAAATAAAAATGCATAACATCAATATTCAGCTAAAAACTAAAAATTATAACAATTATGCACTTATATTATACTTTCGGTTGGTAAACATTTGTGAAATCTTATACATTTTTCTTTTTTTTTTTATGGTATTACTTTAAACGGAAAATATAAAGTTTGTGAAATTGTAAGAGATTTAGAAGCTAGCAAAGTTTTGAGAAAAATAAAGTTTGAGTAAAATAAGTATGGTTCAAGAATAATTCTGACCTTTATATCTTAAAATCTTAAATAAAATAAATATAAGAAAATTAGTGGTTGGCGTCATTATTTTGGCTGTATTGAATTCTGTTAGATTCAAAACCTAATGTACGGTTCTCCAAGACGTCCTAATTTAGGTAAAGGAACAAATGCGGTATACTCTATTGACTAAACTTCTATCTCACCTATTGATTTTAAAATATCACTATTTCTTATTTGTTTTCTTTTCCTAAAGCTAAATGTAATTTAAAAAAAGGTTCAAATGATATAACGACTATTAGCAATAATGCAATATTTATGTAGAATACTAAACCTTGGGAATTATCTGGAATCATAAAAAAAAAATATATATATATACAGACACGACATTATTTCATTATTTAAAACATGAAAATCTGACATTGACAGATTTTAATTTAATGCCAGAGGCCTACTGCTAAACTTGTTAATATCGACAAATTCTTCTTTAGTTAATTCGTGACGATAGTAGGTAGAAAAGGAGAGTTCTAGGTCAGGAGGGTGAGGCACTGAGGCACCGGCAAGCCGTGCGGGTGCCACACCACCCCCTGAGGGCCTAGATGACTCGGTATTGACCTTGAAACCCCCTTCTGACAGTATCGTGAAAGATGACGAGGGTATTAATGAGAAAAATTAATTTAAAAAAAAATTAATTAGTGATTTTTTGTAAAAGGTGACGATGGTTTTAAAGAGATGTTTTCGGTAGAATGAAAAAAGCATGGTATTGTTTATGAGTCATTAGAAAATTAATTAGAGAGTTAATTAAGAAATTAATTAAGAAATTAATTAAGAAATTAATTTAAAAAATTAAAAATTGAGAAATAAAAAAGGAGTCGATGAAATATATGAATTTAAGGATGTTGATGTGGATATACTATGAAAGAAATAGAGTGATCTGACTGGGGTTCGAACCCGGCACCTTGCAGTAAAAATATTTCCATAAGACAGTAGTTTTCGAGCGTGAAACCACTGACCTATGGAAATATGATCTGATGACTCTATTTTAGATATAAATATGTATTTTTTCATTGAATATCATTTAGTGTTCATCATGTTACCGTCCCGAGAGGAAGGGATTTTCGTGTTCTGCATTTATTTTGTCATGTGCGTTGTCTTTTCGATTCTTTATATTTTTTCTGAAGGTGGAAAGTTTAACGTTGATTTTATTTTAAATTTAAACAATACGGGAAATTTATCCTTTTCAATGTAATGTCTTCACATGCGTGCTGCCATGGAGGAAACTTATCGAGACCCGAAAGCGGTTGCAAGTTTTGGAGATGTAGATGCCTTACACCGTGCTGTCCGCGGCAAGTTATCAAAGAAAAAAATTCGAGAATGGTTACAAGGAATAGATGCATATTCACTTCACAAACAGATTCGAAAAAAATTCCCCACGAACCGTGTCATAGTATCGAGAATTGATCAACAGTGGCAAGCAGACTTAGCTGATCTGACGTCTCTTCAAAAGATTAACGATGGATTTCGCTACATTTTAACTTGTATTGACATCCTCTCAAAATGAGCGTGATCGATTCCTCTGAAATCTAAAAAAGGTGAAGAGATTGTGAAAGCTTTTAAAAAAATTTTCTCTGAACGAAAACCCAACTGTTTGAATACGGATGCAGGAAGGGAATTTTTGAATAACAAGTTTCAAAAATTTCTCAAAGAGGAAGGTGTGAAATTTTTCAGAACTTTTAACAACACGAAAGCGTCCGTAGTAGAACGATTTAACCGTACTTTAAAAACTAAAATGTGGAAATATTTTTCCAGTCGTCGTACTTACCGCTACATAGACGTGTTAGATGAATTACTTTATAGTTATAACCATACTTATCATTCGAGTATTAAAAGGGCGCCCGCCGAAGTAACTCCGGAAAATGAAAGCGAGGTGTGGTTTACTCTGTACGGGGAGCGTATCTCCGAACTGTTGGCGCACGCAGAACAAATTCACAATTTTTCGCCAGAGAATGCGATTTTCGCCAAATCTGGAAGTGCAAAGAGAAATTTCACGCCGCTTAACCTGTATAAATAAACATCCGGCGTTTTTCTTTCTTTTTTTGTTATTAGTTTTTTTTCTTCTGATTATTAATGTAGGATTTAAATCGCAAAACGAAACATATCTTGAAATTAAGAAATAATTATCCGAATAGAGAAGTAGATAATAATAATGGTAATATATTAGCATTGAGATCCGATTTCATGTATAAGGCCAAAAAATTTGTAAAAATTGTTCAAACAAATTACAAATTCTTAGTAAAATGCATGAAAAATGTTCATAAGTCCAAATCAGTAGTACGCCATTTTACATTTCAACTATTTTTATTGTCATTTTGTATTTAAATTTTTAAAATGTATGACTTTATAAAATATCTCTCTTACGATGCAGTGCTTGAATTTTCATAAATTATCACCTTATATTTATCTATTATGTATTTTTAAAGCGCATCTTAATCATAATAAAATAGATATTTCGTGTTAAATTTTATGGTTGAAATTCATAAAATTTTCTAAGTATAATTTCCTCCTCGGACATGTCCATTTCTCATTCTTTACCCACCCCCCCAACCCCAACATACAAAGTTATAAAATAAAACGTTAAACATTTTATTAATGCTATTCTATTTTTTTTTTCAGTAATCATAAACAATCTAACTTAATATGTTATACAAATCAAAGTAATAATGATGCGCATAACCATTTTCATCCTATATTTATTGTTACTAATTTCTATTGAGAGCGAAATGTATTCATATTAAAAGGAATGAGTATGATAGAACACTCAACACAGTCGCAGACTGAAATGCCGCACCTCATAGGCTACCCTCTATCCGATTCGATAAATTTGATTTATCGTAATTAAATGACTAATTTTATTAGGATTGTTTTCGTACATTAATTTCCAACACAACTGATCCCCATATTGCAAGTTCGTGGGAAGTATTGGCCTAATTTGTCAAATGAAGGAAACACAATATTTAATTACTAAAGTTTCAAATTAAAATGTTCATATTTAATGAAGTGTATTAAAAAATATATTTTAAAATATTAGTCTGACATGTTTACGACAAAATATTGGCATAATGGACGTTTAAACGAAATTTTGCTCTATTTTGCCATGTTAAAAAGAAAACGTAAATTTTGAATAACATGTGAAGTTTACAACTTACATTGTTCCAAAGCAATATTGTCCTTATCAATGACATAAGTAATATTTAAAAACTGATGCATCCATTTTACAAACTCAATATCTGTAATACACACAGACAACTCACATAAACCAACCACTAAAAACATAATTTTTGGATTCAGAAAACCTCAAAACATATAAATGTAACAAAAATTCAATTTCGAAAACGTGATCCGAAAACATTACTTTCGCGACCTTTTACGGATAAGATAAAGTAAATTAGAATAAGAGAATAATTTTAAATTAATTAAACTTTAATTGCATTTATTACATTGATTTTTATTTATAAAAAGAAATGCTTTTATTTAATTTGGGGTAGACCTGTATATTTACTATATATTTTACAAACACAATATAGTGTACTAATTTAGCACAGAATTTAAAACACATAGCACGACATGAAATGACCTTTCAGCAATTCCATTGTATGAATATATCTGAATTCTTTTGCGGGGTTCTGTGTAAACTTCTAATAAAGGATATACATTCTACATTGTATACGAAACATTCTTTCATGCACATAAAATAAATGTTCAATTTTTTTTTTTTTTTTTTTTTGTTTCATCCAAAAATATTAAATTGTATTTACCAGAAAATTCACACATAGACTTAATGAATTTGAATTCTTTTCTTAGTCACTGCACACGAATTACTTAATATTTCATCCGAGTCCCAATATCTATTCTTGAGGTATGGTGATAACAAACACACAGACACACACATTCAGGCAACCGCTAAAAACCTAATTTTTTGTTTCATGATATTTAAGCAAATGTAGCAAAAACTCAATTTCGAAAATCTGAATCAAAAATAAAACTTTTCTTACAATATATGGGTAAAATAATCTAAATAATGATGCGTAATAATGATAATCTGGTGTGTCACTCACACGACTTTCTTTTTCACCCTGCATTTCAATATTATAATGACAGATTGCACATTAAAGCTTAAGATCAATAGCGTAAGAATGTAAAGTTTAATGTACTTTTCAAATAATCTAAAATAGGTTTAGAAACAATTTTATTTGACGAAGAGAAAGTAAATAATAAAAATAATAAAAATAATAATAAAGCAGAATAAAATAAAATAAAATAAATGTATTTCAAGGATAATTTTAAAAGCTTTAAAATCATAATATTACAAATATACTTCTTCATTAATCTTGATAAAATAAATTTAAAGGGTTTTCTAATAAATTTTGGCATTAAATTATATTATCTAAAAAAAATCTGGTGTGAAACAACCACACGACTTCCATTACCCACTATTACACATATTATATGCATTTTTGAGAGATAATGCGATCAGAAAACATAAAAGTGAACTAAAGAGAAAATCGTTAGAGCCGTTTTTGAGATACCAACTTTTACAAAAAATCAATTATTGACCGGAAAACAATAATTACATACAAAAGGATATTTAAAAGTGAGTTAATATGGCGAGTTTGAAAAAAATCCGTACAGCTATTTTTAAAGGAACGCCCTTGGGAGACCTGAAATTGAGCTATTTATACAGGAGGCCTATCAATTTTCCTGAACTAACCAACTATATCATTCGAAAGGATATCTGATAGAGTGTTTATATAGCAAATTTGAAGAAAATCGTTAGAGCAGTTTTTGAGATATGGACTTACGGTCCCACTTCCGGTTTCCGATGTCCCACTTCCGGTTAAACTGAATTATTGACCGGAAAACAATAATTACATACAAAAGCATATTTAAAAGTGAGTTAAAATGGCGAGTTTGAAAAAAATCCGTACAACCGTTTTTAAAGGAACGCCTTTGCGAGGCCTGAAATTGAGCTATTTATACAGGACGCCTATCAATTTTCCTGAACTAACCAACTATATCATTCGAAAGGACATCTAATAGAGTGTTTATATAGCAAGTTTGAAGAAAATCGTTAGAGCCGTTTTTGAGATACGGGCTTACGGTCCCACTTCCGGTTTCCGATGTCCCACTTCCGGTTTTTCAATTTTCACCAAAATTTGGAAAATTCATCTGTAGACCAGACGTATTTCAATTCTATAGTTTTGTAGCTCTATCTTTATTAGTTTCTGAGCTATAATAACCAGAAGATTCTCCACATACATACACACACACACACACACACACACAGACACATACATACACACTGACCAATTGCCAAAAACCACTTTTTTGGACTCAGGGGACCTTAAAACGTGTAAATCAGGTGAAAACCCGATATCGAATTTTCAGACCGAATACAATACTTCCATTACCTACGGTAGTAGGGTAATGGAATTAATAACGATACAAAGACTCCATTGACACATTTTTAACAATTATGATTCAGGGAGCCTCAAAACGTGTATATATAACAAAAATTCAATTTCGAAAATTTGACCCCAAAACAATACTTTCTCTACCATATATGTTGGTAAGAGAAAGTAAAATAAATAAATAAATAAATAAATGTATTTCAAGAACAATTTTAAAAGCTTTAAAATTAGAATATTACAATTTTATTTCTTCATTAATCTTGCTAAATTAAATTTAAAGGGTGGAGGATTTCTAATAAATTTTTGCATTAAATATATTATTTAAGAATTACGATACTAAAACTCCACTGACATATTTTTAATAGTTTATTCTCTTGGGAAAAAAAAAAAAAAAAAAAAAAAAAAAAAAAAAAAGATTGCTCGAATCCTTAACGAATCATGAATGAAGTGGAAAGAAGGGTTGCTTTGCGATAGAGAGGGTTTTGGCGCGAGCTACAAAATTTCGCCAGGTTGACCTGTATGCGCCAACATTTCGGAGATACGCGTACGGGGATATGGGGAATGAAAAGAGAAAGACTTGTGTGTTTAAACCGGGAGATACTGTTCGAGTATCCAAACAAAAATTAACTTTTGAAAAAGGATACGAAACTAATTGGACGGAAGAGCTATTCGTCGTGACCGAGTGCGTGCCACGGGAACCGCCCGTCTACCGGATCAAGGATTTGATGAACGAACCTATTTTAGGGACATTTTACACAGAAGAACTTCAAAAAGTTCAACCTAAAGAGAACTTTGCTATCGAAAAAATCTTAAAAAAGCGAATGAGAAAAGGGCAATTAGAGTATAAAGTGAAATATAAAGGTTATGCTTCTAAATTCTACCAATGGATACTGGCTTCTAATTCATTTCATTTATAAATTGAAACGACATTTCTTTTGAGTATCATTCGCCAACATGTCTTTCTACGTGACGCTACCTTCGGACAGTTCTTTGAAATTTTACCCAGAAAATAAATTTTCACATTTTATTATGATATTACCTTCTCCTCTTGATCTGAAAGGTGAATAGGAGGTCGGACTTGTGGAATTGATTTATCCACATATGTGGAGTAATATATTTGACGGGGGAAATGAATACGAATATGATGCAGGTATTGGAACGATGAAAAGAACTAAAATCCCCTTTGGATTTTTTGAAAGCCCTTCAGACATTATAAAATGGATGAACTATCAAGACTTCAACGGTTTAATTCAGATAAGCTACAACAAGCATACTGGAAAAGTGAAAATTGGATTAAAACCAACAGCTAGAATAAAGTTATTACCAGGACTCGCCGAAACTTTAGGCTTTTATCCGATCGAATTGGTTAACAATGAGGATCCTATACGCGATAGTCCTTTTAAATACTTTGAAGGGATTAAAGAAGCTGACCCGAATTTTGATTTAAAATTACTTTACATATATTCGGATATAGCAGAACCTCAGATCGTTGGTCATATAGTATCCCCTTTGCTTAGAGTAATTACTGTGAAAGGTAAAAATGGTGATATGATTCACGAAATGTTTGACAGACCACACTATGTCCCTCTTTCGAGGAAAAACTTTCAAACAATTGAAACTGTTATAAGGACACACACAGGACGATTGGTGTCATTCGAGCGTGGGCAGTTGATCGTGAAACTTCATTTTAGACAAAAGTACCTCTCATAATGTTTGTTCCTTACAAGTGTTGTGCGAAATCTTTTGAAGATCATTACATTCATCAGTCAGGTAGTGGTTTGAACTACTACCAAGGTTCTACATTACAAAAAGGATATGGATTAGGTGGAGTGTTTCGATCTCTTTTTCGAGCTGCAGTACCCCTTTTTAAATCAGGTGCAAAAGCGGTTGGCAAACAATTGTTTCATACGGGTGTAGATGTGTTGAACGACCTGTCACGAGGTGAAGATATAAAAAATGTTGCTAAGCGTCGGTTGAAAGAAGCTGGAAAAAATTTAACTGACAAAGCTGCTACAAAAATGAAAACAATGATTGGTTCAGGACAACGCTATAAAAAGAGAAAGCGATCTAATAAAACCATCATTCGTCCCAAAGTGAAGAGAGCGAAGACACACGATATTTTTGCTTAATCATGTCGAGTCTCATTCATAAAGATTCCCCTGCCTGTGTCAAATCTGAACTGGACTTGTTTTTGATACCACCTACACAGACAGCTATTGAAAAAGGACATTTCGTCGAATTTCATCCTCTGGCGAATATTCGCGATGGGGGACCCGTGGAATTTAACATTACGGGTAATGGTGAAGAATACATAGATTTATCCTCCTCGCACATGTACCTAAAAGTGAAAATTGTGAATGCTGACGGAACTGCTCTGGCTGATAAAGAACCTGTTGCACCTGTTAATTTATTTTTTCATGCATTGTTTTCCCAAATCGACGTGAGTCTGAACGAAAGATTAATATCCTCTTCGAGTAACACTTATCCATACCGTACCTACATTGAAACTCTGTTGAATATCGGCGAAGATGCTAAAAAAAGTTTACTAACCTGCGAATGTTTTTACAAAGATGAAAATTTAACTGTATCCGATCCCACACAAGCTACTCCTCAAAACCCTGGATTGGTAAAAAGACATGAACTTACCAAGACGAGTAAAATTTTAGATATGATCGGTCCTTTACACTGTGACATTTTTCAACAGAATCGACTTTTACTGAATATGGTGGATTTGAAAATTAAAATGATTCGAAGCACTCCTCAGTTTTGTTTAATGGCAAAGCAAGTGACTGGACAGGAAAAGAAATATAACGTCGTGTTAGAACATGCCTCGCTGTTTATTCGCAAAGTGAAAGTGAACCCAGGAGTTTTATTAGGAACATGCTAAAGCTTTGGAAAAAAATTCTGCAAAATACCCCATCGATCGAGTTTTATGCAAAACTTATACAATACCTGCTGGAAGTATGTCTTTTATGCAAGATAATGTTCTTTTGGGCGCTATGCCAAAACGTGTCATAATTGGATTGTTAGATAATGCCGCCATGAGTGGTAAATATGAATTAAACCCTTTTTACTTTCATCACTACAATGTTAACTTTTTAAGTGTGTATATGGACGGTCAACCTGTTCCTAGTAAACCTTTGGAATTGAATTTCGAGGATAAAAACTATATAAGAGCTTATCATCGATTATTCTCTGGTTTCAATCGTGATGCTGGAAATTATATTTCACGAGAAGATTTCGTGAATGGTCATACTTTGTATGCTTTCGATCTAAGTCCTGATTTGTGTGACGGTCCCCATCTCAACTTACAACAACAAGGAAATTTTAGAATTGAGATAAAATTCTCCACAGCTTTACAATCCACCATTTCTGTGTTTGTGTATGCAGAATTTGAAAACATTATTGAAATTACCAAGTCCCGACACGTTTTATGTGACTTTGCCAATTAATGAAAATGGATTCTCTGCAAATCAAGAATATTTTATCCAGTGATACAATTACGAAAAAGTATTTTTTAGATGTTTTCCTAAGTGATCATCTACCCGAGGTGGTCGTGCGTTATCCAGCTTGCCTCGTATGTAACACAGATGACTCGTCTGAACCTGGAACTCACTGGTTAGCCTTTTTCATACAATCTGATGATGAAGTGGAATTCTTTGATTCGTATGGAAACGACCCCAGTTATTTTAAAGGACCTATCTTGAACTTTGCATCTCGATTTTCACATGTGAACTATAATCCTCTGATGCTTCAGAGTGCTATAACCGCCGTTTGTGGCCAATTTTGTGTTTATTATTTATATTGTAGATGTAGGGGAAAAACCCTGAAAGAATTTTTGTCTATGTTTGTAGCCAAGAATATCTGTAACAACCATCGAGTCTATAATTTTGTTGCCAAAAGATTTCGTGTGTATGCTAATTTTTATCAATAAACACTTATTTAAACTGTATACATTTTGTGTCTGTGTTCATTTATCATGGAGTTTCCATGTGTACAACATCCTTGCACTATCATTCTTGCCGGTCCTACGGGATGTGGCAAGTCTTTTTTCATGAGAGATTTGCTACATTTTAAAGAACAAATGTTTCATCCTACCATCGACAAAGTGGTTTGGTTTTATGGTATTTATCAAACTTTATATGATGAAATACCTGATGTTACTTTTGTAGAAGGTTTCCCATCGAATTATAAAGATTATTTGAATGGTAATACTTTGTTTGTGATAGATGATTTAATGACCGAATGTAGTAACGATAAACGTTTGACTTCGTTATTCACGAAAGGTAGTCACCATTTAAATCTAAGTGTTGTTTTTTTAACCCAAAATTTTTTTCAAAAAGGAAGTGAAATTAGAACAGTGTCTTTAAATGCTCAGTACATTTTCCTGTTTAAAAATCGTCGTGACATGAGTCAAATTATGCATTTAGGTAGGCAGTTGTACCCTAAAAAATCAAAATTTTTTCAAGAAGTGTATGAAGATGCTACAAAGAAACCCTTTTCATACTTGTTTATCGATTTGAAAAATGAAACGGATGAAGATATGAGATTGCGAACTCATATTCTACCCAATCAAATTCAGTTTTTTTACAAGTATAAATAAAGTATTAGTGTGTGTGAAGAGTTAGTTGCTAACATGACTTTGTCAAGAGAACAACTTAGTGACCTGGAATTGATTCGCTCTTGCCCCCAGACATTACGTAAATATTTTCTTAAAAAATTACCTAATCGTACTGTTAAAGCTATCTGCGAGTGTACGTTGAATGTTTTAAAAGGAAACGTGCCTCTTTCAACTACTCAGAAACGATCGTTGGCGAAATATAAATCGACTCTTAGAAAAATTGGAACGAAAAAAGGATCCTTATTCACTAAAAAGAAACTGATTGTTCAACAAGGTGGATTTTTAAACATTTTAATCCCCGCTGCCATATCAGCCATCAGCACACTCTTCCATGGAATTCGCTAAAAAATTTGCTTTGGTGCCTGAAGAGGTGTTGAACAAACACACACCTTCTCAAAAGCAGTTAAGTGAATTGGATAAAGCTTTGCTAAAAATATTAAACAGTTCCTTACCAAATTATGAAAAAGTGCAACGTTATTATGAATTATTGCAAAGAAAAATGAATTTACAAGAAAACAATCTACCGTGGATTCAACGTTCTGATGAAGAAGTTGAGCAACAACCTGCAAAACCCGAACAAGATTCAGTGAAACAAGAACCCTCACCAACACAAGAGACTGTGAATCCTGAACATATCAAACAAGAAATTGACTATCACCAACTTCCTTTAACTTTAGTACCTACAAGAATGAAAAAACAAGCTTTGAAATTACTGGAATTTCTTAAGACAAGTCCTCACAAACTAGAATGGAATGAAAAAGGAATAGTGTCTTTTAAAAATAAAAAAATACAGAACTCTAATATTGCAGACTTTTTTCATTTAATTTTTTCTCCAAACAAAAAAGTACCTATTAATGCACAGGGTGAATTGTTGCAAGTTCTCAAAGAAATTCATGTACCCTCAAAGTTTCATTAAAAATAAAAATTTGTTATCACGTCCTATGTCAACGCCTAAAGTTCGAAAACAATCCCATGTAAACCCATTTTGGATTAGTCTTAAATAAAATTAATTTTTTTATTATTTTCTGTCTCCTCATTCTTTCATTAAAATATGTGGACACGTGCAAGTTTGGGCAAGACCCGAGAGGGGTCAGGTGGTGGGGATGAAGACATTCCTTAAATAGCTTTAGGGTATGTGGTAACAATTGGGTTCCCACAGTTGACCACACAGGTTGGTTGGAAGGTACCAGGTGCAGGCAAACGACATTCCTTTAACAGACTTAAGGTGTGTGGCAACTATTGATTTCCAGCGTTTGACGTCACAGGTTGGTCATTGGTTATTTTTGAACAATTGTGAGCGTGGGTTTGACGTCACGAGTTGAGGGGGTAGCATTCATTCTGCCTCCTGTTCTCGCTTTTGCAAGTTGTATTTTTTCATCGTGCTAAACTTTGTTTGAAAATGAGTATCCACTTTTATGAAAACGGTCTTAATGTTAGTTATTATCCTAACTTTTTTGAAAAGGAAAAAGCTGATGCCTATTTTAACGAGTTGAAAACTTTACAGTTTTACACTCCCACCTTCAACATTTGGGGAAAAGATGTTATGCCGAAACGACAAGTGTTAGCATTTGGCGATGACGGCCTGGTGTATGCATTCAGCGGTACTCAAATTGCTGCCCAACCTTGGACGGCGTCCCTCTCCTTGTTCAATCATGATGGAACTTAGAAATATCGTCGAAAAGCATGTTGGATGTGCCTACAACTATGTTTTATTAAATTTGTATCCCAATGAACAAAGTTACATTTCCCAACATAAAGATAACGAATTCAGTCTGGATGATACTTTCCCTATCGCAGTGCTCAGTTTTGGTGTACCAAGGAAAATTGAATTTAAAAAGTCAAACACACCTTCTACAGTTATTGAATTAGACAATGGTTCTTTATACACTATGGCTAAACCTACGAATGAACTTTTCACTCACGGTATTGCTGCAGATCCTTCGATAAAGAATGCAAGAATAAGTCTAACCTTCCGTCATATAATTAACGTCCCCCGATCTTTAAAAAGACCTAGAATGGACTTAGAACAATCGTCTCCTAATAATGGTGGACAGTCTTCTAGTGAAAAAAACGAACAATCCTCTCATAATGATAAACTGTTACCTACAAAATGTATTGACGAACTTTCTTGTGTTAAAAATGAACTCTCTAACGGTAATGAACTGTCTTGTGAAATTCCAAATAATGACTGGTTGGATAAATTTTTTCAACATAGGCAGAAATCAAATCCTATTCTAGGAGAATGGGATTTAAATTGGTGTACAGTCTTGCAAATCATTTTGGAAAATGAGAAAAATTTAAGAGTCCACATTCGTAATTTTACAGAAAATAGTGCTGGTGATCGCTTTCCTACAAAATCGGGTGTTATATTCACACCGATAACGTGGCTAGATTTTAAGAGAAATATATCATTATTTCGATTCAATTCTGTGAAAGATAGTTTTTTATCAAACAACCAACTGTTAACAGCGTTTGTGAATGAAGATATGTGCCTCATACACCAAATGTTTTACACAAAGAATGCAGGTTTTTATCTAAAACCGAATGGCATAAAATTGCTCAAAGATCAAATCAGCAGATTGATCGAATCGAAAAGTCAGATTTCACATTGCCTTATGGAAAGTGTTCTCGTGAAACAAATCCCAACTTTGATTTCAAACAAGAGAATTGAATGTGTGAATCATTTAAGTTTCTCGGATGCACAAAACCATTATCTATCATCAATTTGTAGTGAAATTGAAACAAATATTAATACATTTTTCGAATGTAACGGATGCGAATTGAATATAGATTGTCAATCAGATCATGATTGTATAATGTTAAATTCTTATGATAAATTTATCAGATCTCAAGAAACTGTTTTGCTACATTTGAATACTTTTAAAATTGTTCAAAACATTATTTCAAAACATTGTTTATGTTATTATATTGAACCTGAGGAGGAAGGCAGCATAAATTTATTTACCAATAATAGTCACAATGAAATTTACAATATTTTAACTAATGAGATAAATCTTAATAAATCAATAAAATGCCATGGAACAATCAAGGCAGAATTCGTGAAGGTGGATGGAGATGTAATTAAGGAGAGAGCCTCATTTTACTTCTCATCAAAATGTACAATAGATTTAACCTCAGACCACTTAAATGAAAATATAAATTTAATGTTTAAAAAAATTGAAAATAATATTGAAGATTTCCAAAATCAAGGGTCCGACTGGATATTTAATAAAATCCAATTATTGGAATTAAAAGTGGCAAAATACATACCCCCTCGCTGCGACTCATTCATAAACACCCCTCAGAAATTAAAAGCCAAGAAGGCCTTAATTAATATACAAAATTTCTCTGATAATAAATGTCTCATATGGTGTCTTCTGGCACATAAATATAAATTTGAAAATCATCCCGATAGAGTTAATAAATATTATCCATATGAGCATGAAATAATTTTAAATGACATTTCCTGCCCAGTTCCGTATAATAAAATTCCAGAAATTGAAAAACTTAATAATTTAAGAATAAATATTTTTATATATGACGCTGATGAAGACATCTGTCCTCTCTACATTTCTCCAAGTGAGGATGAAGATGTCATTAATTTATTATTATTAGAAGATTCTGAGGGGAATCAACATTATATATATATTAAAAATTTCTCAAGATTAATGGGACACTTAACCAATCATAATGGTGCAAGATTTTATTGTTTTCGATGCCTCCATAGATTTAGCACACAAGACCTTTTAAAAGACCACCTACAATATTGTAAAAATCACTCTATTCAACAAATTAAAATGCCATCCAATAATAATAATATTCTCTCTTTCACCTCCATCCACATGCAACACTTAAAATCATACGTAATTTATGCAGATTTCGAGGCTCTTTTAAAACCCGTCTCCACTGTCGCACCAAATAATAGTACCTCATTCACCGTCAAAACTACAGAACATATTCCTTGTGGCTATGCCTATCTTATCGTAGGGCCCGACGGTTAATCTTATAAACCTATTCAAGTTTATAGGGGTGACGATGCCGTTGGGCACTTCTTAGAAGCCATTCTATACGAAAAAGATGACATAGCTCAAAAATTAACCTCAATAGTTCCCATGCAGCTTACCCCAGATGAGGAGAGAGCTTTTCAGCAAGCCACTAGATGTTCCATATGTAACAACAGGCTCTATAAAAACAGAGTTCGCAACCACGATCATCTTTCTGGAGCTTTTCGTTGCGCGGCTCACAAAAGTTGCAATTTGAATTATAAGCAGCCCAAATCCATACTCATCATATTTCATAACAGCAAGAACTACGATACCCACCACCTCATGTCACAACTTGGAAGACTACAAGATCATACAATAGAAGTCATCCCCAACACCCTCGAAAAATATATTGCTTTTAAATTACCCAAGAAAAATTGTCCCATCCAACTTATCTTCCTGGACTCTCTACAGTGCCTCCCCTCATCCTTAGATAAAATCGTCCAAAATCAAGATCCAGGTCAATTTAAATTATTATTTGAAAACTTTCCTCCTACAATAGATTGCTCTCTCCTCTTAAGAAAAGGGGTCTATAATTGTTCAATGAGAAATATTTTTCTATAAAGTGAAACTTGGGGAAAAAACTTACTTAAGAATTAAAAATTGTATGAAAGAAGAATAATTCTTCTTATAAAACAAAAAAGAGTATATTAATTTACATGAAGTAATTTATTTGAGGGATGAAAACAAAATATTAATTTGTTTTAGAATGATTAAAAAAATATTAATTTGCAAGAAAAAAAAATTTAGAATGTATAAAAAAAATAATTCATTTTTTAATTAACGGAATTAATAATTGTCATCTTTTTCTATAAAGTGAAACTTGTGAAAAGTATTTTCCACGCTAACAAGATCTAAGCCGTATCAAATTTTATACTGTTCAAACTAGTCACGTTTGCAGACCGCACCTAAAAAGGGGAATAACATTCCAAATCAACCCTCTTTCTCTGGAAGAGGATGCATGCAGAGAATCATTCCCCATCCCCCTTCCAAGACCTCTAACGAAAGATCACATTTTTAACCTCTTATGCGCATCCCCTCTCCCCCCATCTGAGATGGGATGGGATGGGTAAAATCATATATGCTTCTCTCATTCTGCATTCAGAATTTCTACTGTGAAGATACCTTTTATCACTCTGCGTTATTTTTTCTTTTCGCTTTTTAAAGTTAAATATTTTAGTATTTAATATGGACACCTTCTGGGATTCTTGTGCATGCGATGTGAGTATTAAAAACATTTATTTTTAATTTATATATTAAAAGTTACACTTTTTTATATAAATTTTTGATAAAATATGTAAAAACATATTTTTTTCCCTCTTTATAGGCTGATATCAGTTTCGGATTAACACCGACTCAAGTCAATGACTTATTCTGGGTCAACGAAATTGACTGGAGTGAGGAGTTTACAGATAGCGATATGGAGGTAAATATAATTTCTTTTAAAACTTGTAGAATATTTTAAAATATATTTTTTATACTCAAAATATTCTTTTTTTCTTATTTCAGATTGAGACAACCGTTCAACCACCACCTGGTTTTAACAATGTCCGTTTGACTGAGCGTCGCTCGAACCAGGTGCCTGCTAACCGCTCGCTCCTTCGAAAATCTGTAAGAAAAATGTATTTTTTCTTTTTCTAGGACAATTTCAACATATGATTTGGACTAAAAATATTATTCTGCTTTTTTCTTAGGCACCATCATTAAATACCGAGGCTGGGCCGTCCTATCTGAGTGAAGCCCCTGTAGAGCCAACGCTACACTGTGCAGTTTGTGGAGGTGCTTATTTCAATTCGAGGGAACTTAGACTTCATATGAAAAGTCATATGGTACGTATTATTTCACTTTTTCTGTTTAACTGTTTGAATAATATACAATGTTTTAAAAAAATGTTTTCTTTCTTTTCTTTTTTTTTTTGCAGAAAATTATTCAGACTGGAGCTGGGATAAATGTTGTGGAGCAATCTAGTGCATTAGAACCAATTCCACAAATGTCGAGATCTGATGACAATTCAACTAAGGTATTTTTGCTTCAAAAATTTTTTAGTGTTTAAGTTGAGTTTTCAGGATTCATTTCTTTAAAGTAATATTAAACGTTTTGTTTGGACAAAAGCTTCACTTAAAATAAATTTTCACTTAGAATAAAAATTAAATTCTCTCTTTAAAGTAATATTAAAAGTTTTGTTTAGACAAAAGCTTCACTTAAAATAAATTTTTACTTAGAATAAATATTAAAAGTTTCACTTAGAATAAATTTAAAAAGTTTCACTTAAAATAAAATTGAAAAGTTAGAATAAAATCCTCTTTTGAAAAAACTTGTTTAGACAAAATAATTAAAACTTGTTTTCTTTTCTTTTTGTTATTTTTTAGGATTCTAACCAGGTATCTTCTGGAGACGGAGGCGAGAGTCGATGCAGCAACACCACACCCATGCCTACCAACTCAACTGATGATGGGATGGATGCTGATAGTTCGGATGATGACATGGAAGAGACAACTGTTGCTTCAAAATCTAAGGTAAAAACTTCTCGGTACTTTGGGAGATTTGTCATTTTTCATGACTCGAGGTGGAGCATAAGGCACGACCTGAAATTTAGGCGCATACCGCCCCTCAGTCCGCGTTCAGGTGCAAACTCCCTCTTTCCTATCCTCTAGAAAAAAAATGTTAGGTTTTCAAAAACTAATTTCCCTCTAAGTTAGAAATATACACTCTCTCTAAAAGTAGGTTAGAAAAAAAAAATCTTGTTAGAAAAAATTGATTGAAGGTAAAACCCTCTTAAAAAATTCAAAGTTAAGTTTAAAAATTTTAGGTGAAGAAAAAACTAATTTCTCTTGAAGTTAAAAAAAAATATATTTCTAAATAGTAAGTTAGAAAAAAATCTTGTTAAAAAAAAATGATCGAAGATAAAATCCCCTTAAAAAATTTGTTAAGTTTAAAAAAAAAAAAAAAAAACTCTCTAAAAGTAGGTTAGAAAAAAATCTTGTTAGGAGAAAAATTGTTAGTATGAAAAGTTGTTAGTGAAAAAAAAATAATTAAGATTTTTAAAAATAATTAAAATTCTAAAATAGGGATTTTTGTCTATTTCAGACTTGTCCTGTTTGTAAAAAAGTTTTTACACATATGGGAACATTTAAAAGGCATCTTCGTACCCACAACACAGAAAAACCCTTCAGTTGTGAACAGTGTGAAAAATCATTTTCAAGAAAAGATAATCTTTTGAGACACGAAAAAAACCATGAAGGTGAAAAATTGTTTTCTTGTGATGAATGTAGCAAAAATTTTCTTCTAAAACAACATCTAGATAGACAACTGAGAATTCATGAACATCAAACTTCTTTTCAATGCAATGAATATGAGCAGAATTTTTCTCGTAAGGATCATTTCAGAAGGCATCAGGACAGTTTCCATAAAAATTCTCTTCAACATTCATGTTTGGAATGCAATTTGAAATTTCTCACAAAATTCAGTTTGTTACAACATCGAAGAACAACCCACGGAAGTGTGGCGAGCAGCGACCAAACTTCGAAGTAAATTAAAATATCTAACAATAATAATAGAATAAGAAAAACCACACAAGCACTCAACGTTTTCAAAAATTATTATCTATATCCTGAACCTGAGGAGGAAGGCAGCGTAAATTTATTTATCAATAATAGTCACAATGAAATTTACAATATTTTAACTAATGAGATAAATCTTAATAAATCAATAAAATGGCATGGAATAATCAAGGCAGAATTCGTGAAGGTGGATGGAAATGTAATTAAGGAGAGAGCCTCATTTTACTTCTCATCAAAATGTACAATAGAATTAACCTCAGACCACTTAAATGAAAATATAAATTTAATGTTTAAAAAAATTGAAAATAATATTGAAGATTTCCAAAATCAAGGGTCCGACTGGATATTTAATAAAATCCAATTATTAGAATTAAAAGTGGCAAAATACATACCCCTTCGCTGCGACTCATTCATAAACACCCCTCAGAAATTAAAAGCCAAGAAGGCCTTAATTAATATACAAAATTTCTCTGATAATAAATGTCTCATATAGTGTCTTCTGGCCCATAAATATAAATTTGAAAATCATCCCGATAGAGTTAATAAATATTACCCATATGAGCATGAAATAATTTTAAATGACATTTCCTGCCCAGTTCCGTATAATAAAATTCCAGAAATTGAAAAACTTAATAATTTAAGAATAAATATTTTTATATATGACGCTGATGAAGACATCTGTCCTCTCTACAATTCTCCAAGAGAGGATGAAGATGTCACTAATTTATTATTATTAGAAGATTCTGAGGGGAATCAACATTATATATATATTAAAAATTTTTCAAGATTAATGGGCCACTTAACTAATCATAATGGTGCAAGATTTTATTGTTTTCGATGCCTCCATAGATTTAGCACACAAGACCTTTTAAAAGACCACCTACAATATTGTAACAATCACTCTATTCAACAAATTAAAATGCCATCCAATAATAATAATATTCTCTCTTTCACCTCCATCCACATGCAACACTTAAAATCATACGTAATTTATGCAGATTTCGAGGCTCTTTTAAAACCCGTCTCCACTGTCGCACCAAATAATAGTACCTCATTCACCGTCAAAACTACAGAACATATTCCTTGTGGCTATGCCTATCTTATCGTAGGGCCCGACGGTAAATCTTATAAACCTATTCAAGTTTATAGGGGTGACGATGCCGTTGGGCACTCCTTAGAAGCCATTCTATACGAAAAAGATGACATAGCTCAAAAATTAACCTCAATAGTTCCCATGCAGCTTACCCCAGATGAGGAGAGAGCTTCTCAGCAAGCCACTAGATGTTCCATATGTAACAACAGGCTCTATAAAAACAGAGTTCGCGACCACGATCATCTTTCTGGAGCTTTTCGTTGCGCGGCTCACAATAGTTGCAATTTGAATTATGAGCAGCTCATCCATACTCATCATATTTCATAACAGCAAGAACTACGATACCCACCACCTCATGTCACAACTTGGAAGACTACAAGATCATACAATAGAAGTCATCCCAACACCCTCGAAAAATATATTGCTTTTAAAATAACCAAGAAAAATTGTCCCATCCAACTCATCTTCCTGGACTCTCTTCAGTTCCTCCCCTCATCCTTAGATAAAATCGTCCAAAATCAAGATCCAGATCAATTTAAATTATTATTTGGAAACTTTCCTCCTACAATAGATTGCTCTCTCCTCTTAAGAAAAGGGGTCTACCCCTATAGTCATATCACCGACTTTAACACCTTCGGTGAAAACCAGCTGCCACCCCCAAGGGCCTTCCACAACGATTTAACTGATGAGGACATTTCTTCCGATGATTATCAACATGCTGTTAAAGTGTGGGAGGCCTTTAACATCCAAGATCTTGGGGAGTACCATGACCTCTATGTCAAGACCGACGTGCTGCTGTTAGCAGATGTCTTCGACATCTTTCGAAGACTTTGCTTGAAATACTATAGATTAGATCCCACACACTGCTTCACAGCACCCGGTCTGTCATGGCAGGCATGCTTAAAAATGACAGGGGTAGACCTCGAACTACTCACTGATATCAATATGCTTCTCTTCATAGAAAAAGGTGTAAGAGGTGGGGTTTCCATGATCAGCCATAGACATGCAAAATCCAATATTCCTCAAACTGAAGACTATGACCCCTCTGCTTTATCCCAATACATTATGTATTGGGAAGCAATAACCTTTACGGCTTCAGAGCTTCCGAGCCCCTGCCTTATGGAAGCTTCCAGTGGGCTGACCCTGAAGACTTCAACACTGAAATAATCCTAAACTTACAACCCGACGCAGCAGAAGGTTTCATCTTCGAGGTGGACTTGGAATATCCACAGCATCTCCATGACAGCCACAACGATTATTTACTAGCACCAGAACCTCTACACATCACAGAACAGATACTCTCAGCATTCGCCAAACACATGCTCCAAGATAGAAAATTCCACCCTTCCAAGAAACTCACACCTAATCTCTACAATAAAATTCAATGTGTCACCCACTACAGAAAACTCCAATATTATCTTCAACAAGGTCTAATTCTTACCAAAATACACAAAGTATTAAAATTCAAACAAGCACCCTGGCTGAAACCCTACATTGCCTTCAACACAGATAAAAGAAAAGAATCCAAGTCCACCTTTGAAAAGAACTTCTTCAAGCTCCTGAATAATTCTGTGTTCGGGAAGACAATAGAAAATCTTAGAAAACGACGATCAATAGAACTTACAAACTCCACCATAGCAGCAGAAAAGATTGTCGCCTCACCTCTTTACACCAATTTTAAAATATTTGACGAAAATTTAGCGGCAGTGGAGCGGGTTAAAAGTCCATCTTGATGAACCGCCCCGTTTACATCGGCTTTGCCATCCTGGAACTCTCTAAACTTCACATGGACAGATTCCACTATGATTTCATAAAGCCAACATATCAAGACCAAGCTAAACTTCTCTTCACCGACACAGACTCGCTCACCTATCACATCACCACACCTGACATCTATCAAGACATGCTACAACATCAAGACATCTTCGACACATCCGATTATCCCACAGACCATCCACTTCATTCAGAACATAACAAGAAAGTTTTGGGAAAGTTCAAAGACGAGCTAAACGGGCGGTTCATCCATGAATTTGTAGGCCTCAAAGCCAAAATGTATAGTATAAGATCAGAAGATGGAGAAAAGAAAACCGCGAAGGGGATTTCTACAATAACAGTCAAGAAAAAAATTAAACATCAAGATTACATTAATTGCCTTAATAATTATAATACAATATATCAGAGCAAACGAGAATTGGGCAGGAATGTCATAAAATATATACATTTAAACAAAATAAAATTTCTCTTACTCCATTCGATGACAAACGATACATTTTGGATGATGGTGTTTCTTCTCTGGCCTATGGGCATTACAAAATAAGTTAAAAATTAAAAAAATATTATAAAATATGAAAAATACAAAAAAATTGAAAAATAAGAAAAATGAAAAAAATTGTAAAATATGAAAAAAGAAAAAATTGTAAAATAAGAAAAATGAAAAAAAAAAAAAAAAAAAAACAAGATCTGAAAAATGCAAGATTTCAGAAAATCTAGAAGATCAGAAAAAATTGGGGCGTCGCACACATGCGGCGGGTGGATGGTGGGACCCCTATAAAACATCAAAGAAAAAACTGAAGATTTCAATATAAGAAGATCTAAAACTTGCAAGAGTGAAAATTAGGAGACCTGAAAATTGAAAGGATGAAAATAAGAAGATCTTAAACTCGAATTAAAGAAAATTAAGGAGAAATGATGATTGAAGATCAGAATGAAAAATTAGAAGATTGAAAATGAAGTTGCAAGATCCTAGAAAAGTTAGAATATCAGAAAATAAGAAGAAATGATGATTCAAGTTCATAAAAAAATTGGGGCGTCGCACACATGCGGCGGGTGGATGGTGGGACCCGTATAAAACATCAAAGAAAAAACTGAAGATTGGAAAATAAGAAGATCTGAAACATGGTAGAGTGAAAATTAAGAAGAAATGATGATTGAAGATCAGAATGAAAAATTAGAAGATTGAAAATGAAGTTGCAAGATCTCAGAAAAGTTAGAAGATCAGACAAAATTGAGGCGTCGCACACATGCGGCGGGTGGATGGTGGGTCCCCTAAACAGAAATAAAGAAAAACTTAAGATTGGAAAATAAGAAGATCTGAAACATGGTAGAATGAAAATTAGAAGAATGAAAATTAGAAGACCTGAAAATTAGAAGAATGAAATTTAGAAGACCTGAAAATTGAAAGAATGAAAATTAGAAGATCTTAAACTTGGATTAAAGAAAATTAAGAAGAAATGATGATTGGAGATCATAATGAAAAATTAGAAGATTGAAAATGAAGTTGCAAGATTTCAGAAAAGTTAGAAGATGAGAAAATAAGAAGAATTGATGATTCAAGTTCATAAAAAATTGGGGCGTCGTGGATGGTGGGACCCCTTTAAAAAAAAAAATAAATAAATAAATAAATAAATAAATAATAAAATAAAATAAAATAAAATAAAATAAGAAATCCTCTTTTGAGGATTTCAAAGAAAGAAGGAACTCTTCAAATGAGTTTCCAAAAAATATATGTTTGTACAGTTTAAAAAAGAACTGTGCAGACATATAATAGAAAAATCACATACACTCACACACATTCATACCTAAAATAGAGTCATCAGATCATATTTCCATAGGTCAGTGGTTTCACGCTCGAAAACTACTGTCTTATGGAAATATTTTTACTGCAAGGTGCCGGGTTCGAACCCCAGTCAGATCACTCTATTTCTTTCATAGTATATCCACATCAACCTCCTTAAATTCATATATTTCATCGACTCCTTTTTTATTTCTCAATTTTTAATTTTTTAAATTAATTTCTTAATTAATTTCTTAATTAACTCTCTAATTAATTTTCTAATGACTCATAAACAATACCATGCTTTTTTCATTCTACCGAAAACATCTCTTTAAAACCATCGTCACCTTTTACAAAAAATCACTAATTAATTTTTTTAAAATTAATTTTTCTCATTAATACCCTCGTCATCTTACACGATACTGTCAGAAGGGGTTCAAGGTCAATACCAAGTCTTCTAGGCCCTCAGGGGGTGGTGTGGCACCCGCACGGCTTGCCGGTGCCTCAGTGCCTCACCCTCCTGACCTAGAATTCTCCTTTTCTACCTGCTGACGATCTAAATTCCATAATAAAGTTTTCATTAAATCAAACCAATGTGTTTCAGCTGCAGATATTGTAACAAATAACATTGGAAGTCCAAACTGTCTTATAGCCGGAAAACAACGTTTTTTCTCTTTTTCCCAATGAGGGGGAGGTGTGCCTTGGGGGGGACTCATGTCAAAGGTGTGCCTTGGGGGGGACTCATGTCAAAGTTGTACCTTGGGGGGACTCATGTCAAAGTTGGGCCTGGGGGGGACTCATGTTAAAGTTGGGCCTGGGGGGGGGACTCATGTCAAAGTTGGGATTTGGTGGGGGGACACATGTCAAAGTTGTACCTTGGGGGGACTCCTGTCAAAGTTGGGCCTGGGGTGGGACTCATGTCAAAGTTGTGCCTTGGGGGGACTTCATTCAATAAATCCCCATTCAATAAACCGACTGAAATAGGCCCTTAGCACTATTAAGAGTGTATTATAAAAATTCGACAACGCTGTACCGACTGAAATAGGGATACCTTGAGGGGGACTCATGTCAAAGTTGGGCCTGGGGGGGACTCATGTCAAAGTTGTGCCTTGGGGGGACTTCATTCAATAAATCCCCATTCAATAAACCGACTGAAATAGGCCTCTAGCACTAATTAAGAGTGTATTATAAAAATTCGACAACGCTGTACCGACTGAAATAGGGGTACCTTGGGGGGGACTCATGTCAAAGTTGTCCCTTGGGGGGACTTCATTCAATAAATCCCCATTCAATAAACCGACTTAAATAGGCCTCTAGCACTAATTAAGAGTGACGTATAAAAATTCGACAACGCTGTACCAACTGCAATAGGGGTACTTTGGGGGGGGACTCATGTCAAAGTTGTGCCTGGGGGGACTCATGTCAAAGTTGTGCCTTGGGGGGACTTCATTCAATAAATCCCCATTCAATAAACCGACTGAAATAGGCCTCTAGCGCTAATTAAGAGTGACGTATAAAAATTCGACAACGCTGTACCGACTGAAATAGGGGTACCTTGGGGGGGACTCATGTCAAAGTTGGGCCTGGGGTGGAACTCATGTCAAAGTTGTGCCTTGGAGGGACTTCATTCAATAAATCCCCATTCAATAAACCGATTGAAATACGCCTCTAGAACTAATTAAGGGTGTATTATAAAAATTCGACAACTGTACCGACTGAAATAGGCCTCTAGCACTAAAAAAAAAAAAAATATTTTAACTGCACTTAGAAAAAAAACCAATTCCATCATCATATATAGGGGAGATCCGTGTAATATGGACCCCCTAAGAAAAAATGCTTAGAAAACTTTAATTATTAAAATAAAAAGAATTAATTTGTTGGCTAGTCATTGTAATTGTATAGTCACTTGGTTTAAACTTAGTAAAGTACTCTAGGAACCAATAGTAATTGAAGAAAATAATTATTTTATTTACGTGTCGGTGGTTACATACATGCTTATCCGTGTAATATGGACCACTTGGTTCATAATACACGAGAGCAAAAAGAAAGATATACATAGAAAGAAAAACTGACACATAAAACTGTGCTTTTATTAAATTCAGTTCAAGTACAGCATTCATCACAATAATAGTGTAATGTATCCATTATGTTGGCGCAATATTCACGCAGCAAAATTCTGCATCAGATCCAATCTTCCTCGGTACTCTCTCGCGCAGAATGCGCAGAAAGTAAGTTCAGTAACTTGATTCGCAGCATTTTCCTTTCCGATGATTCCTGGGAATGTCCTTACTGAGACATTTAAGGCCTGCAAAAACACTTGCGACGAAAGACGTGTGGTAAAGTCGTAAATTATTCATGGTCGGAAAGTCATGCTTGAAATTCTGGACATGTTTACAATGAAACATATTAATTTTATTACTCGGTAAGCAATTTTACGAAAGAGACTCAAGTTCCCCATACCAATTATGGCAGAAGGTTTTTCAGAGAAGTAAACGTATCTTCCAGGCTCGCGAGAATTCAAATCACACATGAAAGGGATTTAAATACAAACCGCCCTTCCCGCCTTTGTGTCGCGCAGGTCTGTGGCATCCCTAGAGCTACCAGCCTTTTCGCTTTGTTGTCTTCTTCTATGCAAGTGCCTCTTTTTGAGCTTTCATTGTCATTTTTTCCTCTTTCCAACGCCTGTTGGATGCCCAGCATTGCTCTCTTCTGTATTTGTTTTTCTGCAACTGCATTCTTGAAACGGGATGTTAGAACAGTAGCCCTAGTAGTGTTTCCTTCTCTATTTCTTAAGCTTTTTTGCACGCAATGAGGACGGGACTCATTTCTTTCACTGAAAACATTTTATGACTCAGGAACCGGGATGTTCTCCTGGAATACATCTTCTGAACATGGCTCTTCGGAAACAAATGTGTTCAGTTGGACATTGTCTGGCAAGTGGTTGTTGGTTTCGCGCCCTGATGGGACTCGTGATGGAGTTTTATCAGAAATATTTAATGAAGCGAAGTCGAAATGGTGAAATACATGGCTATTGACAGGCCAAATCCCACCGACACGGAAACCACTGGCAGTAGTTTCAGGAGATTCATAAGCCTTTCCCAACGGTTGACTCAGTTGGAATTGTGAAACGGGCGCGTTGTGTAATGTGAAAAAGTGGTCCATATTACACAGCAGAGCATGGTTCATATTACATGCAAAAACGGAACAACGTTGTTTACAATCACATTCCGCTCGGTGAGCCGGGGCTGTTCCCCTGTTCAACTCCCCTGTTCAATCACATTCCGCTATGCATATTTCAGTGCATAAAACAAATATCTGGATTGTTCAGAAAATAAGTATATTTTCTTCTATTAACGTGAAATTTTTTTTATAATTACCTATCAGCAGATAGTAATACCTTCATTTTAACATACCTGTTACATCAATGATCATGTAAACCGAAAACGCAATTTCATAATCTTCAAAATGCAGTTACGCATGTGCAAATTACTTCTTGCTTCGGATAACAATAATATTAGCTAAAGGCAGTGGAATTGTTTCGTCGTTTAGTGGTGAACAAATAAATTTCCTCATGGTCCGTATTCGCGATGGTCCATATATATGGCTCTCCCCTATATATATATATCTATATATATATATAAATTACGTGTCACGATGTTTGTCCGGGGTAAACTCCTAAAGTAATGGCCATATCACACGAGAGACTTTCGTTCAGCATTTTACTAAACACAGCATTATACCCAACATACTCAGCCTGATTTTGTTCAAGGACAGCAAGTTTTCGGATGATCAACTTTTACGAAACCGTTTAGAAAAAGTTGAGCATGTTGAGCATGCTGATCAAAATTGACCAATAGGAGGAATAAACAGGATTTTTTCCTGGAATACCTTTAGAGAAGGTATCATCACGCTATCAATTCGGAGGAACCCTACGGACAGCTGACCGGTTTCTCGTTCGTTCAGCATAGTCAACATGTTGCGTATAATGTTGTGTTGAGTATATATGCTCCCGTGTGATATGGCCATAAGGAACCGATTTTAATGAAATTTTGCACACTGTGTGCAGTTTGGTCCAACTTGAGAGATAGGATAGTTTTTATCTCAATTTATTGTCACAATATTGTTTTATTGCAATTATTTGTTAATTATAAACCTTTATTAAAGTTGCTCCAAAATATCTCTGAGTTCCATTAATTTAATTGTTGCCAAAAAAAAAAAAAAAAAAGTACGAGTTCATTTTCTTTCGACATAAAAATAAATACATTTAATCAAACGTGAACGTTAAAAAATTATAAAACGTTAAATTATGCATCTCACGAAAATTGACGTCATAATCAATTTAAAGATTTTATACACATTGATAAAGTGCTAATGTAGTTCTATCATAGATATAGTAATATATATAGATCTCTCATCCCCATGTTATCGTACAAAGATTTTTGATGCCGAAAAAAAAAAAAATAAAAGCTTTGGAAACAGCCATTAAGTGGTATTGAAAAAGAAAAAAAAAAAAGAAAGAAAGAAATATGAATTTGAAACTGTATCTGGAGTCTTCCACTCCCCTTTAGCAAATAAATTATTCATAAATTTTATTTGCTAAAATATTAGTATGTATTCCCGTGTGCATCCACTCGGGGAAAGACGGCCATATTTTGGTAAAAACGTCGTCTTTTCCCAAATGAAAAGGAATAACTTTTTTCTCCCCAATTTTCACTCTATTCTATATATGCTATACTATATCTATGAGTTCTATACGCAAGCGAAGTGTGACTCACTGACCGTCTGTGCAGCCAAGAAAAAGATTTCCTATGTTAATTGCCCACTGGATTTTTTGTAAGAAATTATTAAAAATCGAGGAAATTTATTTCCCGATTTTAATCCTTATATTTGGGTATAGATATGTATTAGTTATCGCGGATGTTAGATTGAATTATTTTGCTGTCAAATTGACAAAATTTTAATTTTAAATTTCAAAACTCTGTCGCCCTTGGCTTTTATTATTATTATTATTATTATTTGGCGATCAAAAGCATAACACGAAAATATACATGCCAGATGTATGCATTGTACGAAATGTAATATGTATTATTCATTGTACGTATGTATGACATGTAATATGTATTGTACGAAATATTGTTTCATATTATTCATTACTCTTTTAATATAAGTTGTTAAAATAAGCATGATTTTTGAAAGGAATTAAATACTTTCGCCAGATAATTTGGCGATATTCTTTTTTTTTCGCCAAGGATGACAGAAATGAAATCTATTCCGCTGCAAAATATTAGTACCTTACATCAGATATTTTATTTAGACTTTTGAAAACAAATTTGACTTCAAACTATGATAGAATATTTATCATTTTCCTTTTAATTAGTATATTATTAGTATATTAAAATTTAAAAGCATGGTATATAAAAAGTTTTTTTTTTTTTTTTTTTTTTTTTTTTTTTATCTTATAATTATTCTTATCTTAATCCTCAACGTTTCCCATCTTTATTAACTTGAATTTACTATTAAAAGTTTAACATACTCAAAAACTTCTCATCACTTCGTTAAAATACACTAAACTTTTCCAAAATCTTTTTCTATTTAAAATGATACATGTATTTACTTAATATGTCCAATATTTCATAAGATTTCCAATTTTAAAGTTTTAAAATATTTATCAAATTTACTTATTTTATTGGTTTAGCCTTATTGTTTTCCTTTTTATAACTTCAGCTGTTGCCCTCTTTAAAATATTTAAAATGATGAGATCATTTTATAGTAAAATTATCCATTACAGCATATATTATATTTCACTCTTCCATAAAAATTGATTTTAAAATCGTCTGTTTCTTTTATACTTTTATTTTAATAGAATTTTAATAGAATTTAATTTATATATTAGTCATTTTAGCAATTTTATCCAAGTAGCATTAGAAATAATATATATCACTTCTCCATTAAAATTTATAGGACCCTACAATAAAATTAATTTGTGCTTAATATCAACTTTACGAAAATTTTTATCAATCGCTTCCAAATTTTGATCTAAGTTTCAAATCTCAACCCTGTGGGTTTTTACATCGGCTACAACGTTTTCGTCTTTGTTCGTAAATAATAATTTGACTGTACTAAATAGTTTACAGCCGTATAATTCAACGTATAACTTAGTCACAGCAATGCGTCGCCGGGTCTGCTAGTATATATATATATTAGAAAAGAAATCGTATTATAAGCGTATGGTAAACCCCCTAAATACAATGTATTTTCATTTGAAAAATATTCTTACATTCTTAATTTATTTTATTCTAACTTTCCATTAATTAAAAATTACAGATACTAATAAATTCCTATCTTTCATGATAAATTATATATTAAAATGATTCAGTTTTTCTTAGCCAAAAGAAAAAATAAATAGACAAGAGAGAATTTCTAAAACTTTTAACTTTTATACTGTTTTAGAAAAAGAAAAATAAAGAATATATATATATATATATATATATTATGTCTTTTTTTAAACATACATTATACGATGAAATATCATAATTTTCTATAATAAATAAATCATTTCTTTTAGTTTGATGAAAAATAAATAGATTAAAAAAAAATCTCCATCTTCAAGTTTGATAGCAAATTAATGTTCTGTATTCCATTCAAATCATTTATACAGTCTTCAGTTAAGGCCTTTACTTAGATTAAAAATTAAGTAATGTTTAGTCATAATATTTTTTTTTTTTTAATTAACGAAGTCTTAACAAAACAAATTATCTTTTGAATGAAGTTTCAAAACTCATGTTTCTTAATCAAAATTAACTTCAAAAGAACTTCCAGAAATATATTTATTTATTTACCTTTAAAAATGACTACAATTCTACGAAAAAGGTGCGTTTTGTAGTAATTTTTTATAATATTTGTAAACATCAAAACGGTTAATTAAAGATTTATGTTTGAATTTTTTAATATATTTACAATACAAGAAAGGAAAAGTAAGCATAAGTGTAAATTATATATATATATTTGTACTATTATATAAAGAGCAAAACTTTGTATGTTTGTGGAAGGTAATCTTTGAAACTACTGAACCGATTTAAAAACTTCTTTCACTGACCAAAATCTACACTATCCCTGATTATTATAGGCTATATTTAATTTTGATAAAATAAATTTTAGTTTAAAATCTGAGCATTTTAATTAAAATTCCCATAAAAGCCATAATAGAATTGGAAATAATGAAATATTAAAAAAAAATAGCTGCTGCCAAAATAAAACAAACTTTTACCTGTTGATTTTGTTTTCAAAATATCTTGACATGAAAAGAGAAGAAATATATATGCACGTGAATTAAATTAAAATTCATATAAAGCTTTGTGAAATGTTAAATTTACGCATTAAATCATTATCCGCGTTTGTAATGATCGATAGATGGTGCTTTCTCAACTGGAGTTGTTAAAAAATATAATAGCCACGTGTATTAATTATTGTTCTATCTCTGCCATTATATCATGGAAAATTGATTGCGTAATAGGATGCGATGAAAATTATTACGTTTAATTATTTAAAAATTCCACTGTATTTTAACTACATCTATATGTTATCTTACAACAAAGGTACATTAAAAATAATAATAATAATAATAATAATAAAATAAAGGTACAACTATAGAGTTGGTCCATAACTGGATTTGGCGATTTTTCTTTGCCACCGTTTTAAACGATAACGATGCCTTTCTGGATTTTTTGCAATAAAATTCTCTTTTGTTTACGCTTGGAATGCATCGCAACCATTTGCAAAAACGACATTTCGCCATAATCACCAAAGAAAAATTACCAAATGCATTTGTCGACCAATACTATAGTTGTTCCACGACATCCATGAAATGTGATCGATTTGCTTTTGCTCATTAGCGATGGAAACGATCAGCTTTATCTAAAATATTTTATGATTACTATAGCTTGTAATTTCGAATTGTTCCATATATGTGGTAATTTCTCTTTGGATATTATTATTAACGCGTTTTGCATTACTATATCTTTATTTTTTTTTCCTTGAAAAATCGAACTTATCCACCATTCCTTTGATTGGTATAGATACTATAGCTCGGAATCTTCCAATTTATATGCTGTATGAAGAATTGTAGGTTTCTTAAAAGAAACGTATTCCGGTTTTGGACGTTTATCATCTTTTTTATGATATTTATCATTGTTACAACTCTGGTTTTATAGAATATATATATTCTATTTTTTATTAAGTTTAACATTACAAATTATTTCGTTTTATGAAAATTGATAAGGATAGACATTATTTTAATGTTTATACGTTCAAATTTATTAAAATGTGTTTTTATGATTCATTATAAACTGATTATTGTTGATTTTATCGAAACTTTATTAAAGCTATCCCTCGGAAGCTATCCCTCGCTACATTTTTTTCTTGAAGATGATTTTGTCATTTAAATGAATAAAGATATAGTGGAGAAGGATAATATTGAATAAAGTTTCACATTTCACTATAATTTTGCATGTGTTACTATTTTTTTTTCCTAATACATTTCACAGTGTACAGCGCAATAAATACATAAATACACCTATCTGGAACGATTTATTTTTCCTACTTTCAATGTCAACATTACTCTCCATACTAATTTTGGTGCTATTTCGATGCAAGTGCCTCTGAATGATGTGAGTTTAAAAAATAAAAAAAAACACTCTATATATTGTTGCGTACTTGGGGGTTCGTGAGTTGTAAGAGAAGGAAAGGCAAAACTTACAGAAAATACAATAATTTATTCACAGAGAATTCCAGAAAAGTACAGGTCTGTAAACCAAGTATCAGTTTCAATTCAACCAGTAAACACAGCTTAAACAACAGCTGTCAATAGCAAAACCACATTACAAACTCTATAACAATAGCACATAAAGCAAGTCTTTTTCAAAGGGGCTCAAAGCAATGCAAGCATTAGCGGAAGCTGGCTGAGAACTGAACTAACCTTGGCGAAGAAACGTCCCTTTTATACTCCTGTAGAAAAGTGTGGAAATTTCCAGAAATTTCCGTATCTCATCAGCCAATGAGATTAGAGCTTCCATATTTGGTATATCCCTAATAAGGATTTTCTCGCCAAGGTCGCCAAAAAATCGCCAAGGAGGGAAAAGTCACACAAAATTAGAACTCTCTTTGAAAGAATTTATACAAAAAAAACACAATTATTTAAAATTTTGTAACACTGCCCCCCTCCCAAGGACTGCACTTCCCGGGAAGTGCAACCCTTCGTCAAGAGGCGAAACTAAACAAATTTACACAGTCTAAAATACAAAAACTAAATAGCATATAACGATAAAATAGAAATATAAATCAAGTGAGAAATATTTATAAAATTCACAAATATGTACAAATACTTATATACAAATATTTACATTACGCATGCGCAAATTTTACCAGTGTTTACATTTTAAATTTTAATATTACCGTTAATTGTGGTACTTGGCTAGCCTGTTATAATGCGCCACCTTCGGTTTTGATGAAGGTGTTTTAGTGAACCGCACCACTACATCGTTCAGCCTTTTTAAGTCTGTGTAAGGTCCGTCCCAGTTGCACTGTAACTTGGGTGAGAGTCCTTTGCGTCGAACAGGATTCCACAACCAGACCTTGTCTCCTTCCTGGAACTCATGATGTGTAGCCTTTAGATCGTACCTTGTCTTCATTTTCTGCGTTGCCATGTGAATCCGCTCAGGAACAAAGTTGTGTACGTCCTCAAATCGTGCCTGGAGATCTTTGATGTACTCCTCGTGTGATGAAAGTGCATCGGGTGGACAACCAAACAGGAGATCACATGGGAGACGAAGTTCACGTCCAAACAGCATCTGGGCTGGAGTATAGCCGGTGGTTTCATGGACAACACTTCGATAAGCCAGCAGGAACAATGGCTACTTCAAGTCCCAGTCTTGCTGGTTCCTTAATACTAGAAGAGAGAGGTTATTCAGGGTGGTACGGTTGAACCTCTAGACCATGCCGTCCGACTGGGTATGTAAGGGTGCTGTCTGGGTTTTGTCTATGCCGAGTAGTATACACTGTCCTTTGAAAACAGCAGAGGTAATTTTCGTAGTTTGGTCGGTACGAAGTTGTAGGGGCGTGCCGTACCTTGACACCCATTGCTGCACTAGGACCTCTGCGACTGTGCATGCCTCTTGATCTGGAATGGGATATGCCTCAGGCCACTTGTTGAAATTGTCCATCACGACGAGGATGTATTTATTTCCACTGGAGGTCAGTGGCAAAGGACCCAAGATGTCGAGTGCAATCCGTTCAAATGGTGCTCCCATGTTATACCGTTGCAGCCTTCCTCGACTTTACGTGCCGCAAAAGCATCACAGGATTTACACCATTTCTCCACATCCTCCTTTGCCTTGCACCAGTAGAATCGTTTCTTAACTTTCTGCAGAGTCTTCATTACCCAAAAATGGCCTCCGGTAAAGCTACTATGCAGTTGTTCTAAAACATCTGGAATTTTTTATCTTGCTAGTACAATCTGCCATCTGAAGATCTTCCCATCATCAGATTCCATCTTTCTCTATAATACACCGTTTCTGATATGAAGAGAGCCCCAAAGTGCCCAATATTTTTTCGTAATAGGACTTAATTTGGAAATGTCCTGCCAGGTAGGTCTATTGTTGGTCGTTTCCTTCAGCTGTAATATTGGCTTTATATCAGGATCTTCCAAATGGGCTTGTCTAAGTTCTTCGTCACTCCATGGATCGGGATCATGTTCTGATGGTGTTGAGTCAGTAACTTGGCAGGCAACCGTATTTATCGGCAGGTATTTCTACTCGGCTCTAAAGCAGTACTTGCAGCTTTCCGAACAGGGCTTCCGTGACAAGACATCTGCATTACCATGTAGAGTCCCTTTACGAAGACGTATCTCAAAATCATATTCCTGGAGGCGTTGTATCCACCTGGCAATCTGTCCTTCCAGGTTCTTGAACTGGAGCAACCGCGTTAAAGATGCATGGTCAGTCCGGAGCAAGAATCCTCTGTCATAGAGGTAATGATGGAAATGTTCTATGGCTTTTACGATGGCGAGTAGCTCTTTCCTGGTGGTACAGTAATTTTGCTCTGGTTTAGACAGGCATTTACTCTAATAGGCAGTGACATGTTCGTGACCATCAATTTCCTGCGACAGAACAGCACCGACACTCTCATGGCTGGCATCTGTATCATGTATGAACTGTCTGTCGGGCTTTGGATACGTCAAGATAGGCAATGATGTTAAGGCCTCTTTAACTCTTTCCTTACCAGAGCGTACCCAAACGCCCGTACATTCAGACGACCGAAAGCGCCCGAGAGCGCCTGGATGTTTTCGTCCCCACTTGCTTCTTCAGTGTACCTGTCAAGACGGTTGTCAAAGGGTGTGTCTGAAAGATAATCCTCTCTTTGTTAGCCTCTTCTCAGAAGAGGGATTTTTATAGAACTTTAAAAGGGAAAAATGAAAAATTTGTTTCTATCGCGCTTTCTTTTCCTGTTTTCTGAGCTGCTGTCGTTTTTAATCTTTACTTATTTTACTACTTATCTAGTGCGATATAATCATTTCGAATAATTTTAATTTAAAATACATTTTTTTATGTAATTATCTTAATTATGTATAGTAGAAAAAGAGGATTGACTATAGAAGTAGCTCTTCAAATAGTTTTTGATGAGGAAACGGATGAATCCGAATTTTCCGAAGGTTCAGAATTTAATAATGAACACATTAGAAAGGAGAAGAATGCTAGCACCGATTACATGCGTGCATTCATATATATATATATTATAAATTATGAATACGCATAAATTTGTAAACTATTCAAAACAAGAGCAAAATCATATATCTATTTTAATTAGAAAGTTAGTTATTTATAGCTTGCAATAAATTTAAAATATGATGCCGTGATATGATAGCTCTAAATTTTTTATGTTTGGCATTTGAAGTACAGAATCTGGATAATTAGTTTTAATCATATTAATCGAAAATTGTACATAAAATATTATTTTATGTAGAATTTGCATATTTCCATAAATTTTCCCTTCTAAAAAATTTTTTAAAAGAAAAGAAAAAGTTATTTAGAAAAAAAATAATAATAAAAATAAAAATAAATATATAAATATATAAATATTTTTAGCTATAGAAAGCAATATATATATATGTATATATGTATGTATATATTATAACAACTCCAAATTTAATTACTTTTAAATTATAATTTAACTGCTTACAAAAATAGTATATTTTGAAAATAATAATAATAATAATAATAATAATAATAAATAATCATAATAAAAAAAAAAATAATAACAATTAATGTGAAATGCAAGGATTCTGGTATAATATGAAATGGTAAAATATATTTCTGTAATCGATTGTTTAAATTGCATTAGTGCTGCATTTTGTTGTTTCTTAGATTTAATTTTCCACTCAGTGGACTAGAGGTAGCTTCTCTTATAGCTAGTAGACGTGATGTGCAGGGCTCAATTCTAGCCCATGCTCGTTGGCCTAGCTATTCGGAGTTTTCCGTGGTATTCCCCAAAACTTGCGTATACGCTGACTAGAATCCCTTTGAAAGGTACCTCCCCCATGGAGGGCTCTCCACTTTCAGCCCTAGGACCCTTGCACAGTCAACTGGTCTTAACACTAATACCACCACACCACCTAGATCTCGTTACATAGTAAATAATTTTCGAAAGCACAAGAAAATTCCTGTGAAAATAATATAATTTCACACAAATAAAGTGAAACGATATATATATATATTTATTTATTTATTTATAATGATTGTATGAGTTTCTGATGATAATTTTTCTCCAATATAGCAATAGTATTCATAGAATATTTAAAAAATATATCTGATTTTTTCATTAACAAGTAAGAGATCAGCTATTTTTGAAGCAATTTATTACGTGAAAATTAAGAAAAATAAATAAATAAAATAAAAGAGAGAGAGAGAGATTTCAGAGATTTGAAAGTATTTGTTTATTTACTATTACTTTCATAAAATACTTTTACTTAAAATTAATTATTTTAAATATATATATATATATATATATATATATATAGGAATAAATAATATACTTTTAGGAACTGAAAGTATAAACTTTACTGAATAAATAATAAATATATACTTTAATATAGGAATTTGTTTATTTATTCCTATATTAAAGTTTTGCATCTCCTTTTGGCTTCATTTTTGCGCATTGGTTTGTAATTCTTCCGTTGGTTTTCTAGTCTTTAAACTTTTATATATATTAATTCAATTCAGTAGTTTTCTATATATATATATATATATATATATATATATATATATCTTTCTTCTATAAAGTGTTGCTTTTAATACCCTCAGAATGATTTATTTTGAATCACCCGAAAAAATTCTTTTATTATTATTATTATTATTAAGTTTTGTATGCTTATTTTTCTATTCAAAAGTATGTTTAGAATTGTACCCTCAATACTCAAACTAAAATTTTTAATAATCTGTTTCAAACATTTTCATGTTTCACTGAAATATGCTTTTATCATTATAAATCCTATTCACTCTTTTGCATTTTCATATAGTATTTTCTATGTAGACGATTATTGCAAACAAAACTGAACATTCTCGTAGAATCTGCTTCACAATACGAACAAGAAGTTAACTATTTACAATTGCAATGGATTTTTAATCTCTTTCAAGATTTTTTCTTTTTTTTCCCTGCTAGGGGCAATTCTATGGAAAAATTTCACTCTAGATCCATTCCAGGGAAAATACTAATACTATTTTCATTCCTTCCCTCCCATTCAAAGATTGATTACTTTCGCTTCGACATCTGGGTCGAGGAGAAAGGGGAAAAATTCTTTCGGGCGTTTTGGTATTTTAGAGTCATAGCTGAATTGGAGCTATGGTAAGGAAAGAGTTAAGTCGTTTGAATGCTTTTTCACATTCATCTGTCCACAGGAACTTCTGTTTGGCTTCCGCCAGCTTGTGGAATGGTCTGGCAATATTTGAGAAACCCTTGACAAACTTCCTGTAGTAAGTGCATCACCCCAGGAAACTTCGGAGTTGGTGTACATTTTCAGGGCGACTCCAGTTCTCGACTGCAGAGACCTTCTCAGGATCAGTTCTCACACCTTCGGCAGAGATGATATGGCCGAGGTAGCTCACTTCACGACGGAACAAGTTACACTTGCCTGGATTCAATTTGAAGTTAGCCATTCTGAGTTTCTCCAGCACCTTTCGGATGTTTCGTAGATGGTCTTCAAAGGTGCGCCCCACAATGATAATATCATCCAAATACACAAGGCAGGCTTCATAGGAAAATCCTTTTAGCACTGTCTCCATCAGGCGCTCGAAGGTGGCAGGCGCATTACATAATCCAAATGGCATAACAATAAATTGCCACAGTCCTTGTCTCGTAGTGAATGCAGTCTTCTTAAGATCGTCCGGATGTAATTCTACTTGCCAGTAACCGCTCTTCAGATCCAAAGTCGAGAACCATTTATTTCCAGCAAGTGCGTCACATGTGTCGTCAATTCTGGGAAGACGGTAACTGTCTTTCTTCGTGATGTCATTCAAACGACGATAATCCACGCGAAATCTTGTTGAACCATCCTTTTCTCGCACCAGTACTATGGGAGAGGCCCAAGGGCTCGATGATGGCTCGATGACGTCATTGTGCTGCATTTCATTTAGAAGTTCAGTGACCTCTTCCTGTTTAGCAAATGGAAGCCTTCTTGGATGTTGTTTGATTGGAGGATGATTTCCTGTATCAATTCTGTGCTGGGCGATGTTCGTTCTCCCGACGTCTTCAGGTGTTCCAGAAAAGAGGTCTTTAAATTTATGGAGTAGCTTCTCCGCAGCACATCGCTGTTCCTTTCCTTACTCTGCATTCTTAAGTAATTCCATTATTAACAACTCAAAAGACTTGGATTCGGTTGAATTTGTTTGCCGGTTGATGCATGTAACAGGTTGCTAACACATCATCCTTCTTCACTGTCCGGACCTTATCGCTGATGTTTGCGGCTCTCACAGGAATACTACTCTTTGAGAGATCAACTAGAGATGAAGCTACCAGAACTCCTCTTGGACTATTGTGTGTATTCGGGTATTCAATCAGTCCATAGCGGAAGTATTGCTTGGTAGGAGGTGTTCCTGAAACTATTTATGTGTGTGGAGGGATGGAAATTTCAGACTTGGCTGTTATCTGGCAAATTGGCTGAATGTCTTGATTTTCAGTGTTGAAAACAGTTATGTCTTCTGAACTCGAATGCAGTTCATTATTCTTAAAGTCCATTTTAAAGTTAAACTTCCTCAAGAAATCAATTCCAATGATTAAAGGATCTCTTATATCAGCCACATATGCCAATATGATTGTAATTGGCATTTCCAAAAGTGATGGTCAAGTTCATTTTTTGCATATATTTTGATTTCGTTCCCTGTCACAGTCTGGAGTTTAAAGCAGGGCGGCGTCCACATGATCTTCTCTTTTAGTTCTTGAGCCAAATCCGTTCTAATGATGGTTAACTTCTCTCCTGTATCCAGAATCATACGGCAGGTGATGTTATTAACTTGGCCATAAACGTAAAGTCCATTATCGCTGCCACTCATCGATGAAACATGAAATACTGTAAATTGGGGCTCTTTAATTTCAGGCAACCTCCGCTCCGTGAGATGGCCTTCTAGTTTCCCTGCAGTGATGGTAAAGCCGGGTGATTTCCTTTAGTTGGTCGTACAGGGCAGTTCCTTTTCACATGATCATCCCCTCCACAGCCCCAGCACTTTATCTTCCGATCCTTTATTTCCATATTATTTTCCAGGCTGCGCAATATCTTTAAGATCTCTGCGAGACTTCTCTTCATTTCATTTTCATCAGCAGGTGTATCATTTAATGAGACTGCTCTTATGGTATGGCGGTCTTTACGGGAGGCTTGTTGAGCTGGCTCTGTCCTAAGTGCATAGCCTAAAGCTGATTCTAAGTCTCTGATGTTGGAGAGTCTCAGCGCTTTTTGAATTTCTGGATCACGAACAGCATCCATAAAGTACTGAAGAGCTAAGTCGTTTCGAGTGCCAGCATGACAGTCTTAGAATGCTAGGTGTAATAGTCTCTGAATGTCCGCTGCCAGCTCTTGCAAACTTTCGCCCGTTTTCTGGCAACGGGATTTTAGCTGGAGGCGACTATATTCCTTAGAACACTTCTCTCCGAACCGTAGCTCCAGTGATCTAGTCAGGGCCTCGAAGTCATTCTTTTCTTCTTTAGAAACATTTTTCAGTATCTCGGCTGCATCTCACCGTAATGCTGCTGCTAAGTGGACTGACTTGGCGGTAGAGTCCCAGCTGTTAGCTTCAGCTACGATGGAAAACTGCGTCTTATATACCTGCAAGGAGAAACTGACGTCGTAGGTGGATAGCTTAACAAATTCCTGATTCTGGCTTCTTTTATCTCTCTTCTCAGTTTCCTGGGGCAGGGAGATTAACTTCTATTTCACTTTTCTCTCAAGATATTCCTCTACTTTCTTCATGACTTTCTCCTCAACATTCTTTTCTATCTTCAAAAATCTCTCTTCAAAATTCCTTTATACTTTCATAACATTTTCTAGCTTTTCTATCTTCATAGCTTTCTCTTCAAAACTCTCTTTAATTTTCAAACCTTTCTCTTTAAAATTTTCTTCTATCTTTATAACTTTTCCTTCTATTCCATCCATTCTACATTCCATCACCTTTAGTTTACCCTCTATTGATTTTTTCACCGTTGAAAGCTCTCTCTTCATCGCATCTTAAATTAGATTTAATTTCTTCGGTCAAACTGGCTTCCATCTTTTCCTGAACTGCTTTCATTTCCTTCATTTCTTCAGTCAAACCATCTTTCAATTCTTTTTGTCCTTCCTTCATTTCTTTACTGAGGCTATCTCTCATCTCTCTTTGTCCTTCCTTCATTCTTTCGATCAATCCGATTTCCATTGTAGTAAAATCAATTCCCTTTAGACGGCGCTGCGTCGCCAATGAAAGAAAAAAGATATAACCTATATTTTGTTAATAGATTTTGAGTAAGTTTAATTTTTTAGATTTTGGATTCTTCGACTGCGTTCGAAGATAGAATTTCGATCTCTCACTATGAGAGATTAATTAGATTCGGAACTATGTTCCTTTCAGTAATTCTTTTTTGTATATAATGTATTTAAAGTGTAAATAGATCTTTTATTTTATTATAATCATTAAATTTCAAGAAGAAGAATGCATCGTTGTCTCTTTTTCATTCTCTTGCTTAAGGCAATCCGGCATTTTGATTTTGTTCCTTTTTTCTTAGATTTCAAAAACCACTGAACCGAGAATTATTTTTCATTTTGGTGCATCAGTGCCGGCAAGAGAATGTTGTTTTCGAAAGTAACGATGCTTTTGTTAAATTCGATTATTAAAATTCCCTTTTGTGTTTCATAATATTGGATTAGGTCTTAGAGCGAAGACTGCTCAAGGTAAGAAATATTTATGGAAATTTAAAATGGATGACAAACATAAAATTAATAGAAAAATCATCCGATCCAGTGTTACGAAGTTGGTGAATAGTATAGAACTAAATTTAAAAGAACTTTTAAATGTTGAAGATTTAGAGGAAGCTCTTAATCAACTAACTACAAAAAAATGGGCTTCTACAGGAAGCCGATAGGGAAATAGAAAAAATAATTCCTTTAACGGAATATGAAAATGAAAAAAACGTGTGTTATGAATACCAAGACAAAATCGCAAACGCTGTTTTTAGAGCAAAAATGAAAATAAAAGTAAATTCAGTCGAAAATAGTGGTGTAAACTCAAATGTTTCAAGTACATTACAGAATAGGAGTACACCTTTAAGTGAGAATAACAAATTTGTTAAATTACCGAAATTAATCATTCAAAAATTTGGCGGTGAATTGTCCCAATTTATGAGTTTTTGGAATACTTTTCAAGTTACTATTTATGACAATAAAGCTTTGTCAAAGGTAGAGAAATTTAATTATTTAAAAAGTTATTTAACTTCGACAGCTTTAAATTCCATACACGGGTTAGAGATTTCAGAACAAAATTATGACAAAGCCGTAGAAATTCTTAAACAAAGATTCGGACGACGCGATATGATTATTAACCACCACATGAACAATTTGTTAAATTTAGCACCCGTTTATAAATCCACAGATATTTTTAGATTAAAAAAATTACATGAAGAAATCGAGATAAATATTAGATCATTATCCTCGTTAGAAGTTGATGACAATAATTATAGTGCTATGTTAATCGCAGTAATTCTAAAGACACTACAGTCCGATTTAAATTTAGAATTCAATAGAAAACAAGCATCTAATTTACATGGAATTAAAATACAAGAACTATTAGATTTCATACAAATGGAAATAGTTTCGCGGGAAAGAACATTATCTAAAAATAAAACAAACGAACAAATAAAAAGTAACAAATTGAGTAATCGAGACGGCGGCAGATTATCGTCTGCGCATGAATTAATCACTACGGTGGAAAATAAACAGATGAGATGCATTTTTTGTAAAAAGAATCATGCGTCAGGAAATTGTTTCGTATTCGATATTGAAAAGAAAAAGAATATTTTGAAATCTCAGGGCCGTTGCTTTTTGCGTTTGGAACAAAAGCACCGTATCGCTGAATGCCATAGCGACATTAAATGCAGAATATGTGGCTATAAACATAATACAACTCTCTGTTACAAATCTAAACATAAACCTCATGAAAAAATAAATGTTCCTTCTGGTTCAGAATCCAAACAGGAAATAGTTTCTACTGTTTCTTCTATAAATCAGGAAAATAAAATTTTGTTACAAACTTGTTCCGTAAATATTAAAAATAAAACGAAAGAGAAAACGATCCGTTTGCTTCTTGATTCAGCTTCTAGTAGAACATTTTTATGTCGTTCTATTGCTAATGAACTAAATTTAAAAGTGATTAGAAATGAAAAATTGAAAGTATACACATTTGGAAGTAAAACACCGATAGAAAAAACCTATGGCATAGTTAAATTAAAGCTCGTGAATAAAAATAAACCTGATCATAATATTCAGATTGAAGTGTTAGTTACGGATGAAATTTCTGGATCGTCCATTCACCATCCCCCTGAATTGGAAAAAATCACAAAAAATGATAATTTTCAGAATTTAGAATTAGCTGATATACCTAATAGTAAAGAAAGCATTACACTTTTGATAGGAGTCGATTATTATTATGATATTGTGTTAGGTAATATTAGGCGCATTAATAAAAATTTAGTAGCAGTAAAAACTGTGTTCGGTTGGGTTTTACAGGGAATTAAAAGCGATTCTCTTGAATCATTAACCATGAGTATCATTGTAGAAGAAAATTTGTTGTCAAAACAAATAGAAAATTTTTGGAATTTGGAAAATTCGGGTCTTATTAATCCGAAAGAAAAATTTGACCTTTCCGAAAATAAAATTATGAAAAATTTTGAATCGGAAATCAAGTATGAAAATAAACGATATAAAGTTAAATTCCCTTGGAAAATTAGTAAATCACAATTACGAAATAATTTTGAAATCGCTGAAAATAGATTTTCGAGACTTAAGTACAAATTTTGTAGAAACCCAAATTTATTTTTTGAATACAACAATGTTTTGCAGGATTATTTGAGAGAGAGGATTATAGAACCCGTTACGGATTTGGAGGAAAATTCTACAACCTTTTATTTACCACATAGAGCGGAAATAAAAACAGATCGTACAACAAGTAAATTACGAATCGTGTTTGAGGCGTCTTCACATGATTACAATAATCTTTCTCTTAATAATTGTCTACATATTGGACCTAATCTTTATGAAGATATTTTTGACATTTTGTCTAGATTTAGATTTCATCCTGTAGCCTTTACTGCGGACATGAAACAAGCTTTTTTACAAATTTTGATAGACGAGGAAGATAGGGACGTAACACGATTTTTGTTTACAGAAAGTTCTCACGAAGGCACCTCTCCCCTTCAGATTTTTAGATTCACTAGAGTTTTGTTTGGACTTAATTGTAGTCCTTTCCTATTGGCTGCGACGATAAAACATCATTTGAAAAATTTTATCGACACACATAGGGAGACTGTTAGTTTTTTTAAATGAAAACATTTATGTAGATGACATAATAGGAAGCCACCCGTCAATAGAGAAAGCTTTAACTACAAGTCTATACGCAATTAGTATCTTTAAAAACGCGAGTATGCAACTTCACAAATTTCATACAAATTCGACACCATTACATGAATTTTGGGTACAAAAAAATGTTATTAGCAAGGATTCTAAAATGTTTGAGGAAAATGATCCCCCTAATAAAGTTTTGGGTTTAGGGTGGAATAACTTGAAAGATACTCTCTATTTTGATTGTAAGGATTTAATAAACCTCGTTTTTAAACAGATAAATACTAAAAGGTTTGTTTTACAAGTACTAGGCAAAATTTATGACCTTATCGGTTTATTAGGACCCTACACCTTAAGAGTTAAATTCCTTATGCAAATGATCTGGAAGACTGGTCTTGATTGGGATGGTACATTGCCTGAAGATTTGAAAAAAATATGGAAGGACTGGTGTAATGAAGTAACTCATCTTTCTAAATTTTCTGTGCCGAGATATTATTTTTCTGATTTTCCAGAATTTAACATCGGTGATTTGCAACTACATGTTTTCTCAGATGCTAGTATCAAAGCATTTGGCACTGTTGCCTATTTTAGAATTAAAGAAATCTCGAATGAAAAATGCAAAATGATATTCGTTGCTTCCAAAAATAGAGTAGCGCCTTTGAAAAATCTCACGCTACCTAAACTTGAACTCACAGCTGCATTGTTCGCAGCTAAACTAGGTCATAATATTTTAAGAGCTCTGAAATTAGATATACCCACGTTTTACTGGACAGACTCAATGATCGCTTTTTTTGGATTAGAGGTTCTCCAGAAAAGTTTAAGCCGTTTGTGCAGAATAGAGTACAAGATATTCGTGAATTCACATCTCCTTCAAATTGGAGGCACTGTCCCGGTTCGTCTAATCCTGCCGACCTTGTATCCAGAGGTGCAAAGATCATAAAATTAATTAATGATAGATTGTGATTAAATGGGCCTGAATGGCTCAGTTCACCCCCCGAACTTTGGCCTAAGCCTGATGATAAACAAAAGCTAGATGTAGAAAGCTTAGAATATAGAAAAAAGATAAAAGAAACACTCCTTTTCAATTGCATGACAGAACAACTAGAAAAACCAATTGATATCAGAAAATACAGCAGTTTAGAAAAATTAATCAGAGTTACAGCTTGGGTAAAAAGATTTATTAAGAGGATCAAAAAAATTCCAGAACTTAACAGTACATTGACAACCGAAGAACTAATAGAAGCTGAGAAACATTTGATATCGAATGAACAAAAGTTGTATTTTAAGAATGAATTTCACTCGCTAATAAATGAAGAAATTATTGATAAAAATTCTCCCCTTAGCAACTTAACTCCTTATCTAGATGATGAAAAAATGATGCGGCTCGGCGGGAGATTAGAGTTTAGTGATTTACAGCTAGAAGAAAAACATCCCAACATTCTCCCCAAACAGTCGTGGCTGACTACCTCGATTATAAGAAATGAACATGAAAAAATAATGCATGGACGAGTATCTGGAACATTGTCAAAAATACGGTCTAAATATTGGATTCCCAAAGGTCGCCAGTTAGTTAAAAGTGTCTTGAAAAAATGTATTATATGTAGAAAATACCTTTCCAGACCAACAGATCAGATCACTGCTCCACTGCCTCGTGACAGAATAACAGAGTCGCCCCCTTTCTCCATATGTGGCATTGACTTTGCTGAGCCTCTCTACATTAAAAATGCTAAAGAAATTGAAAAATCGTATATAGTGTTGTTCACTTGTGCAGTAACCAGAGCGTTACACTTAGAACTTGTACACGACATGTCAACAGATTCTTTTTTGTTGGCTTTCAGACGTTTCTTAGCGAGAAGAGGAAATTGTAAAGTTATATATTCGGATAACGCCAAAACGTTCAAGCGTTCGAAACAAGAACTAGAAAATTTGTATCAAATTCTTTCTGATGATTCACTTTTAAAAATTTTTGCGAATGAAAGAATTATATGGAAAAATATAGTAGAAAGGGCCCCGTGGTGGGGCGGGTTCTACGAACGATTAGTTAGATCCGTCAAAGACTGTCTGCGTAAAGTCATCGGCAAAGCCCTCTTGAATTATGATGAAATGTCTACTCTCCTTACAGAGGTAGAAACCGTAATTAACTTACGCCCCTTAACTTACGTGTATAGTGAATCTGGAGAACCGAAACCCTTAACTCCTATGCACTTTTTTAATTTTGGTAAAGAAATCACCTACCCAGTGAATTTTGCTGACATTATTGAAGGTGCTTCTAACAAAATATCTGCCTTAAGACGTAAAAGATACCAATCACTATTGTTAAAGCAGTTGTGGAATAGATGGAAAAGCCAATATCTATTGGATTTGAAGACGGCGCATGCTTTAAAGAATCCTACTGCACAAACTGAACTGAAAGTAGGAAATGTAGTGTTAATTGGTGATGATTCAAAAAACAAACTTCTGTGGAAACTTGGTATAATCCAGAAAACAATCGTCGGCAGAGATCACAACATCCGATCTTATGAGGTTAGGACTGCCAATGGTGTTTTAAAACGAACTGCTCAGCATTTATACCCTCTGGAATTGACTTAACTAAAAACTTTAATGCTACGAACTGATAAAATAACAAACTTTTGAGAAAAATTTGAACTTTCAAAACCTTCATTTTAATGAACACTTTTTCTTTAATTTTCAGAATATTTGATATCCTTTTTTGAATAATTTAGTGAATTTTATTTGATAATTGAAAATATTAAGATTTTGCATGTGTTATTATCTTTATATTTAAGTTTTCCTATATTTGATAACTTTGTTTATATTTGATAACTAAGAGTTAATTGTTTAAATAATAATGTGTTTGCATATGTTTAATATTGATATTTCAGTTTAATATTTTGATTTGATCTTTTATTGATTTAGTTATAATACTTTAGTAAATATTGTTTACATTTGTATTTAATATTGGATAACTGTTGATATTTTGAAAGAAAAAAAAAAAGGAAAAAAAATGATTATGTGATTTTGTATTAATAGAATACTTAGAAATTTGTACAATTTATGATTATCAGAAGTTGTTCAGATTTGAGATTTATTTTTGATTTAACGAGATTTTTGATTTGTGAACTCTGTAAGAGTTCACGGTGGGGAGTTGTGTAGTAAAATCAATTCCCTTTAGACGGCGCTGCGTCGCCAATGAAAGAAAAAAGATATAACCTATATTTTGTTAATAGATTTTGGCAACAGCCAGTAAGTTTAGTTTTAGATTTTGGATTCTTCGACTGCGTTCGAAGATAGAATTTCGATCTCTCACTATGAGAGTTAATTAGATTCGGAACTATGTTCCTTTAAGTATTTCTTTTTTGTATATAATGTATTTAAAGTGTAAATAGATCTTTTATTTTATTATAATCATTAAATTTCTCTACCTTTGACAAAGCTTCATTGTCATGAATAGTAACTTGAAAAGTATTCCAAAAACTCATAAATTGGGACAATTCACCGCCAAACTTTTGAATGATTAATTTCGGTAATTTAACAAATTTGTTATTCTCACTTAACGGTGTACTTCTATTCTGTAATGTACTTGAAACATTTGAGATACTTTTCCTGTCCGGCTTTCATTTCATTCATCTGGGTAGCTAAGCTTTCTAGAAATTTCTTTATTTCCTGCTCCATAGCTCTAGTTATCACCATTCACAGACAATCCCACTTCTGACACCAGAAATGTTGCGTACTTGGGGGTTCGTGAGTTGTCCGAGAATGAAAGGCGAAACTTACAAGAAATTCAATATTCTCAAAGAGTTCCAGAAAAATACAGGTCTATAAACCAAGTATCAGCTTCAATTCAACCAGTAAACACAGCTTAAACAACAACTATCAATAGCAAATCCACATTACAAACTGTATAGCAATAACACTTGAAGCAAGTCTCTTTCAAAGAGGCTCAAAACAATGCAAGCATTAGCGGAAGCTGGCTGAGAACTGAACCAGCCTTGGCGAAGAAACGTCCCTTTTATACTCCTGTAGAAAAGTGTGGAAACTTCCAGAAATTTCCGTATCTCATCAGCCAATGAGATTAGAGCTTCCATATTTGGTATATCCCTATTAGGAATTTTTTCGCTAATGTCGCCAAAAAATCGCCAAGGAGGAAAATCTCGCCAAATTTGGCGCCAAATCCAATACCTGCCTTATTGGAGGTTTTTAATGCGTTTTTAAGGGAAAATAAGACTATTTTCACGCTAAAACGACTAGAAATGCACAAAATTAGTAATTTGTCAACTTACTAAGCCTCTTTGAAAGAATTTATAAAAAAATAAACACATTTATTTATAATTTTGTAACAATGTATATATATATATATATATATGTATGTATATGTGTCTGTGTGTGTGTGTGTGTATGTATGTGTATATACATATATATATATATATATATAGTGTTCTTTCTGTACATATATGTGTGTGTGCGTGTGTGTGTAAAGGCATAGAGGGTAGAGGAGGAGAGAGGAGAAAGAGAGAGTGAAATACATACGTATATTATCAATTATTTGAAATACTAAATGCATCCACATCTTTTTAACACACCCTCACTTACTTAAATCCAAAAAAAGAGAAAGAAAGAACAGAATAAATAGAATATTTACAATCAAATATCTGTTAAGATTGCTTTAGATAAATATGTGATAATCTTTAGGCGGTTTTTAAAGGTGTTACTGGAAAAGCTGTCTCATTTTTCTAAAATAAAAATAATAATATTAATAATAATAAAGTAAAATTAAATAATCTTTTTATTTCTAGATTTATGAATGTTTAATACTTTATTATATTATGTTAGAATTCTTTTATTTATATGTTTTCCGATTCAAGAAAAAATAAAAAAAAATAAATAACTCAATAATTGATGGTTAGTTTTCAAAAAAAAAAAGAACCCGAGTAACTTTATAAGCACATCAAAACTCTACTCATTTAGTCCCCATATTTAAACATTTTTATCTTTGCAAATATTCCTAATATTTCAAAATTTGAAACCTGAAAATTTAACGTAATTAACTAAATCTCATAAAACAATTTTAATTTAAAAAATAATGCATCATTGGAACGTGAATACATTTATCGTTTTTCATATTTTTTCTTTCTTTTAGACTTACAGTTAGATATATGCAATGTAATTTAGATAAATCAGGAACAAATTAACCATGACAAGAAAGAAATTAGTTGCGTTAGTTTCCTTTAATTTTTTTGTAAGTTTCATTACGTCGAAAAGAATGTAAACTTAATATGTTTTGAAATATATATATATATATATATATATATATATATAATAAACACAAAACTGTCTTTTAAATATGGACACTAAATATTAAGTTTTCATTATAAATGTGGAAACTTTATATTTTTATAAAATGCATTGTTTAACTTCGTATAATGCAAGGGTAGAAGAATGGCGCAAAAATTATACCACAGCCAGTGTTGCCAGATCTGGCGGATTTTTTATTCAATAATTACCAATGATTTTTAGCGTTTTCTTAATCACTTCGGAGGTTGATAGTCTATTATGTATATCAAATATCACTTCTGAAAATTATTGGGGACATCTGAATAAAACTTCCGCGAGATCTGACAACACTGACAACAGCAAATGAAAAAAAAAAAAAAAAAATCTTATTAAACCCAGTATAACTATATTTAGAGACTTTTTTATTCAATATGTATCGCAAATTCTTAATTTTAACTCTTGCCTAATCACTTAGAAGATTAATCATTTATTACATATATCAAATATTATTAATCAAAAGTATTGGTAATTATAGATTAAAAAGGTCTCTAAGTTTGGCAACACTTATTAAATTAACGATTTATCAGAAGAGAAATATTTTAAACGAATACTGGTGTGAGCTCTGCGCCAATTTTTCAGCCCATTCTAATATAGTAAATTAGTTCTAATAATTATTGTTTTAGTTCCCCATTACACTATAGGTATGGGGAACTTAGGTAATCGTGAAAATTTCCGACCTCGGTTTTTTGACATTTTCAGGTGTGAGACTTCCGAAAATATCAAAATGGGTATGGTGTCCGTCTGTAGGTTGTCCGTCAGTTTGTTAGTGTGTTAATGTGTTAATATGTTAGTTTTTTATTGCGCTAGTGTATTAGTATGTCAGTTTGTTAGTCTATGTACACGATATCTCACGAACAATTGATCGCAGAGAGGTCGGACTGGTTTGAAAATATTATTTGTGATGCTGGCAAGATCCCTATTTATTTGCAGCAATATAATTTAAAAACTTTAGAAGTTATTCGAAATTTATGATTTTCTTAACATGGGAGAATAGGGCAAAATTTCGCTTAAATGCGCATGAAAAGAATTATTTTTATCGTAGAGATGTAAGAACAGCTTTTATATATCAGTTTTGATACCAGAATGGACATCATTAGCTATAAACATGTTACTTTGACAATTTACATGTTACTTTGACAAGCTACAAGAAATTTACGAATTTCTTAACATGACAGAGTAGTTCAAATTTTAGCAAAAACGTTGGTTTTGACGGATATTTTTATCGTAAAGATGTCAGGCCACTTTTAAAATATCATATAACATATTGCCATAAACATCCTTGACTATGAATTGGAAGTTTATCGAAATTTACGATTTACTTAACACGTCAGAATAGCACAAAATTTCTCATAGACGTTCATTTTGAAGGATATTTGCATCATAAATATACCAAACCATTTTTTAAATGACATTTATGATTCTTGTTTTCATCGTAAAGATCAAGACTACTTTTAAAATATGATTTATGATACTGGCATGAATATCCTCCACTATAAATTTTGTAATTTAAAAATTTCGTAATTTATTCGAAATTTACGATTTACTTAACATGGCAGAATAGTGCAAATATTTGCATTTTGAGGGATATTTGCATCGTAAATATATCAGACCATTTTTAAAATGACATTTATGATACTTGTTTAAACATCATTGACAACAAATATTCTAATGTGAAAAATTCGTAAGCTATTCGATATTTAAGATTTTATGAACGTATCACAATTGGGGATATTCCATATAAATTTGCATTTTGGGGAGAGTTGCATTGGAAATAGTATGGAATTGCATGAAAACTAAACTACGAAACTGACCACACAAAAACAAATTAATAGATTAGAATAAGGTAAATATATCGGATTGAACAGTGGGTAGCCTGTTAGGTGGGGATTTCATCATAACCTCCTAAACTAGACTTTCTCCGCCTGGCTCGGAAACTTGACGGTAGACAGCGCCACCTGGTAAAGATTCCGCAAAGTTATTATTCGACAGCCACCAAAATTTTTTTAAGTGGGATTTGATACACACGAAAAGCAAATAGAATCGTAAAAACGTCGATTTTATGTATCATGTATCACTTCTTAAAATTATTGGTGACTATAATATATTCCGTGCTAGAAATTTATGAAAACATACATATGATGGGGAAATCAGCAGAGTCCACCTATGCCAACTAGTCTTTTTTTTTTTTTTTTTTTTTTTTTTTTTTAACTATAATTATATTTCTAAATTCAGTTTTCTCTTCTAGTTAACTTTGTCTACATGGTGATTTCATATACTTAGTGTTAGCACAGTTTATATTAGTCAACAATTGTTCTGTCGCAAATAAAAAACATAAATAACGCAATGTTTTAGAAATAATAATAAAAACATTATCTGTATGGTAAAAAAGCCTGTAAAATTTAAATTTCATTAAAAAGAAAAATTAAATATGTATATTCATATGTAACGTTTATAGGCTCAATCATTCTTTTGTAGCAGTCATGACCATGCTAAAATGAAATAAATAATAAATCCATTCATTTATCCAGTCACATTTATTACAGTATATAAGGCTGGGGTTTTCCACGTAGGTGAGAACTAGTACAGTCACCCAAAAAAAAAACGCCACCCCCCCACCTAATTTTGCCGTAAATTATCGTAGAAACATTTGACTGGTACCGATCGATTTGTAATAACGTCTAGTTTATAACGGTATAGTTAAATTTTGCCTAAGGGGTCGTCTACATATTAAAACTGGCATTAACTTCATTTTCTTCAATGGCAACCCCTATTTTTGACTTCATATTCAGATTTCTGAGATCAAGGCGGTTCGAAAAACATACCTATTTACATACCTTAAATCAATTTGAAATAGAGTTACACGTGAAAATGTATTAGGGGTCCGTCTATACATTTAGAAAATATAAATCACGATCTACCACCCAGTATACATTATTTATTAAGTTTCACACCGGAAAAAAATTTCAGAAATGTTAATTAAAAAAAAAAAATGATTAATTGACAGAACTTTTTGAGTTAGTTTATGAATTAAAAGATTTTTTTTGGTTTCTATTGATTAAGCATCAGTTAGTTCACTTCATACGAAGAAACTGAAATAGCTTGAATAGATATTAAAATATCTATCAAACGAAAAAAAAAAAAAAAGATGAATGGTTTTAAATTTGTTTAAAAATTAAAAATTATTTTAAATCAAGCTGCCGTATAATTGTCTGAAACGGCGGCACTCAACCTGGTTCCCACGGCCGTTTCACAGTGACAATGGGAGTTTGTTCTGATACTGCAGTACTTTCATTTTCTTTAATTGACTTTTTTAAAATATTAAAACAGATTTTTTTATTTTTATTTATTTATTTTTTTTATTAATTATTATTATTATTTTTTTCATGACATTATTAAAAACTTTTACATAAATCTCCACGATATTCTTTTGCTTTTATATTTTATAATGTGTAACAAATTAATATGCAAAATAATAAATCCTACTACTTAATGGGATGTTCTAAAATTCTACACTTTAACACAGGTACCGAAGTGGACGGTGGGTGTAGAAAGGCTGACTACCCTTAATCTAAATCTTCACTTGAAAAGGTCAAAATGTTACATAACTCTTTTTTTTTTAAGGAAAAAAGAAGAAGATAAAGAGGAGAAGGAAAGATCAAAACGAATATAAAGCATATTAAACGTTAATACCCTTTAAACACTGGAAAAAGGCGGGGTTTCGTATTGTGTGTCACTTGGGAGCTGTAGAGTGCCAGAAAATTACTTTATGTAATAAAACTTTTCATTTAAAGGGTATTTAAAGCAGCATTATATTTAATACATAGACTATTCAGAAAAAAAGTACCATTCGTCTGGTTCATGAAAAATAAAGAACATTTTCTGGCATTGCTCTATGTATATACATTCTTGTCAACCTATCGCGGAAGATTACTGGTCCCGCCCCTTTCCGTACATTTTTTTCACATCAGTCTTTTTAGAGCCGTGTCAGCCATCGGTGGCTGACACTGATCCTTCCATTTAGGCTAAGTCAGCCGGCAGTGTAAAATACGATATAAAACTACAGAACTTACATAGTCTTGAGTAATTACTGACAATTTATTTAAAATTTACTTCATTTTTTTTTTTTTTTTTCTTAAATAGGATTTTTATAGTATTATATCGTTAAGGCCTAATGGGGTTTATTGAAACTCGATAAACATAACACGCTTCTAAGCAGCACGTGTGGCCTGAATGGGATTTCCATAAGAATTCGCGTGGCGCTCAATGAGTTAATCGTAAATGTATTTGAAGTTAATTACTCTAAAAATTAAATTGTGTACACACAGGGGCGGGAACTAACAATGTTACGGGTTAGGTTGGCAAGTATGCATATATATTTTGCTTGATTTATAAAAATTTATAACACATTTTCTTCTTTTTTTTTTAGTATTTTGTGTTTATATCTCTCATTAAAGATAAATACAATATTCATATAAAAATATTTCCATACAGTAATGTATATAAACATATTGATTAAAGAAGATTTGTTGATATTATATAATTATTCTTCTATCTGTATAGTATATTAACACAAATATATTTTGTAAATTTCGCAGCATCGAAAAACAGCAACATAGCTTCCATATTAAGGCTTAATGTAAATAGGACGTAAGCGTACTGTAGCTAGTTTTGAAATTTGAAAAAAAAAAAAAAAAAAAAGAATAACAGTGGGCTAAAAATACCAGGGATGGAACACGGGCGCAGAATTCATACCACTATCAATGTAAGAAAATTTTCTACCTCTTAAATCGACGATATTATAGGCAGAGAAATTTCTTAAACACATTCCGGTATGAATTCTGCGCCCGTGTTCCATCCCTGAAATACGCCGAAATAAATTAAAATGTTGTTTATTCTGGTTTTAGTCAGGTGATATCACTCGTGCTAAATAGCTGGATCCGCCTCTCCTAAGCTCAGGTTCAGCTCATCATAAAAATATTGTTTTTAATATCTGCCGCACCAAAATGTTCAAAACACAAATGCCAGTTTTCATATATTTTGAAATCTTCCCGTTTCAACTTTAAAATCATTTAGATTAATTTATTTTATTTTGAATTTTTAAATTTAGACGTTTAAAGTCTTTTAAATGAAATTTCAGGATTCTGTAAGATCAATATCTATATATTTGAAAGTAATAAGACAATTCCTTTGTTTTAAATTTTTATTCCATAATAACTGTGACTTTGATTTCGTGATTAGGAAATTGAAAATAAATACTATTGAGCTATGTTCCAATAATAGAGCTTATAAACTTAAAAAAAAATAATAATATTAATAATAAAGCAATTTTTCACTATTTGATTCTGTATTAAAAAACTTTTAATAGAAATTTGATATTTTATTATGTTACATTATGGGATAAATTTTAAATAACACAAAGCTTACAAACGGTACAGTAACCAAATGCAAATATGTCACAACAGAATTTAAACAGAAAATTTATGGTAAAAAATCTTTTTAAAATTATTAAATATTCATAATAATAATAATAAAACGATTGTCGAATGCATAATTGCTGTTTCATGCAATCAGTTTCGCTGTACCGTGTTTTCTAAAACATGGTATTTAACTAGAGGTGTACGTACTCTTGAATATTGAAATGCGAAAAAAAGTGTAGCAGGGTTAAAATAGAATTTTAGCAGCGAAAAACTAGAAAAAGATATTTAATACTTATGAAGAAAGACTTAACATATTAGGATCGGATATATTCTTCTCTTGTACCGTAAGCCACTCCTTTTCACAAATTTTCTAAAACTTTATAATATAAAGCAAAATAATTTTGCATATTTGTAATTAAATCATTTAAGTTTTGTCTTCAATAATCGATGTAGTAAATACCATTGTGATTTATGCATACCAGCGTCACATATAGAGTCAAATAGGAATATGCAAATTTGTCTTTTTTTTAAAATAGTGTTTCAGTGAATCAGAGGAATTTTCAGAATTCAGAATTTTCTTTTGAAATTCTTTCACAATCCCTCGCCTACATAGTGATAACTTTACAAAAATATGCCAATTTGTATAATAAACATCGAAATATTGCTTAGGAAACAATAAAAATAACACAAAGGTAAATTAAAATAGTTTTCCGTCAAATTATATACAAACATTTACTTATAGAGGATACAGATTATAACAAGTGACGGCCCCCTAACAGGAATAAAAAGTGAAATATCACTGTAAATCAAAAAGTAATGTTAGGAACGAGCTGTAAATTTGGAAACCCATGTTTTTGATGATGCCCGTTCTATTCGTGCAAAAATTAACATAGGTCATAATTCATAATTTTTTCAAATATGAATTTATTAATAATTTTCATAATTCAAAAAATGTTTTTTTTGCAAAAATTTGCATGGAATATGTTTGGGTCACTTCATTCTAACGAATAAAAAAAACATAATTTAAATATCATAATTATTTCGGAAGATATGATTTAATGTTTGTCACATTCATTTAACATTAGCATCCCCAAACTTTGACAGCGTATAACTCTATGAAAAATTGAGCGAAATATATTGGATCATTTTCCGTGATGATTTGATCCAAAGAATTCAAATAAATTATAAAAAATGGGGGTTACCATTGAAAAAAATGAAGTTGATGTCAGTTTTAATATGTAGACCACCCCCTAAGTAAAATCTAACTATAACATTATAAACTAGACGTTATTACAAACTGATTGGAACCATTCGCATGTTTCTACGATAATTTACGGCAAAATTAGGTGGGGGGGGTGGCGTTTTTTTTTTGGGGTGACTGTACAATGCTTTAAATGATTACATTATAAAAGTCTTAAACAATATGGAAAAGGTATTACATAATTCTCTTTAGCAAAACTAAAACGAAAAGAGGCAATATTTTACGGATGCAAACAGCTTTATATGAGGAATAAATGAGAAGAGCTGAGGGGATTTTTTCCCTACTGACGTAATGTCACGTGATGAAGAAGGGTGTAGCTTAGTGCTTTTTAATTATTCTATTCGTTTTTTTCCATTTCAAACTGGGTGTGAATAAAGACTAAAGGGATATTTTTAGTCTATGTGTGTGTGTGAGGGGGGGGGGAGAATTTTGGAGAAATTCTCTAATGAAGATTTGTTAATAATAAAGATTTTCTAATAAAGATTTTTTAATAATAATAATTAAAAAAAAAAAAAAAAAAAAAAGATTAATTTTCCTAACGGTTATTTAATAAAGAGGAAATGAAAGTTTCTATTTACAAAGAACAAATCTGAATCATTATTAAAGAATATATTAATTAATATAAAAAGGCCTAATTAGAGGATTTTTGTATTACATATAAATATATATATATGTATATTTATCTCTTTAATATAAGATAAAATCACTACATTTAGTAGTTACAAAAAGCACCGAAAAAATGTTTTGAAAAGTAACATTCAGCAAATTTTTATGTAAAAATCACAAATTTAAAAAACAAAAACAAAAAACATATTGGTTCTAAATAATTTTTACAAGTTTTTTTTTTTTTTTCAGTTCGCGGTGTTTACATGCAAAGTTATTACTTCTTATTAATATATTTAAACATAAAGATATTTATTTCAAAAGCTAATTTTAAAAGAATCCAAGGAATAAATATTTGGACAAAATTAATTCTTATAATCCGTAAAATAAGCAGGCTTGCCAAATTTTTAATTTATTCTGTAACAATTTAGTAAGACCCTGTTTACGCACTGTTTTTTTTTTTTCTTCTCTCGAGTTAGTGAAGAATGACTGTGCACTTAACGCTACCGAAATTACCGTTTGCTCTTAATATTTTTACATTGGCGTTTTCGAGGCTGTGTAAATATTTATACGGTTATTGATTTTTATGTTTGGATTTTTTTTTTCGGAATTTGACTGACCTTGAAATATCTACTAAATTAACAGACTTTCTTGTTTTAAGTGAATTAACGATCTTTTTTTATTTCTTCGCTTTCGTGGTGAAGGTCTTTTAGGAAGACCTCTACGGAAAGCAGATCCAGTTGCTAGCACAAACAATCGGTCTTTGATCATACATCACCACAAACACCATTCACTTTTGCTTCAATTGTTGTTTACATTTCAAAGTAACTTTATGGATATATACGTATAATATTGCTAAATATAATAAAACAAGATATTAAAAGAAGATGCCTTTGTGTTTATGTGCCAGTGTGTCATTCGCTATGTCATACCTGCCAACAAGCTAATTAATATTCGGTATTCTTGTAGTCACAGCCTTTTTTTTTTTTTTTTTTTTTTTTGCCACACCAGTCATTTTTAAAAGTATTTTTCTTCCTTTTTAATCTTGATCAAATTTGAAGAAAAAATTAATCTAAAAATTAAGTGATGTAGAAAAAGGGGCGGTATTAATGATACTATGAAATATTAATTAGTATGTGCTCAGATATGCTCTGTAGGAAAACAGCTGAACACAGAAATACAGAATTTTGCATGAATATCCGTTTTCTTCTCTCAAGATACTCCTCGAAGCCCAAATTTCGAGTATTTAATTAGATTTTTGCAAATTAATTTAAATATGAAAAAAAAGCAATCGCAAGTTAGCTGTAAGATTATTAACACGCTGCTAACTGGTCACGGGTTAGCTTGTTTCAGCTAAAAGACTAGCCTATTCTTTAGGCGTTCCTTTAAAACAATGCATTACATTTAAAATGGACTTTATGCATTCGTGTTTAATTCATTGAAAGCTATTACAGAGCTGCCAACCTAATTCAGCAAATTGTTAGTACCGCCCCTTTTTCGGCACCACTTAATTTTTAGAGTAATTCTCTTCAAATGCATTTACGATGAGTTAAGAAACAAAATCCTCTAAAAATTTATTGGTATAGAAAAGGGGCGGTACTAACAATTTGCCGGATTAGGTTGGCAGCTCTGCTATTATTATAAATAGTTTTCATTGGCAATCACCGCATCGATTGCTGAGGAAAAAATTTAAATATTTTAAGGAACGAATACGAAATATCGTTTTTGTTAAATAATGTAACATTTATTTTTAATGTCTAAGGGTGGGGTTCAGACAAAAAATTGTGAAATATGCGTACATTAAAGTATTAATTAAGTATATTAAACTGATTCCTAAAACGATTACGCATTATTATTATTATTATTATTATTTTACACATAAAAGCTAATATATTTACATATGAATAATAAAATTTTAAAAAATAAAAAATATATCAAAAATAAAATTGTTTAGTGCGTTAAGCAAAAATGACGTCATCGTAACTTTCAAATTTTTGTATATATTGGTAGTTTTATTTCAATTTTATCATTTACGTGCATATAAATATATTTCTTTTTATATCGAAAACAAATAAACGTTTATTTATAATTTTGGTTTTATTGAGACTACAGTGTGTTAGGGATTAAGGCCGATTGACAACACTGGGGTCCCAGGCCTGAGGGGGAGTGCCTTCCGTGGAGGTCTTTCTAAGGGGTCCTAGCCCGTATTTACGCAAGTTTCGGAGGAAACCACGGAAAACTCCGAACGGCTAGGCCGACGAGCGCTACCGGGGATCGAACCCGGCACCTCACGTCTACCAGCTTTGAGCGCAGAATCGCTCAGCCGCTGGTGGGCCTATTGAGACTACAACTTGTTATACAATTTACTGCTTTCTGTTTATTCAAAAAAATATTTTTCTCAATTTCAAAATTTTAAAATGTTTTGAAACAAAGATTTAACCCTACAAGGCACCCAGATCCATATGTGGAACACCGACTTTAATCAATCCTATAGCTTTAAAACTATTAGTAGCGACATCTTGATAGAAGCTACTGACATTTAGCAATGTAGTAATACGAATCTTTACCTAAAGATGTCGTTCGTGTTTTTGTTATAGTGCACTCAGTGTGAAATTTGAATGAAAGTGATACGTTAGTCTGAATTCAAAAATAAAAAAAAAGAATAGTTATTGAACAGTTTCAGGAATGGAACATGGGCGCAGAATTCATACCTCTATCAATGTAAGAAAATTCTCTACTTGTAAAATCAACGATATTATAGGTAAAGAAATTTCTTTAAAAGATCCCGGTGTGAATTCTGCACCCGTCTTCCATCCCTGCAGTTTTTACTCGAAAAAAATACTGTGTGTTATTCAAATAGGAAACTATTTCCAAAACAATTCAATTATAGTAGTTTCATACCAAAAAGTATAGTTAAGGCTCAGTGTACCGTATGTGGAACTGAAATAAAAAGTTGATTTTTCCGTAAAATATGGTTTTATTTTTATTTTTATAAGTTTTCCCTATCTTCTGATCACTAATTACAACCTATATATTTTTGTCGCACACTAAAAAAAAAAGAGCCTTGTAGGGTTAACCATGAAACCTGCGTTTAGCCTTTAGATATGACATTATTTCTAATTTATTCCACAATATTCTTAGCACTGCCTTTTTTCACGCCACTGTTTTTGTACAGTAATTCTTTCTTGCTATACAGCCATAAAGGTTTTTTTTTTTTTTTTAAATCCGAGAAAACTCGATATGCTCAGATTCCTTTTATTTATTTATTTATTTATTTTAAATCTTCAATTATTTAAGAAAATTAAGATCATAATAAACATTTCAAATTATCTTATATATGATAAATAATTTAATTAAATTGATTTAACTTGCTTTAGTCAAAAAGTAAATATATAGATATATAAAATCAAAGAAAAAAAAAATCTAATGCTCTTAATTTCGATAATGTTTTGAAAAATAAATAAATAAATAAATAAATAAATAAATAAAATAAAATAAAAATGAAAAATTTTTCTTTAAACCTACAGTTTACAAATTAAATATTATAGTTTTTATATGAATAAATTTTTTATTGATTTTAGCTCCATGATATAATAATAATAATAATAATAATATGTAAACTGCGGCTTGAAACTTAATAGAAAATTAATGTTTATTTTATACAAATATTTTATATCATCTTTCTTCATTCATTTAGGTTCAAATGAAACAACATTTTGTTATACTATTTTTCTAATTAATGAATCTTAAATAATAAATTACCTTTTTCAACGAATATTCACAATCTCATATTTCTTAATCAAACTTAACGCAAACATTTTAAAAATGAAAATAATCTTTTTTTTTTTTTTTTTTTTTTTTTTTTTTAAGAAAATAATTATATGAAAAAAAAAAAAAAAAAAAAAAAAAAAAAAAAGAATGTCCCTTCTGATAATTATTTATAATAATTCAAAACATCAAAGCAGCTAATTAAAGCTAAATGTTTGATATTTTTTTCTTTCTTTATAATGTATTTAAAACATAAACAATATTAAACAAGCATTTGTGTAAAAAAATAAATAAATAAATAAATAAAATAAAATAAAATAAAAAATAAGCACATAAAAACATCCATATAAAAACATTTATTTTTTCATTATATTTAATTTTAATGAAATTTTAATTTCTATTTCTATTTAATTTTAATTAAAATTTTCCACGTCATGCATTATATATCATTTAATATAGTGTTTATAAAATGGTATAACCAATACCTCACTATATAATACAATAATATACATTTTTTAGGTTTTGACCCGCATTTTTTCAAGGACTAACAAACAATATTTTTTAACAATGATTTTTTTTTTTTTTCTTTATGAGCAATTTTAATAAGAAAAATTGCAATAGCAATTTGATGTTGGAGAAATACAAGCAAATTCAAAAACTGTACGAACTCTATTTTTACGTATTTTTTCAATTGTTAATGTATCAATTAACACATACACAAAACAAGTATCATAGTACGAATTCGAATTCTTATTTCTTGTATAAGATGTTATGGCATTATACTTTTAACACTTCCGCGACCGCTGACGGATTTCGGTCATTTGAAAATTTTTAACTCCACAAATGGGCGTTTCTTAAGCAATTTGTATGTTATTTTTTTTCCCTAAGAATATACCCAATATTCATATTTTTACAATGAAATACACAATGGATACAAATACTTTGATTTAAAAGAATATAATTATAATGTATATCCATTTGTAATATAAATATGAGTACAGAAAATTTTGTTCTGAAATATTGCAACTTGGGAGAATAACGCCCACATGTGAACCTTACTGTCAAAAAGACAAAAGTATGCGGACGCGAAAGTGTAAATATATGTCGATTATGGTTTCATGAGTAAGTATTTTATTTAGACATTTAATATAAATTTGAAATAAAATTGAATTTAAATTTTATTGTATAATTGTTAATAAATTTAAAATTTTCTAGTACATTTACAGGCTTATTTGTAATTATATTCAGTTTGAAAAACATTGTTTAATATGCAGTTCAAACTTCATGAAAAAAGTTGATTAAGTTATCAAATACAGAAAAGAAATGTGTAAATTTTCACCTGCGTTATCGGGATGTCAATGAAAATTTTGGAGAAGTATAATAAAATGCAATACCTTAACATTTTTTTTTTTTTTTCTTTTCTTGTAGTTTCGTAGTTTTCCAATAAAATTGTAAGTACCTCTGGGCAGAGTTGCTAACTTTTTAATTTATTACGGAGCATTTTTAGCCCCGCCTTTATTTCTCACCAATTTATTTATTTGTAGAATATTTTTCTCCGGCATATAACTTGGAAAAAATAAGAAAAAAATAAATAAAATTAAATAAATAAATAATATTCTTTAACACGTTCACGCCGGCGCATTTTGTTTACACAGTCTTCCGAAAAGTATCCGACCACTAGCCAATAATTCCGATATCAAAAAAGTACACTTAAAGCTGTTTTGTTTAATAAATCCTTGTCGAATCATGTGCTTAGACTGACTAAGAACATGACTCGACAAAGATTTATTTAACAAAGCAGTACTAAGTGTACTTTTTTGGACAGGGATTATTGCTAGTTATCGGATACTTTTGCTGCCGACTGTAGCTGTGGGTCACGCCGGCGTGAACGTGTTAAAAAGAATAGTATAGAATAAAGGCGTGGCTAGAAATGCTCAGGAATAAATTAAAATTTTAGCAACTGTGCTCGGCGTTATCGGTGTGTAGATGTTAATATTTGATCAAGAATAATAAAAAGCAAAAATATTCTTTTTTTTTTCTTTTATGTAGTAGTAGCAGTAGTAGTTTTGAATTTTTTTTAGTAAAATTGTGAGTACCTAAAAGTATTTTTATAATAATATAAAGCAAACTAGACATTAATACTGTGGTGCCAGATTCTGCGTCCTTTTTATTCAATATCTATCAATAAATGTTAAATATCACGATAGTCTAATAACATTTATGATTAAATATTAAACATCATTTCTGAAAATTATTGGTGAATAATGGATAAAAAGTTGCAAAATCTGGCAACACTGCATCAATAGCGCTGTCTTTTTTTAAAAATCATGAATAAATGTAAAGTCGTCATCATTAGTATAAATCACCCATCATTCAGCAGTTTAAAATTTTGACAGGTTACAGTTTATAGGCCAGGTTTTGAAAATATAAAAACTTCACAGGTCTCTGATTTTATTATTTTATTCAATTCAGTTTTTGTTTGGTAAAACACATTGCAAAAAAAAAAAAAAATAAATAAATAAATAAATAAAGTTACAGTGTATTTATCAATATTTTTATTGCGTTTTAACTTAAAATATTGTGTTATCGTCTTTAACGAGAATTTTTTTTTTCCTCTAGTTGCTATTTCCATTCGACAAAAGACCTTTTTATATTTCGTTCACGCCATACACAAAGCAATGAAATTATATACAAAGGGAAAATTATTTTGTCATAAGTATATCATTATGGACTCTTCCCAGTTTCGTCTGCTCAATCATGTGATAGAGGAAAACGAATAATCGAATTCAATTAAATATTGTTCTTAAGAAAAAAAATGTTAATATTTTTAATATAAAATAAAATAAAAGTAATAATGTGCATTTGTAAATTTAATAATTTTCTAAAAACACTTTATGTGTTTATTTATTTTTAACTGTAAAAATCGATTTTTGTATGTTCTAGTGTAACTGTTACATTAACTGATCTAGCAATAAATAATAGCTTCTTCTTGTGGAATGTTTATGGATTATAATTTGAAATTTTAAAATGTTTTCATTTAATTTAATTGCATAAAGGCGTTACAACAAGTTAATTAACTTAGTTACTGGTCTAAATGGATTTACGCAGTACGATATTGTACTGTCACTGATTTAAGTAACAAAAATCAGAGTATTTAACATGTTCTTCATGAACATCAATAACAAATATAAACTAAATGATGATTGTAAATGTATACAGCTAACAAAAGATGATGAATAATGATATAAAATGGATTAAAAATGATGACGTATAAAAAGAAAAAAGCACAGATTAAATACGATTGATCAAAAATAAGAATGGAAAATATGTTAATTCAGCAATCGCTATGGATAAACAATATTTCGTCTGCTATTTTTTTTTCCTCTATCATGTGATCTCTGACATCAGGTGGGAAGAGCCCATTCAATAACTTTACGCTAATACTTGTGCCACTACGTATTCGTAGTTTTACTTAAGGAGACATTCCTTTATTATGCTTAAAACGGAGACGGAAAATTGAATACTAATAGTTAAAAAATATATATTTACAGATATCTAATAAAGATTAGACAGTATTAGATCAGTATCTGATGAACTTTAAATACATTTAAATATTTTACTGTAATTCCCGTTCCTTTTTCTTAAAGAAACATTTTATTTCTGGATTTGACAATATTTAATACTATTTTATATGTTTTTGAAATTCATCTCCTTTTCAGCTGTAGGGAAATAAAAAACTTAAACCACCTATTATATATATATATACAGGATGATTCTAATTTCATAGGACAAACTTGGAAGATAAGTTGAGAACACCACAAGGATTGAGGGAAATATTGAACGCAAACGTCATTTTAACCATTTAAGGACTAGTTGATTTCAACTTGTGTCATAGCTGCCAGCATTCTAATTAGTAATCCGTAGTATTGTTAGTACCCGCCCCCTTTTCCACACCACTTAGATTTTAGGGTAAATTCTTTCCAAATATAATGACGATTAAGTAAGAAGTAATATGCTCTGAAAAAAGACTAGTGAGAAAAAAAAAAATCGGAAACTAACAATGCTACGGAATATTAATTAGGATGTTGACGGCTATGTATTATCGTGGCCGCCGCGAAGAATAGAAAAAAATGTTTCTTACGGGCCAGACACTTAACTTTAGCCGCTATTAACACGTGACCCTAAGGGATAGCACGAAAACCAAACAAGAGATTTTTTCACTGTGTTGTGTATTGTTATTACTACTACGCTTGCTATTGTTTTCGCTCTACGGATTATTACTGTTGAAATCATTTGTTGCTCATATTTTTAAATTATAAAAAGTAAGTTGAAACGCTTATTTCCTTTCGTCGAAAGGGTAAAACTTTAAGTATTTTCATTAAGCGCTAATTTTGAATTAAGTCATAAAAGATAACAACTTAAACCTGTCCGTCATTAGAAACATGTTGACAAATGAATCTATCTAATACGTTTATCGGTAACTTTAAATTATTAGGCTGATTTAATTAGAATATTTAAAAAAGAAAAAAAGTGGAATATTTCTTAAAATCATTGAAATAAATTCTTAAATTGAATACATTAACTAACATGAATAGATGGAATAAATAAACAATAATGAATTTGTATAAACAATTTTTTATTTCTTATTTATTTGTCTTAAAAAGTGGGAACCCAATTGAAATATTATTATTATTATTATTATTATTATTTTAATTTTGAATAAATAAATTAATACATTTATTAATAATTTGACCCATAATGATTCATAACAAATTTGTTTATTTTTCCTGTAATGTATTAGAGTGAAATTTTGAAATAAATAATATTGATTTCTTTTATATTTTGAAATGGATATTTATTTTTGGAGAAAAGAAAAAAAAAAAAAAAAAAAACAGAAAATGCATCTCTGAAAGATCGAGCAACAACTTAAGGTGTTCCTCTGCGAATGAAATGTTATTTTTCTAAAACGTGTAACTATAGGCTACATTTCGGCTACTTGAAAATTTTAACAAAAAGATTTATTTTATTTAATGATGAAGTAAAAATAAAACAAATTATTACAATTTTTCGATAGCCAAAAGATAGGAAGTTGGAAACTATATGTGTGACGTTTTAAAGGAACACCAAAAGGAGTGTCTTACTGTTCAAAATAGGAAAATATGCCGAGCGCAAAGGGTTAAACATACTTGCCAACATCTTAATTTATATTCCGTAGTATTGATATCCACGCTTTTTTTTTAGAATATTTTTCTCCTTATTTAATTGCAATTGGATTTAGAAGATATATCTCTAGAAATTTACCTGGTGTGAAAATCAGGACGGGACTAACAAAACTACGGAACGGATTAATAACTAGGGTGTTGGCAAGTATGTATTAAGCTGACAAAGGTAAATTAAGATTATTTATCAAATACGCATAGCTGCCAACGCTTTAATGTATTACGGAACGTTTTTAGCCCCACCTTCATTCCGCACCATTTTATTTATAGACACTGCAATATATAATTACGGTAAAACTAGAAAAAAATACTCATAAAAAACAAGTGGTATGAAATAAAGACGGGGCTGGAAATGCTCCTGAATAAATCTGTATCCCGGAGTTAAAGGACAAGGACACCATGTCCATTTTCTGAAAGGAGTTAGCACCATGTCCTTTATGTATACTTTTTTTTTTTTTTTGCTTTTAATAAAGTCACTAAGCACTAATGCCCAATTAATATAAAGAAGGTAACACAGTGTAAAATAAAACGATATTCATTTCCTTTACTTATGACTAATGTGTTTCATTGTAGTACATCAAAGTCATGGTGGTAATAATTTTCACAAAATGTACATGGTGTTCTTTACCTCCGAGGTACATAAATTAAAATATTGGCAACTCTCATATATGTAATGTAAACTAAAATAATATTCTCACCACATACATAATAATACTTCAATATTAAAGGAAATGTAAACGTGCACAATCATTAAGTTCTTCATATTTTGACTCCACATTAAAAACCAAATTTATTTTATTTTATTTATTTATTTATTTTTAATTAATATTACAAAATTTATAAGTCAACAATTCGACCTAATTAATTTAACAATTTCGATTTCTTTTAAATTTAATTAAATAAATAAATAAAAATAAAACATAATTCATCAGTGCTGACGGAAAATATTTAATTATTATCATTATTAATATGTTCTTTTTACTATTTTTCAAAATAATAACTAGAACCACGCAATTAAATTTGTAATTTAGATAATTGAAGAATAAATTAAGCATAACAAGAAAATAATTAGTTCCGTTAGTTTTCTTTTAAAATTTCTTGGTTAGTTCAGTAATTTATATCATGAAATGAAATTTTTATGTCAAAACAGAAAGTGAAAGTATTATGCATATTAACAAGAAATTAAATGAAAAATGGTTTTTTAAATAGTTACACTATTTATTAAGTGTTCATTATAAATGTGGATAATTTATATTTCTATAAAATGCGTTGGATAGTTCTATAAAATTGAGAGTAACTTAATTTTAATAATTCTATTTTTTTTTTTTTTTTTCGTTATTTCATTTCTCATGTTTATATTCGTAGATTTGCTTTTCTATCGTATTAAATTTTGTCTTCGGGGTAAGTATGTACGACTCATGCTAGTTAACACAAGATCAGATTTAAACATTTTTGCTACCACTAATTCCTAAAAATAAATGATGTCCTATTTAATCACATTTTTTTTTTTTTTTTTTTTTTTTCAAAAAATATAACGATTTCTGTATGAGAATAGTGGTAAAGAAGATAAATTTAAACCTTCTGCCGGTGTATGATAAATATAACATATGCGGGAAATTACTCTTCATTTTAAATATCATTAATATTTTAAATGTGAACTTGCTGATGTTTTAAAAATTTTTTTTAGCTATATTTAATGATTATAACATTTTTTTAAACCAATATTAACCTTCTCATGGGCAATATAATTACCCTTTGTCTGGTGTTTCCCAAATGTTTAGACAAGATTAGAAAATGATAATAATAATAATGAATGAAATATTATTATCATTATTATTATTATTGTCGTGAACAGATGCTCCTCTCTGATATAAACCAGACATCTGATTCATAGAGACTTGTGTGAACTCTTGCTTTTTAGATGACTAATAACTTTCTTTTTATTTTTTTGTAGATACTTCTGTTGCTAAGTAGTGTTAGAACGAATTCTGAGCTTAGACGGAGTGGACGGCTGTTATAGCGTCCTCTCCGAAGTATAATTTTGAATTGTGATTTAAGTTTTAATTAAAATTAGAAAAGACATCCCATGGTTGAGAATTATTTCTACGTGTAGTGTCCCTTCATTTTCACTGCAGCTCTGACCCAGGATATAATAGAAAGAGAAGTCGATCAATGATGCTCATCCGTCCCAGATGAAGAACCAAGGTAGGCCTCTTTACATATATTCCTTATCAATAAAAAGTTTTGATTGATTTGAATTAAAAATATAAATAAAGAGAGCCTTAAAAGTAATATGAAACTTTTGAGAATGAATTAGATTTAGAAATTCTCGACAATTATTATTATCATCGGCAAAGTTTCAGAAGTAAAATTTTGTTAAAAATTTCCGGGCTGGATTTTAGCAATTAGGAATTGAAAATGAAATTTCATTAATTTCATTCTTATATTATTTTTATATTAGCAATAAAAATACTACAATTAGTTAAAAATAAAATAATAAAAATAAATAAAAATAAAAATAAAATAATGAGCAACGATATTTTACAAAGGCAAATTACATAATATACGCCTAAGTTTAAATTTTAAATTAAATTTTGAATTTTAAATTTAACATTTCAATACTAACAATTGTTGCTTTTAACATTATAAATATGAAATGAATATCAATCTGTTCAATAGATTGATATAACCTGAGTATTTTTAAGTAGCGATTTCCGTAGGGAGAAATTTATTTTTAACGTACGGCGAAAAGGGATTTTTTATGGATTTTGTTGGTAGAAATCAAATTTTCATCTGGCAACACTGCTCTTCACTCCTAGTGGAGATCAGATATCTTTTTTTTAAGGTCTGAACAGCGTCATCTGACACACCAGGTGGAAATTAATTCTTGTTCGGAAACTTTGAAGTTTTTTTCTGAGCTATTTTTTTCGGTTCCCGATGAATTTCACTATTGATCTTGATAAGTGCTTATTCCTCCATCCAGCAAATTTTAAAGCCACTAAAAATAAACAAATTTGTCATATGAAGAGGATTATGGTTGAAAGCTTAAACGATCAAGAGTATGATTATATAATGGAAGCCAATTTAAGTCTGTATGATACCAACGGGGAGTTGATCAAGTCTGGACCTTTAACCTTTTTAGAGGTGCTTTCAGGCATAGACCTTATATACTAGACAACGCATTCCCCTTCGTTATTTGACTGCATCATGAACGAGCTTCCCCAGCAAAATTGTCACGTGATGTTGGTCTAGAGGAAGAGTGGAGAATGATCACTATGTTATTTTTCTGTAAGAACGAATTTTGTGTTTTTTAATATTTTTATTGTGCACGCACTTTTTATTTTAGCATTTAGATTTACACATGGATGGAAAGCTAAACTTTCATAGATTAATTACATAGAAAAAAAAGTTATGATAAATCATTTTGCAAGCGAAAAAATTGCGTTTGAATTTTTACTTCAGTCAGAGAAGTATGAGATTATGCTTGCATACGGGAAAAAAGAGAGAGAGAGAGAGGAATCACCCCTAGGCCAAGATCACGTGACTTCCGAGACTCAGAACAAAGGATGGAGGTATCAGATTACACCCTCATGTTGAAGACATTCGCTGTAATGGTCAGCCGTATTGGTGGCGTTGTCTAGTATATAAGGTCTATGCTTTCAGGAAATCCTATGGTGAAACGTGACAGATGCTGTCACAGCGCTTTTAGAGATTTACTGCTTCTGAGATAAGGACTGCGAATCCAGATTTTCCGGCTTGGTTATCTCAAAATCGAGCAAACAGGTTGGATTAGATCGGATCAGCCCATCCCACAGTTCTACTAACACTATTGCTAACAAGCAAAAAAGTAATAAAAGTATCCCAGTCTCTAAAAAATGGCAAAACAAAACTTGAAATGCTAACTCCCACTAGTAATAAATTTGAAATTCTGGAAATAAACTTAATGGATAATTCGAATCTCCAAATTAATATTGTCTATAATAATCCAAAAACTCAAGGAAGAAAAGACTATCCCCAAAGGAAAATTCATGACCATGAAATGCAGTAACAAATCTGAGTTACTAAAAATTCCGACTAAACCCCCTACTGAATGCAAATTTATTGCCGCCCTTACTGGCGATTTTCTAAACGTTTATCTCGAAACTCCAGAAATGCATGACAATATTCTTTTAAATCTTACAGAAAGGAAAGTTCAGTGCTACACAATGAATGATAGTCCACCTCTCAAAGTTGTTATTCGAGGGTTTCCCATGGACACTAATATCTTAGATAACGAGGGGGCCCTAACCTTCTAAATTTCAATGTAATAAATGCTTCTCAGTTGACTAGTTTTAAAAACAAAAAAATCTCTTCCATTATTTCAAACTCAGTTACCTAAATCGGAAATGTACAAAGAAATATTCACTATCGATAGACTCTTTTATTTTAAGATCCAGGTAGAGACTATAAAAACGCCCAATATACTACATCCAGTGTCAATTTTTCTATCACTCTGCAAATAATTTTAGAATGAAAGCTAAATGTGGCCGTCGCTCTGAAGAACAGGATGTCAGATAATGCAATCTATGAAAAGAAAAATTTGAAAAGCCGGATTGTTGTAATTGTGGAGATAATCATATTGCTAGTGTTCGAGGATGCCCTACATTTCCTGTAAATAGGAGAAAAGCTTTTACAGCAACAAAGATCCAATCTGAAATTCCCTACGCGATATTAGCCACGATCTGCAGCGAGTATTAATCCAAAATTACCTATGCCAGATTAACCTCAAATTCTAACATATCCGAAATCTCCAATATCCCTAGCCACACCTCCAAAACTCCAGTTAACTTTCTAAACGAAATTAATATTAATAACAGGAGACTTTGGCATTGGAATATTAAAACCCGAATAAACTACTACGTCAGAAACGCCAAAAGAAAAATGTTTGCGATGCAAACAGCTGTTTCGGTAGCCTTAAGCGTACAGTCTTCAGTGCAAAGTTAATATTATTCTAAATTAAATTGCAAAATAATTAAATATTCCTAATTTCTCTGTACTTATGACAAAATTTAAATATGTTTTAATCAAAATGAAAAATTCTCTGTATATTACATCTAAAACAAGTATTCTTTGGGAAATAGAGCAATCGCCTTAAATCCTCTTTCCGTATACTAAATGACAGGTTTTTCCCCACTTAAATTCTTCTCTTTTCTACTATCACTGAGCTATTCCGTTCGGTCTGCAGATGTCAAAATGGTTAGATGCAGGTCAATTGGACTTAAGCGTTATCCAGATTCTTGCTCTTCGATTCGTATTAGGGAAAATTGCTTTACAAATAAAGATGTTTCGGAAAAAAAAACAAAAAAAAACGGTACATATAGTTTCCAATTTAGCACATTTTGAGTACCGGAAAAATTTAATATATATACAGTAAGACCCCGCTTAACGCTGTTTCATTTAGCGCTGTTTCGGTTTAGTGCTCTTTTATTTCCCTTGTGGTATTCCAGAAATTGCTCGCAGCAGTACGGGGATTCCCTGAAATTGTGCGAGCGCTGTTTCGCATTACGCTCTACTTTCACGGAACGTAACCCCCGCGTTAAGCGGGGTCTTACTCTATACATATAATTTTTCTTTTTTACTTTAACAGTGAAGACCGATAGAGTTCACTGATAAAATAAAATCAATGTTTCTATTATTTTTTTCTGATAGCCAAAAGGTGTTAAGTTAGCACATATGCCGGTGCCAATAGCGCTCCGAAAAAAAATGTTGGCACTTATGTTCAATTTGCTTTTATATTCAATTCTTGGCAGCTATAGTATTTTTTTTTCCTTGTTAAGTAGATATATTTTCTTAGAAGAAACTGTCTATGACGTTTCTTAAAATAATCTAAAAAAAAAAAAAAAAAATCCCAAAAGTATGAATATTAGCTGCCAAATTTTCCAGTGTCAGCCCGGAAGCTTCAGAGAATTCCTAAAGTTTTATTCTCATTTTGTCATATTGAAGCCAGAATTAAAAAAAAAAAAAAAAAAAAAAAAAAAAAAAAAAAATGTGAAATACTTTTCAATACGAAATTGAAGTATCCAAAATATTTAGAAAAAAATTTTACAACGTCAGTGGTGGCAATATAATAAAATAGACATAAAATTTAAAGAAAGCTGCAAGGTTTGTACCAGCTTTTTTTACGCCACCAGTTTGGAAGTTTATTTTTCTTCTCCTTTAACCCATTTTATCCTAATTCATCTATTTTGCTTAAATTTGAGAAAAAAATATATTTCTTAAGATTAATTAAACCTAAATAAACTAAATAAAACAAAATTTGAAATATATATATGTAATAATAAAATTAATATTTCATTAATCCGGATAATTAATTTAATTTAATTATTATTACTTATTAAGAATTTATTATTTTAACTATATATTTCATTCGGGTTTAGAGATTGCATCAGCCTTGCCACGTGTCGAAAAGATGATTGCGTAAGATTCCTAATCCTTTGTCCATATCATGTCATTACCATATAAGGTTATAAAGAGTAAACGCAAAGTTAAAATGTACATGTACTACCATGTAGTCTATATCTACTAGCTTGTATTCTTAGCACTTCGGAGTTAGACACAGAAGAATAAAGATGTGCGATATATTGGCTCATGAAATTCATTTACTTTTTGAGTATTTAATTTTTATTAAATTCAAGTAACATGTGAAACTAGAATGTTACAAGTCGACAGGGATAGAATGCCATGCGGGACTATTTCATCTAAAATGGACTTTATTTAAAAATATAAACTTTAAATATTTTACTTTCGATTTGAATCAGTCATAAGTTTCGGATGAAAAGTCAGAGGAGCGGAAATGCGTTTTGACCCCCTCTTCTGTATTGTGGGGGAAAAAAGAATTTTTTCGCCTCGATATGATTGGTAGAAAAAGAGAGGAGTGACAGATTAGATATCACCGATGGTTTTATCTTAAGTTATGCCGTAATCTCGACGGTAAGGTACCGCGGAACGTTTCAGGAATTTTCCGATGAATTGTATATTCTGATATAATTTTTAAAAAATGGAAAATTTAAAGAAACAAAGAAGATTACTTAGAACACAGGTGACGAAACTTCTCGGAAAAGAAGATTTAATTAAAAATACAGAAGATATAATGAAGTTAGAAGTTTTAAAAGAGCAATTACAAGAGAAGAAAACAGAATTGAAGAATCTTGACAAGGAGATAATTAGTATAACAACAGAAAAAGATGAAGATATTTTGAAAGAGTGTGATGCTTCCGAGGAATACCAAGAAAAAATTATTGAAGCCTTGAAGAAAATTGAAATTAACTTAAAAGAAGAAAAAATGAAAAAAGAAAAAATAGTAGAAGTTTCAAAAAGTGCCGCTGATACTACAGAAAGAAACAGACAAGCACAGACGATTTCAGCACGTCTTCCGAAAGTCGAACTTCCTGTTTTTGAAGGTGATATTAATACATGGAACTCTTTCTGGCAAATATTCGATGCTACCATCAACCAAAGGCAAGATTTGGCTGTGATAGAAAAACTGACGTATCTGATATCTTTATTGAAAGGAGAGCCATCAAGATTAGTAGCTGGCTTTGCCATGACCGCAGAAAATTATAAAGATATTATTCAACTTTTACAGAGCCAATATGACAACAAAGAAAGAGTAGTAGATTTAAACGTGAAGAGAATTTTGGAAATGAAGCCTGTGACATCTGTAGCGCAAGTGAAGGAATTAAAAAAACTTATTACAGAACTTTCTATTAATTTAAGGAATATCAATAATGTCGGCATAAATATTCAAAACTGCAGCCCTGTTATTAATACTAAAATTAAACAGTTGATACCATCGGAACTTTTATTAATTTTTGAACGTCAAAAGGAAAAAAATAAAGAAACAAGTACAGAAGATTTAATTGCATTTTTACAGAAAGAAATAAGCTACAGAGAAAATGTCACCTTTAGTTTAGACCCAAATGCTCCAAGTTTTAAGCCTCATAATTATTTCCAGTACAGATCAGCTCCTAAACAAGTGCAGAATTTGAAGTCCTTAGCTAAGGTGCAGCCGCCTAGAATGGGGACTTATCAGCCTACGAATGCCCGAGAAAATTATCACGAAGCAAGTCAGACAGCGAAGATTCCTCGTCCAACGACAACAAGAAAAACTAACTGGATTTGCTTCAAATGTAATGAAGCTGGCCACATAGCCCGAGAATGCCCATCCAAGTGATATCAATATACGCCGCCTATGAGCGTGCAAAATGCAGAACATATTTCTGAAAGAGTTAAAACTAATTTCCTACGGACTGAAATATGTTTTCCGGACACTGGACAGATTCAGTTATGTGTTTTAGATACTGGAACAAACATAACAATTCTACCTAAAAGTTTCATGACGAATTTACAATATGTGGAAGTATCAAATATAAATAAAACAATAATGCAAACACAAGGGCATATATGGATAAACAAAGTTATAGAGGTAAGTGCACAAATAGGTAGCTATTCAAAGAAGATTCGTATGTATGTCATTGACTCTGATTTACCTTATATTTTGTTATCATTAGAACATATGTTACTTTTTAATTTAGATATTGATTTGAGGGAGGGAAAAATTTACCAAGGGAATAAAGATATAACTTATAATAATATGAACATTAAACAGGAGTCAATGAGTACATACTATTTGCATAAACTGGATAAAACTAAAATTAGTAAAAAATCTAAGAAACTTAAACAAAATTATATTAATGATAACTTTATTAAAATTTGTGATCCTAGTGATGAAAATATTTATGATGATGTCAATAGTACTGGGTATGATTTTGTTGAAAATAGAAATTTTAAAAATATTTATGATGATGTCAATAGTACTGGGTATGATTTTGTTGAAAATAGAAATTTCTTTAATGAAAATGTGAATAACAGTAATTCTAAGTTTTGTAGAGTTGATAAAACAAATATTCAGTGTATTGATAATGCATGTGTAGCAAAGGAGAGCGTTGGGGATGGTAGCTTCCCTCACTTGGCTGAAAACATTGAAAGTCATTTGGCTATTCAGGAGTGTTTACCTGGATTCGCTGAAATGGATCAAGTGACGGAGCTGGCATCTCTAATACGATCCTTCATTCATATTTTTTCTAAAAATAAATTTGATATTGGAAAGATTAGAATGGAACCAGCTAAGGTAAATTTAACATCAGAAAATCCTGTATCTTTGAGACCCTATCGGGCATCGCAAAAAGATAATGCTGAAATTAAAAAACAAATTGATGAACTTTTAAGATATAATATTATTAAACCATCCTATAGCCCTTACAGTAGCCCCGTAACATTAGCACATAAAAGAGGGGAGGGAAAAACAAGATTATGTATTGACTACAGGAAAATCAATGAAATTTGTAAAACTGATAAAGAACCAATTCCCAGGATTGATGGAATATTAGATCAATTGAGTCAAGCTAGAATTTTTTCAACTTTAGACATAACATCGGCATACTGGCATATTGCCCTAGAGGACAAAAGTAAAGAAAAATTAGCATTTACCTGTAATTTCGGATTATACGAATTTCAAGTTCTTCCATACGGTTATAAAAACAGCCCCGCTATTTTTCAAAGGTCATTAAAGCAAATTTTAAATAAATATCAAGTAAATTTCGCCTTAAATTATTTTGATGATGTGGTAGTCTTTTCAAACAATTTACAGGAACATTTAGAACACCTTAAAACTCTTTTTCAAATTTGCGAGAAGGAAAACATTAAATTAAAATTCTCTAAATGCCAGTTTGCACAAACAAAAATTTCTTTTTTGGGGTATGAAATTGGGGAGGGGACTTATTCACCAAATAATGCAAATGTGGAAACTATCAAAAAACTTGTTCCTCCATGTAATACTAAGCAATTGCAAAGATTTTTAGGAAGTGTCAATGTATACAATAAGTTTATCCCTAGGTATTCTGAAGTAAGAAAACCTCTCAATAATTTATTAAAAAAGGATGTGAAATGGGTTTGGGATGATGAATGTCAAAAAGCGTATGAAACTCTTAAAAATTGTTTAATATCAAAACCTATCTTATCAATATATAATCCTAATTATCCATGCAGTTTGTTCGTAGATGCTTCTGGAGATGGCATAGGAAGTGTTTTGAAACAGATGCATCCTGACGGTAATCTGCACCCTGTAGCATACCATTCAAGGTCCTTAAGACCGTACGAAAAAAATTATAGTGCCTCTGAGTTAGAATGTTTAGCTATAATAGATTCTGTTGACAAATTTCATTGCTATTTACACGGAACCCATTTTACTATTTACACTGATCATGCAGCACTAGTGTGGTTAAAATCAATTAAACATCTTACCGGTAGATTATTTAGATGGTCCCTTAAAATGTCTATGTATGATTATACCGTAAAATATAAAAAAGGATCCACTAATCATGAAGCAGATTTTTTAAGTAGACAACCGATTTCTCATTTTTTAAGTACACAGATTAAATTATTAGACATAGATGAAATTAGAGAACATCAACAACTGGATAATTTATCTAACCCTAAATTTAAAGAAATAAATGATTTATTAACTATTCAAAAGAAGGGTTTAACTAAAATTGTAGTACCTTTCTCTTTAAGATTGAAATTAATGGAAAATGCACATATACAATTTGGCCATCCAGGGGTCCAAAAGATGTTACAAATTTTATCACCTATATATTATTGGGAATCTATAATAGTTGATGTTTCTAATTATGTAAAATTTTGTGAGATATGCCAACTAAATAAAAAATGTCATCAGAAAAGATTTGGGTTACTACAATCATTACCACCTGCAAAATTACCTTTTGAATTAATGTCTATTGATACAATAGGAGGTTTAGGATATTACCACTCCACCAAAAAATATTTACACTGCATAACTGACCATTGTACAAGGTATGTGTGGACTTTTGCTAGTACTAATGCTACCACTGAGACCTATATTAATTGTTTGAAACAAATTTTCCAAATTGCAAAACCTAAACGACTGTTGAGTGACAGAAATAGAGCTTTCACTTCTCCTAAATTTAAACATTTCTTAAAAAATAACGGTATCACTCAACGATTAACGCCTTCCCATAGACCACAATGTAATGGAAAACAGGAACGGGTTGGGGCAACAATTATACAGAGGATGAGATGTAAAATTAATTCCGGAAATTTGAAAACTCCATGGCCAAAATTATTAGAACAAGCAACCGCAGAATACAACAATACACCACACCAAGTAACCTCATTTCCTCCTAATTATTTACTGTATGGCACACTACCGTATGAATCCCCCTTGCCAAATATGGAAATATATCCTCCTTTAGAACAAGCTAGAGAAATTGCATTTGATAGAACGCTTAAAGACCATGAGAAAAACAAAGTAAGGTATGACAAAAATTTTTTAGATTCTCCATTTAAGGAAGGAGATATTGTCATGGTTGAAAATTTTATATACCCAAATACTAGAAAATTAACTCCCCCTTTTGATGGACCTTTCAAAATCATTAAGAAACTATCAGAGGTAACATTTGAAATAAATAGACCCAATTTTTTAACTAACAAGAAAACCGACATCATTCATTCTACTAGATTAAGATTTTTTAATTCTGCTGACAAATTTAAATTAGTTCAACGGCCTTCGAAAATACCTATTAAAAAGTAAACTTTTTATTTGTTTATATTAAAAAAAAAAAAAAAAAAAAAAAAAAAAAAGATAAAAGTTTATGAGAACTCTAATGATTTAATAGCAGGTAATTGGTGATAAATTTTAAATTATTTTGGTTTGTTTTAATATTCTTTTATTGTTATTCTTTTTATATGGAATAAAATATAGAAAGAGATCTATGTTACTCTTTCACGTATAATAATTTCATATTATTTTTAAGTGAAAATGCTTAAATTACAGTTATTATCATGAGAAAAGAATACTCTGATAAATTATCTGTAAACAAGTAAAAATGTTCATCTAGATTTTTTTTATTATATTATAAAATTATGAGAATACAGGACAATTCTGTTTGATTATTCATGAGTTGTTTATTTCAGTAATATATCAGTGTTATATTTCCAGTGTTTTAAAATTGTTTATTTATTAGCGTATTGAGAATATGAAAGTATTGATAATTGTTTATTTTGTAAAAGCATGATGTTTAGTTTACGAACTTAATAGCTCACTCAATGAGAAAATAAAGTACATTTGAGTGACCCAGACAACATTGTGTAATTAGGAAAAGTTAATAACATAAAGAGGTGCACCTCTAACAAAAATTGTATGATGTAAATAAGGCCTTATCTTACCAGTATTTTGTATTATTTTTTTATGAGTACCCATTAATAACTGTTGTAATATTTCATGTGTTATAGCGCTAGCGTATATTTAATTTTATTGTAATTTAGTGTTTTTTACAGGGCCCTGAAGATATATTTTGTTTATTATTATTATTATTATGGTTTTGTTTATTTTTTTTTTATCCATTGTATACAATGGAAGTTTAATTCAGGATGGGATGCAAACATGACGGTAAGAAGACAAAACTTAGGGATCTTCTTGTCAGAGATATTGTCTCCTTTCTTGTATTATCACTATCCAATTTGTTTCTTTTTTTAAATGTTTTTATATATTAGTATAAATGGGTAAAGGATTTGGAATTTGTAATTTTTGTAGTTTTAGGATTTTTCAAAATTTTGGGGTTATTCTAAGAGTTAATCTACTTGCTCCTGGGTGTCCTCCACCCTATGGACGCATAGGGTGTAGTCCTCTCGGGAGGGGGGATGTAATAATAAAATTAATATTTCATTAATCCGGATAATTAATTTAATTTAATTATTATTACTTATTAAGAATTTATTATTTTAACTATATATTTCATTCGGGTTTAGAGATTGCATCAGCCTTGCCACGTGTCGAAAAGATGATTGCGTAAGATTCCTAATCCTTTGTCCATATCATGTCATTACCATATAAGGTTATAAAGAGTAAACGCAAAGTTAAAATGTACATGTACTACCATGTAGTCTATATCTACTAGCTTGTATTCTTAGCACTTCGGAGTTAGACACAGAAGAATAAAGATGTGCGATATATTGGCTCATGAAATTCATTTACTTTTTGAGTATTTAATTTTTATTAAATTCAAGTAACATGTGAAACTAGAATGTTACATATATATATATTCTGTATAAGAAATCTTATCCACCTTGTATTGAAATAAAGAGGATGAAATTTGCACTTATATGTTTTAGTGCTCACTTCAATAGTTTAAGGTGCTTTCAGTGTATAAAGTTTTGCTTTATCTGTATAATGCTTTCTTATTTACATGATAGTTCTCCAGAAAGAATTTTCAACCGCAAAGAGAAGATAAACCACGCCCCCTACTGTAATGATTAAACAAAGATTCCAGATGGAGGAGGAAGAGGAGGTGAGACGCATAACATGCTAGGAGAAACTTATATATGCCATTATATATTCCATCTGACAAAACATTCGCATAAGCAAATTCTGATTTCTATATGCTATTTTTCAGCTTTCCTTTAAATAGGACAATGGGAAAAAATGGGTTAATCGTAATGGCATATACAGAGCTGCCAACCTAATCCGGCAAATTGTTTGTACCGCCCCTTTTTCTACACCAATATATTTTTAGAGTATTTGTTTTCCTAATTCATCGTAAATATATTTGAAGAGAAATACGCTAAAAAATAAATGGTGTAGAAAAAGGGGCGTTACTAACAATTTGCAGGATTAGGTTGGCAGCTCTGCATTACCAAAGATACTTATTTTAAATTACTGTAAAAATTTTCCGGTAGCAAAAGTTAGCGCCTATGCGCACACAGAGAGAGATAAAAAAAATTATATTTACGTTTATTAATTGCATTAAGAAAATATGACAATTTATTTCAATTTATTTTCTATTCTTTAGAGTTTTAACATTTAATTAAAAATTAATTTTTGCTAAACTATTTATACATTCTTAGAATTATTTCTCACGCGAAATACTTCATAAACCTAGAAATTTACTGGCAATTCTGCGTTTCTATTTAAAATAATATTAGACATTTAAAACAAATAATGTAATGAGAACCGGATAGATTATCAGATATTTCTATATTTGTACTAAAACTTTGAATTTCGTTTCTGTAAAATTATCTTTATGTTTTTTGGCACTTTCGATGGAGGTAAGCAACGGTTGCGACCGATTGCAGGTACTCCGAAGCAACTACGTTGACGTTGACGTTGAGAGCCTTTAAATTCAGAGCATTGCGCCCCGTGATTCTATCACAGCACAGTTGCCAACATTTAAATTTATTCTGGAGAACTTTTAGCTTAACATTTATTTGCAATCACTTGATTAAAAGAATGATTTTCTTCAATATATAGCTGCAATAAAATAAGAAAAAAAAATACTCTTAAAAAAGTAGTATGAAATAAAGACGGCACTAAAAACGTTCCAAAATGAATTAAAATGTTGAGAACTCTGCCAGAGGTGCATACTTGCCAACCATCTCATTAATAATCGGGCGATTTTAAGTACCGACTTTTTTTAAATCACACCAGTCGTTTCTTAGAGTAATTTTATACCTATTTAATCGTAACTACACTTAGAGATAATTACTCTAAAAATAAAGTGGTGGGGAAAAAGAAGCGTGCACTAAAAACCTTCTTATTCACAATTAGGATGTTGGCAAGTATGCCGGTCCTTACGACCCGAAGTCGTCGAAGTTCATCGCGTATTCTGGCCACCTCCACTCCTTTTTTTTTAACCATCATGAACATTATCATCTCAGTTCTAAGCTTAAAATAAAGTCATGCAGACGCTGGTCCTTTTGACACAGGTTCTGCGCCCTCGACAACACGCTAATCGTCGATCACTAAATATTTTTATTAAAATTTGCTAAACTAATCTTTTTTTTTTTTTTTAATTGGCTATTAATTATTATTATAGCCAATTAAAAAAAGCTTATGAATTAACTATGTGTCATAGCAAATATGTAAAAAGTAAAAATAAAAATAAAAAATAAATAAAATAAACTAAAATAAAGTTTGTACTTTTTGAGATATTTTTGTTTTGAAACATTTATATATAAGCTGATTAAATTTAAATAATATTAATTTAATAAATACATAACTTTGTAAGTAAACACTATAAACTGCAAAAACAGTTGTTTTATGCAATAAAGCACGGCCCTTCATTAAGTAAAATAACTAGGCACGGGTGCATCGTCTAAGAATCAAGGTACGCTTGCGCCTATTAAGAAATTTTAAGTTATTTCTCCACTTAGCTTGCTCTGTATGTTAAATTTTGGAGTGCTTCTATTTACAGAACAGAAAAGAAATAAAAGTTTAAAAATCGATTAAAACATAGAAAATATTGAAAAATTATTGTATTAAAAAGGTATTAAATGACATCTAATGTTCTATTTCAAAGTTAAACCAATGAACGTTAAAGGGTTAAGAGATTTTCCAGACTATGCAAATTTCAAGTGCGGTTAAAATTATTATTAGAGATGTTTTAAATATACCTCACTATATATTCAACTAATCTGTCGATAAACAAAATATATTTTTTTGTATTTACTTCAGATATTGTTACGAAAAATATTCCAGCTATTGCTAAATAACAATTTCAGTTAATTGTTGAAAGAATTTGACTTAAACGAGAATATTTATTGTTCTCCTGAGTGGATGTATGACTGTAAATACGGCCATCAAGTACAGCCTTAGGAGAAAATATTTAACGCAATAACATAAGATATTTAATATATCATTGAGAGGAATTCCTACTATATTTAAGGATGATGAACAAACAAATACATATCATATTTCTATCATCAAAGGAATGTACTTATTGCTGCAAAAAAAAAAAAAAAATGGAGGACTATTAGGACTAATTTGTTATATAGATGTATCATTCATATTATCTTCTATTTCATGATTTGTAATGTTATATTCTTTTATCTGTCATTTAAATTAAAGAATGATACATACAGAAAAAGAAATGAAGTATATGATGATTTTTATATTTATCAAAACGTTTGTAAGAACAATAGCAATTGATTATTTTCAAACGTTTAATGCAAGCTTTAATGTCAAGTAAGATGGCGTATTTGATTATAATCACTTAAAAAGCGTTTTATTTTACTTTACATGATTTTATTTAACTTTGTTCTTATATTTTTCTAGGTCAAATCTTGCTGTCTGTTTAAAGTCACTTCTACTATACTAATTTAAACGAAAAGCGCAAAAATCCATTGGAGAAATGTCAAATGATTTTACATTTATTAACACAATTTATTTCTCGTTCTAATTCGTTCTTTGCTAAGTTTGCGACAATTGACTTTGACGTGTAAGACAGTATTCATAATTTTTTTTCAAATCTGTACAAGCTTTAGCACATAGTATAAAGTGTAAAAAATGATGTATAACTCTAAAATTTTCCACAAATGTTCAAAATTTCGCACATCGGGAGGAAGTGGAGGTAGTGGACACAAACCCATACTTGCCAACCATCTCATCATGAACCGTACAATTTTTAGTACCCGCCTTTTATTTCACACCAATAATTTTTTAGAGTAATTTTAGTCTTATTTAATCGTAACACCATTTGGTGAGAATAACTCTAAAAATATAGTGGTGTGAGAAAGGGGCGTTTTTTCAGTGGGCGTTAACAATTGTACGGTTATTAATGAGATGGTTGGCAAGTATGCAAACCCCTTCTTTGTAGGCGTGAAACTACAGTCTTTTTCACATGAAGTTTAAATTTATAAAGGTTTTTTCATTATAAAACTGGTATTCCATTTAACCCCTTGATACTTCAATGACGAATCGAGATTGCCATTCATTTCATATGGAACAGTAGACTTGGAAGGATCTGAATCGTCAGGAGCGGATTTTTCCTTTCGATGGGCGGAGCTACAAGAAGGATTTAGTAGCGTCATTATATTAATTGTACCATGTTACTATTGACAAGAGTGAATCATTTATAAAAAAAAAAAAAAAAAGAGAGAGAGAGAGAGAGAGAGAGAGAGAAGAGAAAAGCATCACACTAGCAAAAAAAAGTAGACATACAGAATAAGTAAATTTGTAACCTTTATCAAAAATATTTATGGTTTAATGTAACGGTAATGCCCATACATACAGTTGATTCAAATTAAATAGCACTTTCGGACTATCAAATCTTCTATTATTCATATTTAAAAGGGTTAATCATAGGAAATAGCTACAAAACCTTTCAAAAACCTATTTAAAAATATCTGTATAAAATCAAAACGATTGGCAGCTAAGTTATGGGGAACAAATCTGTGCGTGTACACCAGACATGGCAACATTTTAATTCATTCCGTAGCACTGTTAGCATCCCCTATTTTCTTAGGATTTCATTTGTAAAGAAAAGTTCTCCAATATTTCATTGCAACTACATAAGAAAAAAATTCCCTTAAAAAAAAGTGGTATAAAAAAGAACTAAAAACAATACCCCGCAAAAAATTAAAATGATGGCAAGTCTGGTCTCAAATTTCTTCGTTAATTGAGACAGAAAATTATTATTATTATTTATTATTATTATTATTATTTTTTTTTTTTTTTGTTTTGTTATTTATAAATTGTCTATACCATTACTGTAAAATTAAAGTGGTGTGGCAAAAGAGGCGTGTATTAAAAATCTTCCGTTTCCTAATTAGAATGTTGGTATAGGTATGTTTATATGTGTATTTATTTACTTGAAACATTCTTCATTGCAAGAAATTAAAACTTCTTCACACACCATAATTTTTAAATCAGCACAACCGGTTTCGAAAGGACGTAGCCTTTCTTCATCAGGTGCAAGCACGTGCAACTGCCTTGGAGGCAAAAGCAAGACTCAAAGGATGACAAAAACCAAAGGGGAGGAGCAACACAAACAACCAATAGGAAGCAACATGCAGGGCAGGACCATTCTTCATTGATCTTGCCTGAAGTGCCAAAAGGCATTCCCTAATTTTAATGCAATCCATCGTTAAGAAGGAGGATTTTCTTTTCTTTCTTTCTTTCTTTTTCCTGAAATCATTTAGATTTAGAGGCAAATCAACGCAATAGCAGGGATGAAACAAAGGCGCATAATTCATACCACTCTCAATGTAAGAAAATTTTCTACTTGTTAAATCAACGATATTATAGGTAGAGAAATTTCTTAAACAGATTCCGGTATGAATTCTGCGCCCGTGTTCCATCCCTGCAATAGTTTTGTATTTTGCAACAAAATAGAAGCTGCTCGGTATAAAGTGTATTCTTAAAAAGTACACGAACTAAATTTAAATCGCTATTTAGTACTAGAATCACCAAATGGCTGTTCCTGGCGTACAGCAGTTTAGTAGGCAAAAGAATGATTTGAAATAAAATTTTAGCTCTCTATATTAAAATTATATAGCCATATATAAAAGGAGTATGATTTAGAATAGCTTTTAATTTTATAATTAAAATAATTCGATACATAATGATATTAAATATTTTATTTTTTTAAATTTAAATTGATTGAATTTATTAATCAGTTTCAAATTCCCTTAAGCAGTGTTCCTAGAGCTTGTAATTTATAGAGAAACATTGATTTTTAATAGTAATGTTCTGTATTTATGAAAATTTTATTACTGTATTGAAATAATCATACTTTTAATAATAAAAAAGTTTCTGGAAAATAGGACAGTACGGACACTTTTAAATTACATTTCTTAATAGGCTACCTAGTTGATGATATTATCATGTAAAACGATAATTTTTCGAGTGACGCAAGTGGAAGGACATATAAATTAACAAAAAAAAAAAAAAAAAAAAAAAAGCGAGAAAGAAAAGAAAGAAAGAAAGAAAAATTATGTGTTTGATAGAATTCAATTTAATACGCAGGACTAATTTATACATTGCAGTCTTGTAATTGAAAAAAAAAAAATGTTACTAGTCACCCTGGCTAATAACAAGCTCAACTTTTCTCACATAATAACCGTTGGCAAGGTCACCATATGTGCAAACGCAGATTTAACGGTCATTATGTGAGAAAGGTCAAGCTGGTTATCAGCCAGGGTGGCTCTGTGGAAGATCATCCGCACGTTAGGAGGGGTGACTGGGTTCAATTCCCAAGTCTGGTATTTTTCGCATAGATAGTATTAAAAAAAAAAAAAAAACTTATACTCCAAACAACTTAAAATGATTTTTCCCTGTTGATGAGTTTATCAATAAAATTTCTAAACATTTTAAAATAGTTTAAATAATTAAATGGAAAATTGGATATTAGCAGGCATCCTGGCATATAGGAAGTGTGGCAACGCAAAATCGTTATCTGAAAGAAATAGTCTTGTGTTACTAAAAAAAAAATTATATATATATATATATATATATATATATATATATTTTTTTTTTTTTTTTTTTTTTTACAGAAAATCAGAATATGAAAAGAGACTATGAATATATGATATTTAAAATATATTCATTAAAATATTTACATATATATATATATATATATATATTTTTTTTTAAAAAAAAGTACTTTTTCAGTATCGTATGCGTAGAAACTGCACTAATATTATTTTTTAAATGTGTATATTTCGAATTCTGTTGTCAAAAGATCATTTTTTATTCACGATTTTATGTCAATTATTTATTTGCAATTTATTTACTTATTTTAATTTATTTTACTTAAATTATAGTTATTTAAAAGGATGAACTGTTACATAAAAATATATTTTATACAAATGTTTTTTTAAATATCTTTCTACCGAGAGCATTGTTACGACAAACGGGACATTTCTTGAAAACCTAAGACATAATAGTTATTTATTACATATTGCTTTAGGATTGTCTAAAGATACAAGGATACATATATATTATGGTGAGTGGCAATAATAATAATAATAATAATAATAATAATAATTTTTCTTTTCTAGAACGCTTTAGTGCGGCTGTGGTTGTATGTAGACCTGCCAATTATGCTAATTTATCTGTAAAAGAAGTAGCCCCACACCCCCCCGCCTTTTTTTCACACCAATAAAATTGTAGAGTAATATTCAGCAATATGTACTCACGATTAAGTAACAAGACTGTTACTCTACAAATTTAATGATGTGGAAAAAAGGCGGGGATTATGACTATTACGTATAAATTAGCATATTTGGCATATATATGTAAAGGAAAAAGACGATTGACGGAATGACTACGCTAGGGTCCTATGAATGCCCTCTTTGAGGGGGGGGGGGTTTCTATGGGGTCCTAGTTCGTATGTACGCAAGTTTCGGAGAAAACCACGAAAAACTCCGAACGGCTAAGTCAACGAGCAACACATGGGATCGAACCTGGCACTTCCTTTCTACCAGCTTTGATCGCAGAAATGCTCTGCAACTGGTGGGATCAATTTAGTAAGGAAAATTTATCTATTGTAATGAGAATAAAAACGACAAAATAATAATAATAATAATCTGTGAATAATATTCCTTTCGCGCATTATATTAAAAATAAAGAAAAATTGCAAAAATCGCTTTTTTTTTTTCGTGATATTTTTTTTTTTTAAGGTTAGTTAAAACGTTTGAAATAAATGTGTTTCATTTTTTAAAGATTGTTTTATGGTTTAAATAACCTATGTAAATTAAATTTTGATCTAAAATGTAATTTATTTCTGTTCACGAAACGTGTTAAAAAAAAAGAAAGAAAGAAATTTACTAATATTTCACAATTTTAACTGTGCTATTCATCGTTTGTTGAATTAAAACAAAACGAAAAAAACTCACTTTTATTGTTGCCATATCTGGCATTTTTTTTACTAAATAATCACTAATAATTTTGAGAACTTATATTTGATATACATAATAGACACTCAACTTCAAATGAGCTCCTTATCTGCCAATTGGTGTAAGTCCAAATTTTACAGTGTGTACGGACTTACACCCCTTGTTCCGAAATTGCGTAGCAGTTTCGTTCAGTTGACAAACAATGTGCTGCTCTCAGTGGCAAAGATATAAGCTAGGACTTACACCACTTGGCAAATGAATAGAGGATCCCTCGAGGAACAATATTATACCTCTAACTCAATTTCGTAAATTTTGGTATACCACTTGGCAGCTAAGGGGCTCAAATGTGATTAGGCAAACGTTACAAAGCTACAATTAAAATTTATTTGTGATTTTTGAATAAAAAATCCATCAGATCTGGCAACACTGCTCACTTTAATAAATTCAACTGTCTTGGGCTAGCGCCAGAGTTGCCAATTTTTAATTTATTCCGGGGCATTTTTAGCCTCGCCTTTATTATGCACCGATATATTTTTAGAATATTTTTCTCCAATATATAACTGTAATAATAAAAAAAAAAAATCTTAATAATAATAATAATAATAATAAAAGTGGTTTGGGATAAAGGCGGGGTTAAAAATGCCCCGGAAGAAATTAAAATGTTGATAACTCCGTAGTTCAATCCACGTTGAGTCATGAGAGTCATGTTAGGACGGATCTGAAAAGTCAATCCACACCTCCTGACAAAAATTGGAGGCGTTTTTGACAAACGGAAATATGACATATTGTTCGTCAGAAAAAAATTAACGCTAAGCAATTTCGCAAGAATCTGAAAAACGAACACTATTCTCTTATCCAAGAACCTGGACCAACTTAATTTGTATATGTATCTCCTTCCTCGAGTTCATCAAATAACATAACTCAAAGCATTATTTCTCGTTTATCTGTCTATTCATATCATTAGAAAAATTGGATGTATTATTGTATGGTGAGATGGTATTGTAACACTGGATATAAAAGTGGTGCCATACACCCATACTTGTCAACATACTAATTAATATTCCATAGTATTGTTAGGTCCGCCTTCTTTTTCTCACCGGTATCTTTTTTGAGTATTTTTTCTCTTATTTAATCGCAATTGCATTTGGATAATATTACTCTAAAAATTTATTGGTGTGAGAAAAAGGGCGGGACTAACAAGACTACAAAATATTAATTAGGATGTTGGCAAGTGTGCATAAACTAACTCGAAAATTATGTAGGACGCCCGCTACAAAGGATCATATGCCTCTTGCATTTTAATGAGCTTCCTATTCACCATATCAGTACAGAAATTTTTATTTTAACTTCTCTTAACATTATTATTTAAAGAAGCTCAAATATTTTTATTTATTTATTCCTTTATTTTTAATATAACGCTAATGCCATTTAATATAAATTTAATATAAATCTTTAATATAACGCTAATGCTACCATTATTCTAAATTATTCCGTCGCATCATTGCTAGTACCTGTCTTTTATTTGCACTTCCTTTGTGGAAAACTAATTTTATCCTTATCTAACCATAATTACATATTTATATATATATATATATATATATATATATATATATATTGTTTTTTTTTTTTTTTTTTTTTTTTTTTTTTTGAAAAGAAAGAAAATCTATAAAAATAAAGTGGTATAAAGAAAAACCAGGTGGAAACAAGACAGCTGTGATTAGATATTCAACATATTTATTTATTCATTTACTTATTTATTTATTATAGAAGTACGAATAAATTACTTTTTGAATATTCCTTTTGTATGTCTAAAAACGATAAAAACATCAATAAAGAAGTAAGATCTCGTACAAACTCGCCATTTTTCAAGGACTCTCCATCAGAATTTTTAAACAATAATATTTACTTTAAATTTAAAAAACTTTGTATAACAAAAATTGATATAAAAATTCAGTAGTAGAGAAAACAAACAATTATGACGCCTTTTATTCGTTTATTATATTAGTACGACAAGACTTTTTATTCCATTCTGCCAACTTCCGTCGTTACCAATTCATAGTATTCCATTTGGAAAACTCCTGCATAACTTGGTGGAAGATATGATTTTACTAAAAGCACGCTGTTTCGTCGCGTATTTTTGAATGGCAAAGTTGTAGTTGCTGTTTTTAAAATACAATTGTAAATTTGTTTTTTTTATTTTGATCTTGCTTACGATTTTCGAGATTTTAATTTCCAGTGAAAGTGATTAAATGTAGTAGTTTTTCCTATATCTAGAAGTTTCTGGAATTCATACAGAAACACATTTTCATAAATAACTTAACGATACATTTCTTTACTCATATTCCATTATTTGAACAAAAAACACAAATTTTTAAATTTTCTTTTTTTAATTTTTAGCTCATGTTTCCAAACGTTAATTATAATTAACGTGTCTTTTTTTTTTTTTTTTTCAGTACCGATTTATATTGTTCCACTTCGAAAATGCCAAGCCTGCCTATATATGCGACCATTAATATTCATAAATTAGATGGATTCTGAATATTTGTTGGCAATATTTTCAGAATGTATATTGCTTATCGTTTCTAAATATTTCTTTATTTATATCTTCAGTGTACATATCGCATATGGCTTCTGAATATTTGATGGCGAAATTTTTTTTTAATATACATTGACTATGGCTTCAAAATATTTGATATCTATTTCTTCTGGATATGAATTGATAATTAATGGCTTCTACATAGCCAGCTATATGTTCTTAATGGTAATGTCTTCTGAATAGTTGATGAAGAATTCTAAATATATATATGTATATGAAAAAAAAAAGAAAAAAAAAATAGTACGACAGGACTTCTTTCAATCTGGCATTTTGCTTCATTACCAATTTATAGTGTTCCACTTCAAATATGCCAAAATGCCTGCCAGAATCCAATTTTATCATTAAATTTCTAACACTGTTACCATAGAGTGTCTGAGGGGGCAAGGCCTATAAGCCCCAAATAATATTATAAGGCCTATAAGCCACGCCTACTTTGGCTGCGCACACTTTGACCACGTCCACCTTATACTTTTGACTTGCAAAATTTCGAAGTCATTCTCTCAATGTTAGAGATATTACAATGTATTTTACGGAATAGCTTGACCCCACCCACTTTCATTTCGGACTTTAAAATTTTTTCATTGATTTACCGATTATGGTAGTAGAGTTTCGAGACATGTTACAGTGCATCATGGCCACGCCCATAATTAGTCCTGTCGTGCTAAATTGAATTCTGTCACTAACAATATATATATATATATTTACTTATCTTGTTTTATTATAATTTTTTTTTTTTTTTCAGTGTCGAGCTCATATTTTAAGTATTATTTTGTTAGAATACGAATTCATTCTTAGCAGTTAATTAAAATCAGAATCTTTAAATCAATATATTATTTTGTTTAGGAAGTTCAATATCACCCAGGAATCTTAAACATTTCATCTTCAAATAAAATTAACAATCAAAATAAACCTACTAAATTTTGTTTATTATTTATTTATTTATTTTTAGATCTTTTAACATTTTTTTTTTTCTAGGCAGATTCTCCTGTATTAAACAATGAATGCCTCCTTCTTGTGTTATCTAAACCGTTACTGTAATTAATGAAATAATTTTACATATCCATGAAAAAATAATTTAAATTTAATTCAATGCAATAGATGAGGGAAACCGCTATTATGTATATACGTCTGCAATATTTTTTCTAAATGGAAAAAAAGAAAGAAACGTATTGTTTTAAAGGAACGCCTAAAGGTAGGTCTCTTTTTAAAAAATTTCTACTGTTTGGAGACTATTTGTTTATAAAGTTTTAATTAAAAAAAAAGAATGTAAAAAAGAAAACAAAAAAAAAAAAAAAAAAGAAAAAAAGAAAAAAAGAAAGAAAGAAAAGAAAAGAAAGAAAGAAAAGAAAAGAAAAGAAAAGAAACAAAGACTTTTGAAACACTGAAATTTTCGTGTTTTATATTTTTTCCCTTATAACGTGTGGCAAAACCAAATTTCATTCTTCATAAATCTAATCTTTATGATATAAACAGACCTTGATATAGCCAACCTTCAGGATTTTTAAATACATATATTTTTTAATAGCAAATATATTTTTAATTAATAAAGAAATTTTGCAATTATGTAAGAAAAATATAGTTTTAAGAAAATAGTGGTTTGGAAAGATCCGAAGTGTGGGAAGTTTTGTATAAGAATCAATATAAAGTTCGATTCTGAAATTGACAGATGTTACCAACTTTTCTAATTTATTCCGTTGCATTTTTAGCCCCGCCTTTATTTCACACTACTTTATTTATAGAATAAATTTATCCAATATATAACAAGAAAATGTTTTTTTGCAAAAAGAGATATGAAAAAAAGGCGGGGCTAGCAATGCTTCGCAGAAAATTATAAAAGTTAGCAACCCTGCATTGTAAATTAAATAGAATCACATAATTAACAGACCTATGCATCTATTTTTGTAAAGCATTTTACTGTGGTACTTTATGTTATTAAAATGTAAAACCATCATATTTTACTATAATACAATGTTTTTAAATATTATGAAAATGTAAAATGTTATTTTTTGTATGCGTAATGTTATTATAATAAATTTATTATTATTATTATTATATTAATTAAAAATACGTTTATCTAAGTTATAATCAACGGAATGATTTGCTGTTGTAAAACTAAATAAAATACACCGTAATTTTCGGCGTATAAACCGCGGAACATATATATCTGTTTTACTCCAGCTATTATAATTAGCAGACAGAATTATATTAGCAGGACTTTGGAGATGTGATGAGTGCTAAGTACTCGTGGACTGAGCCACACAAATTAGCAAACCACGGAGTAAGAAGCAGAAGTGGAGATGGTTTTACGTGATGGTTCAAAAGATAAATAATTTTTTTTTTATCTGCATGAAGTACCTTTTCTTCAAAATATACCTTTTTTGGTAGATAAAACTTCTAGTGTGAAACTAATTTATCTGACCAGCGGATTATACACCGGAAATTACCGTATATGCATACCCGCCAACCATCTCGTTATGAAACGTAAAATATTTAATACCCACTTTTATTCTTTTTTTTTTTTTTTCCCACACCAGTCATTATTTAGTGTAATTTTATTGTTATTTAATCGTAACAACGTTTAGAGAGGGTAACTCTAAAAATTAAAGTGGTGTGGAAAAAGGGTAGTTCACAATTTTATGCTTATTACATATATGCAAATATTTTAATTTATTCCGGAGTATTTTTAGCCCTGCCTTTATTTCATACCACTTATCTTTTAAGAGTATTTTTTTCTATTTTATCTAAGTTATAGATTGGAAAAAAAAATTTCTATGAATAAAGTGGTACGAAATAAAGGCTAAAAATACTGCGGAATAAAGTTAAAATGTTGGTATCTTTGTTATTAATGAGATGGTAGGCAGGCATGTATATGTTAGTAATTATTTTTGGCTTATTACCGATGAATATTTTCTTGAATAAAAGGTTAAGTAATGCATAAATAAATATTTATATAAATTACAATATTCACACTTAAATATCATGTTTCATCAAATAATCACATGCATAAAAAACTATAAAAAAAAAAAAAAAAAAAAAAAAAAAAAGGAATTCACTGAAGAATTCGTTTCCATTAACTTTTATTTTAGATACAAACATAATATATATATATATATATATATTTACGAAATTTTTAAATAACATAAGATATGCTTAAAATAGGATGTAAAAGTCCTTAAATAAATCATGAATCATACTAAATTATTTTTATATTACTAAATAGGTCTTTCTTTATGTATATATATATATATATATATATATATATATATAAGATACAAAAAGGAAATATGTGCACTTTTTTTGTTATTTGTTTCTTTTATACCTTCTTTCAAACTTAGTTTCCGTAAACTAGCAAGTTTATCAACTCATGCTACCTTCTTCTTTCAAATACGTGCGTGACTTGTCAAAGGAAAATATGAGCAAACAGGCCTTATCTGCTATTTTATTTTCTTTCTTTCTTTTTTTAATAAAATTTCAAAATTACACGGGAAATGTAACTTAGTTCTTCATAGAAACAGTGATTTCTCATGTCATAATATTATTTAAAAAAAAATTCTTTAAAATATATATATATATATATCTTGTGGACGTCTCAATATAAAACATTAAATGAATTAAAGAATATTTAAATAGGACATGCAACAGGCGTGTTATTTAAAATCTACGTTTTATTTAAAAACAAAATATGTGTCAGATAAAGTTTATTAAACCATGTTTCAAACATCGAAGAAATGTAAAGAAAAGAATGTAATAAAAAACGACACAAAGAAAATTATTGAAACTATATACAATTAATCACACAAGATAAATCATATTGAAATGTTTTTTTTTTTTTTTTTTAAGTTTATAACAATTTTATTAATATCTGTAATTCGAAATGCACTATGACATATATACAGTATATATGTTTCTAATCATGCAAGCATATAATTCAATACCCTGTCTTTGTCATTTTATATACCTACTTACTTAAATATGCTTATATATAAGATGATTTTAAAATATTAAAGAAAATTTTTGTAGATTACTAATCATGGTTTCCTTAAATTCCACACAAAGAAAACATATCAATACTTCGTAAACTCGTAAAAGGTCATTTTTTTATGTAAAGTATTTCGAACACTGCCCTGTAAGTACCCAGCAAAACCTGGGATGATGGCCAACACAAGGCCAAGTGTTGGCTCCCAACAGTAACAGCTGCTGGCCCGTTGGTGGCAAAAGTTAAGGTGCCGAAGGGAATATGTTACGCCGGCCATCAGATGGCCGTATTCGACCGATCCACTGCTGTTAGCCTGCAGTACGATCGGAATAAGTCAGTGGGCCACTGATAGGTCATTGCTGGCAACAAGCTATCGGTTGAAAAAAGGTTGGGGGCCAGTGTTGGCAACCAACAATATGTTAAAAATTGTTAGTGGGCCAGTGTCGGGCCACCTGATAACAAACATAATTTTTTCGTATTGTTGCTGGAAGCCTTCAGTGGGCCAGTTGTGGCAAACATAAATAATTATATTACTCCGGTTGTTTTTATTGGCCCTTTATATTTTCCCATTAAGGGCCCGCTTCACTCACCGCCGCCGGAAGCCGAAGCTAAAGTTATTCTATGGAAAATGTTTCTTTACAAATAACTTATTAACTAATACATATTTTTAAATTCTGTTTTCACATTCTTAAAATTCCCAGCTGTTAAATTGACGGACCTTTTATTTTAAATTTTTTTTTTTTTTTTTTTATATTTTATTTTGAAGCTTCAAAGTACGAATTTTCAATATGTGATTTTTTTTCTTTTTGCAATTTCAAAATAAAATATTAAAAATTAAAAAATCTAAATTGACGGACCTTTTTTAAAAATGTAACAGTTGGGAATTTTCTGAATTTGAAAATAGAGTTTAAAACTATGTATTAATTAATAAGTTATTTGTAAAGAAAATTTCCCCATAGAATAACATTGGCTCGGGCTTCCGGCAACGGTAATTGAAGAAGGCCGTTAATCGGCCAACAGTGGTTTGGTTATGACTATTATTTTATTTTATTTTATTTATTTATATATTTATTGTGATATCTTACGTTTTATTAATGCTAATTTCTTGCATCCAATATTTAATTTGGTTTTGTAGAAACAGAGGGTGATCAAACTATTATTTATTTATTTATTTATTTAAACATTTCTTTATTTTGATTAAAAAAAAAAAAATGCTTGACTAAATGATTTTGATATGCAGACATGTAAAAACGTGTAAAAACTCACATTTTCTACTATCGATTTAGTCCAAAGTTCAATTAAGGAATCAACTATAAATTAAAGAAAAGCACAAGTACTTTGGATCACCCTGTGCAATAAAAAGCTACAAATGACTTGTAATTTTAACATATTATTGCTCTTACTATATACAATATTTGTAAGTTTTTTGCATGGGAAATACACAATTTTTTAGGCAGATATATATATATATATATATATATATATATATATCTTTTAATTATTACATTTTTGGCAAGTTTTTTGCTTATAACAAGAAGGAATTTCCATAAAATTTTACAAAACTTGCAGAAAAATTGATAAAACATTAAAGAAACATTATTCTGAAACATAAAATTCATATGTGTGATTTTCGAGGAGATTTGAGCATTTACATTCCTTTTTTTTTTTTTTTTTTTTTGAGCGTGCGCGAAAGATAGAGATTTTTTTATTGCGTAAGTCGAAAGCCAGATATCTTGAGTAACTTATAAAAAAGTTTATTTCAATGGAATAAAAATTAAGCAAATTATTGGTAAAAGAACGAGCTAGATTTTAGATATTTTCAACCATGTTACAAAAGTTCATATTTGTGAAAATTCCCTTATAAACTCACAGATTGCACTAAATAAATAAAAGTATGTTAGAATTACAAGTCCAGAAGGATTTTTTCATAAAGAAGAAATTTTGAAACATGGTTGAAAAAATTGGATCTTCAAATTAAATGCTTGGCATGTGAAAAACCCCTTATGAATTTTCAAACCTGTATGTCAGACGTAAAATCTACCCCATTTTTTGGCAACAACTTGCCTAATTTTTACTGTATTTAAATGAACTTTCGATATAAATTGCCCAATATATCTAGCTTTTAACCAATGTGATGAAAATTTTTTATCTTTCCCGCAAAAGCAGTAAATAAGATATTTATTATAAATGCTCATATCTCACCGAATATTAGACGTATAAATGTGTGCTTTAGATTAATATTTTTCTAGTGTTTTGTCAATTTTTCTGTAATTTTTGTAAAATTTTAATAAATTCCATTCTTGTTATAAGAAAAGAAAAAAAAAAAAACTTGCCCCCGCCAAATATCAATAATAATAATAATAACAGTTTATTTAAAAGGAAAAAAAAAACAAAACAAAAAAAAAAAAACATACACATATTGTTTATAATATATGCAGCGCGTTAAAGTTACAAGTCATCGGTAGCTTTTCATGCTATAGCTTTTCATGCATCCAAAGTATTTGTGCTTTTCTCCAATTTGTGGTTGCTTCTTTAATTGCACTCTTGACTAAATCGATAGTGGAAAATATGAGTTTTTAAATGTTCTTTGCATATCAGAAGTTCGAGACCATTTCATCCAGTATTTGTTTAAAAATAATAATAATAATTGATTACCCACTGCATTTATAGTTCAATAAAATTTTTACAAGCATTTGATTCTTAGACTATGTTTATAAATTTAGGATTTCTAGTACAGCGTGAGAAATATTCAACCGATCCGTTTTCATTAAAAATAAATCTATGATAAGCTTATTATTACTTTTGTTCTATGGAAATATAAGATTTTGATAAGATAAATATATATTTTGTTCTATGCAATATTATATTCTTTGTAAATTTTGTTTCAAAGTGTTAAATTTCAAAACGTTTATTTAATTGTGTTAAGTAATTTTATATAAATAAATGTAAGGTTGCAAGTGACTACATAAAATATTGAAACAAAAATTTTCTGATTTATGTATGCAATATAGAGAACATTTAATAAAAAAATATTTAAATCAGAGTAAGAGATGGTAAATATTGAAAATCGTTCTTTGAAATTTCTTTCTTAATGTCGTGATTTCATATATAAGTATTGAAATGTATCACTATTAAGTACATTAAAATTTCTCATAAACTATTGAAATAAAATAAATAAATAAATATTCCATGCAACACAATTTTTGAATTTTACACTCGATTTTACATCATTGTAATTTATCAAAATTTTCTAAACATATTTGGGTATAACTATGTGGATTGATTGAGAAGATACTTTTTGAAAAGTACTTTGTACTTGTGTGCTAAATTTTCATGCAATTTTTAAAAGTCAAAAATAAAAGTATTTTTAACCAATAAAAAAACCTCACCAACCAATGCACAAAGTAAAAACCAAATTTATTTCGAATATATTGATACATTGCAATACAATAAAATCAGGGTAAGGGAGAATTTTTTTAAAAGATTAATCGTATAAAACACTTAAAACCTTTTGAAATTTTTGATTTTTTTTTTTTTTTTTACATATTTAAATAGTTTTCCAGAAATTTTAATATGCTTGGTATTGATACATTTCAAAGCATATGTACGTAAACTTTAAGAACTCTAAGACGCTAATTTTAAAGTGCGATTTTCAATTTCGTCATCCCCTTAAAAGGGATTTAAAAACTACTAAAGTACGAAGTTCTGACTCTGAAAAAAAAAAAAAAAAAAAAAAAAAAGCAACAGCTGTCACCACTATAACCCTTAGTCAGGCGAACAAAAGTGGACACGAGTGTAGCAAAAGTACTTTGCCGCACTCGTGCCTACTTTGTGCACCTAATGAAGAGTCATGGTATTATTTCCACCCGAAGCACATGTTGCGAGTTTTTTTTTTTTTTTTTTTTTTTTTTCAATTATTGTGTTTCTTTAGAAAGATTTTTATTATTAATTATTATAGATAACGGTTCTTTGATGCGTTTATTACTGTAAAAATAAAATTAAATAAATAAATAATAATAAAAATTAAATTAAATAAAAAGGCAACAGATGTCACTACTATGACCCTTAGTCAGGAGAACAAAAGTGAACACGAGTGTAGCAAAAGTGCTTTGCTACACTCGTGCCTACTTTGTTCACCAAATGAAGAGTCATGTATCACCAGAAACAAATGTTGCCAGGTTTTTTTTTTTTTTTTTTTTTTCAATTATTGCGTTTCTTTACAAAGATTTTTATTATTAATACCGGTTCTTTTTTAAATTTTTATTTATTTTTTTATTTTAATTTAAATTTAAATTATTTTTATTTTTTGACAATTAAATTATATATGTACACATTTTTTCCCCCTTTTATTAAAATATTTTTGCTGTCATAAAAATTTAAATTAAACATTCATGCATGATCATGGAAACCAATTGAAAACCATTTTTTTTCTTATTAATTTATTTAAATGACTAATTCATCTAAAGTTATGGATTACTTTTTTTAATCAGAAAGGCGCAGATTACAATTTAAGATTCAAATGACATTTTTAGAACAGATAAGCGCTGTTGCTAACCTTCAAAGATCATAGGAAGTAAGCATCTGCGCTGCGGCCATCTGGCTCCAATAATTGCTGACTAAGGAAAATATTCCAATTAGAAACTAAAACATTCCTACTGCACTGATATATGTTGGTTTGGTTTACTTTAAAATGAATTTATTAAATAAAGACGTAGTTTTCAGTTGCTCTGAAAGATTTCATCATAACTATAGGGAATTACTTATTTGAAATCTTATATAGAGAAAATGAAACAGGATGTTAAAAAATCTGTTTTATACACAGATTTAATGAGAATGACTATTATTTTAATTATTTAGTAGTGGGTGTACATCAATGATTTATATTTCCTTCTAAATAGACCTTAATTTTCCTTAATTGTTATTATTATTTGTTGAGAAATAAAACAATTTGAAAAAATAAAAATACGGGATGAAGGTAAAGAATTTCAATTATTTACTTTTAGTTGAAAACCATTGTAGAATTACAGAGACACTGGATAAACATTTTATAAAATTTATAGTCATACTCATTTAAAGTTTACTCAGTGTGTCTTACGCATTTAAAGTTTAACAGCCAAAAGTGATAATTTAAATTACAAATATAAACAGAATATATAATTTTATGATGCAGTGTAGTGATAATAATAATAATGATAATAATAATGCAGTTCAAAGATTAACGTCTGGGATAAGTATATAGTATTTGACAGAAAATTATTCTAATCTAAATGTTTTTTTATTTTATCTTCTTGTCTTTATTTATTTAATTGAATTTATTTTTTATTTATTTTGTCTCACATCTTTATGCAGCGAAAAGTATTAGTTTGTCAGTGTTATCTGCGTTAATAATAATAATTTCGGAATTTAAAAGGTAATAAATAATGCACTTGTTATTCATGAAATATGAATAAACTGATTCAGATTTAGTAGTATAGGACCACCTTCACGATTCTTGACTGTTTGAATCATACTGGTGATCAAGAATGAAAGAGTTCCGCTTTTTTTGCCACCACTAATTTCCATAAAAAATTTCTGTTCTATAAAATCACAAAAATAATATAAGATAATATATGATACAAATTACACTTTTGGCAGAAAAAGCAGAACTCTTTCGTGCTTGGGTGACGTTTCTTTGGGATGTAATAAAAAGTCTAATACTTATTTTGATTATACTTTTTGCTACTTCCCTTTTAATTAACTTATTTATGGCAATACTTCATTTTCCATTTATATTTCTAACATATGGGAATTTTAAAAATGGCGTTTACTATTTTACAAGTACATTTTTTAAGATACTTTATATATATATATATATATATATATATAAGGATCTAGTCAAATATATACAGAATGGATAATTTTTAAGATTTATTTATTATTATTTTTTTTTTTTTTTTTTTTCAAGCGATGCTCTCTGGATTAAAAGGAAGGGAAAAAAAAATCTTGGCTGACTGTTATTAACATAAACATTTATTTATTTTATTTCACATCTAACATTTAATTCTCATTATGTATATTTATGCAAATTTTTCTTTCATACTGCCATATTAAAAACTAGGGAAAAAAATGGATGAAAGCGGCATACTTTGAAGGATTGATCCTCAAATGTAATTAGCACCAATTTATGTCAAAGTCCAACTAAATATCAAGTTAAGTTAAATTGTATTCAATTGCTTATAGAATACATCGTTCAAAAATTTACTGATACATACAAAGATAGACAGATAATTTTTTAATGAATTCAGATCGTGTTCAGAACATATCAAAACGTGTAAAATAACCGAAAAACGGGAGTCGAAAATTTTTACGTATCAAATACTTTCTTCTTATACATGTAGAACAAAGTAAAAATAAATAAAATAAAATGGTTACAAATTTAAAATTGTCCTAATAACTTTCCCACAGTTATACAAATATAAAGTTCGATCCATAAACTTATTAGCTCTATTAAAATAATAATAATAACATATAATAAAAATATAATTAGAAAATTAATGACTATCATGACTCATTTTAAACGGACCAACGAGATATTTGCAGTACTTTTCCTGAAACCCTAATATTTTAATAATAGTTCTAAAATCAAAGTCTTCTAAAAATGATATTTAAAAAAAAAAAAAAAAACACAAAACCAAATTAAAAAATGAATCACTTACTCTTACACTTTTTATGAGATCATTTAACCTTTACGTATTTTATACGCCGCAGACTTGGCACGAAATGACGAAGCGAAATGAAAGGGAATTTCAAATCAACAGCAGGTGTATCGCAGCGCCATCTATGCATTCGAATTGCAAGTGACGGTCCGGTACCGGCCTTATAAATTGTGGCCGCAACATGGCAAACATAATGTTGGCCGTGTGCTGGTACCCTGCAAAAGGCCAGCTGTCATTATGCCGCTTCTGAGCCACCGGCCTTTTCACTGTAGGCTGTCTTCAGTGCTGGCAGCCGTAAGCGGCCCACTGCTTCAGCTACATGTGGCAACCTGCAGCGATGGCAAGTGCAAGATGCCAGCTATAGGCCAGAACGAGCCCATCAGTATAAGTTTTGCTGGGTAATTCTAATTTTCTGTTATATTTTTAATATAAATAGGCGATTCGAGAAATCCTTAATATTATTTTATAAATTTTGAATATATACATATAGTAATATTTGTAGATCTTATCATTATTGAGTGTTTTTTGCATTGTAATTTAAAACTAATGACTGAAACTTCATATTGGGTTAGCTTTGACTAACATCGTTTCAGGTTTAATTTTACTAGATTTATTCGGCCCTCAAATCTCACTACTTAAACTAGTTCTTCCTAGGTTGTAAAAATAATATTGGTACTGAATCTATAAAGAATCATTAGACAACTCATATTATGTATCGTTTTTACTACCTCAAAGAATGCTCATTTAATTTCATATCCGTCAAGTGTTCCATAGTTTAGACATCAGTATTTTTTACGAAAAAATCATTGCATTACTTAATCATAAAACAGAGCTACAAAACATATAAAACATTTCTATAAAACATACCAGCGTCAAAAATACGAAACACTTGGCATTATGTATAGCTGTTAACATTTAACTCCTAAATGCAATGCAATGTAGATCTGCATCGTATGTTTAAATCCTCACATCTCTTTATGTAGCAACATTTGTATAGTGTTTCTTTCTTTCTTTTTTTTTATTTTACCAAAACTTTTTTATCGTTTACGAATACAACTAGAATCTCTGACAGTTTTTTTTTTTTTTTTAAATCTATGACAATTTTTAATGTTGGCGAGCTACCTTAGTACAATTTCATTTCGGCGAGGAAGATACGAATTTCCATTATTTATATAAAAAGTAATAAAAAACATACATGAAAAATTGTTTTCGCATAAAAACAAGGTAAGAGTAACGAATATTTATATTTAGTCATATACTGATAAATTTATACAAGAAAAATTTCGCTTTTTTTTTTTTTTTTTTTTTTTTTTAAATCTATGACAATTTTTAATGTTGGCGAGCTACCTTAGTACAATTTCATTTCGGCGAGGAAGATACGAATTTCCATTATTTATATAAAAAGTAATAAAAAACATACATGAAAAATTGTTTTCGCATAAAAACAAGGTAAGAGTAACGAATATTTATATTTAGTCATATACTGATAAATTTATACAAGAAAAATTTCGCTTTTTTTTTTTTTTTTTTTTTTTTTTAAATCTATGACAATTTTTAATGTTGGCGAGCTACCTTAGTACAATTTCATTTCGGCGAGGAAGATACGAATTTCCATTATTTATATAAAAAGTAATAAAAAACATACATGAAAAATTGTTTTCGCATAAAAACAAGGTAAGAGTAACGAATATTTATATTTAGTCATATACTGATAAATTTATACAAGAAAAATTTCGCTTTTTTTTTTTTTTTTTTTTTTTTAATCTATGACAATTTTTAATGTTGGCGAGCTACCTTAGTACAATTTCATTTCGGCGAGGAAGATACGAATTTCCATTATTTATATAAAAAGTAATAAAAAACATACATGAAAAATTGTTTTCGCATAAAAACAAGGTAAGAGTAACGAATATTTATATTTAGTCATATACTGATAAATTTATACAAGAAAAATTTCGCTTTTTTTTTTTTTTTTTTTTTTTTTTTTTAAATCTATGACAATTTTTAATGTTGGCGAGCTACCTTAGTACAATTTCATTTCGGCGAGGAAGATACGAATTTCCATTATTTATATAAAAAGTAATAAAAAACATACATGAAAAATTGTTTTCGCATAAAAACAAGGTAAGAGTAACGAATATTTATATTTAGTCATATACTGATAAATTTATACAAGAAAAATTTCGCTTTTTTTTTTTTTTTTTTTTTTTTTTAAATCTATGACAATTTTTAATGTTGGCGAGCTACCTTAGTACAATTTCATTTCGGCGAGGAAGATACGAATTTCCATTATTTATATAAAAAGTAATAAAAAACATACATGAAAAATTATTTTCGCATAAAAACAAGGTAAGAGTAACGAATATTTATATTTAGTCATATACTGATAAATTTATACAAGAAAAATTTCGCTTTTTTTTTTTTTTTTTTTTTTTTCATTTTAATGATGCAGAAATACATTTACATTTACACATATGTATTGTATATACAATATATATATTTTAAAAAATTCTTATGTGGACTGTTTTTCTTATATTTGTCCCATTAACTAAACCTATTTCCTGGTTGATTTCAATTGTTATTTATTGAAAATAAAAATTCATGCATTTAAAAATTAAATTTTTTCGGTTACCTTGTTTCTGTCTTTTTTTTCATGCCACCATTTTTAGAACAGTAATTTTAATTTTACTTAAACTGTAAATACATATGTGAAAAACTTACTTTCAGTGTGTACACTGTTAAAAAAATGCAGAAAAAATACAGAAATTCTCTGTAATTTCAGAAAAAAAGGCGTAAATTACGGAAAAATTACGTAGACAAAACGTATTTTACGACTTTTTTTCTGAAATTAAAGAGAATTTCTGTATTTTTTCTGCATTTTTTTAACAGTGTAAGAAAGCAGTATTACCAGAGCCTGATTAAGGGGGAAGCACACATTATCTCCGCTCTCACCGGAATATTTTTACAATTATTTTTTACTTCATGTCATAGAAATTCCACGCTTTGACGAGGAAAATTTTTTTATAAAAAATGAACGGTGTAAAACAATCCAATTTACTCACTGTTATTAGACACCAGAATTATTTTAAAATAATTTTTAATGAGAATTTTCTGTTTATTATAGGAGGAAAGTATTTGTTAAAAAATAACGGTGTAAGTATAAATAATGTGTGCTTTCCCCCTTAATCAGGCTCTGAGTATTACTCAATATTAAAACTAGTCGCAGAATAAATGTGTCATTTGCTTTTAGCGATCGCATGGTGAAATAATAAATTAGCATAAATCAAGCGAAATAAAACAGAAACCTATCTAATATTAAAACTCTACTATGATGCTAGAAAAAAATAGCCCGAATGTTGTTTTGCCAGAAAGAATTATGGGATATTAGTTTCATCATGGACGATACTTTTAGTCGTAAGAAGAGTTTCTGAAAAACTCCAGTGTGATTTTGCCTTCCAAACGCTGTGTAACCGACTGTTTTTGAAACATCTTACCAGCCTTTCATTGAAGTGTTGCCAGATCTGGCGGATTTTTTATTCAATAATCTTTTAACACTTTCAGGACCGTTGACGTAGATCCACGTCATTTGAAAATCTGTTACTCCACCAGTGGGCGTTTCTTTTGCAATTTGTTTCTTAAAAATACACATAATAGTCATACTTGTGCAATCAATATACTATGGATACAAATACTTTGATTAGAGAGAGTAAGATTATAATATATATCCATTTGTAATATAAATGTGAACGCAGAATATTTTGTTTGAAAAATTTTAACTTGGGAGAATAACACCCACAGGCTGATTTTACTGCCAAAATGACAAAAACAAGTGGTCGAGAAAGTGTTAATAATTTTGAGAAGTGATATTTGATATACAGAATAGCATATCTTCCAATCATCTCATTAAAAAGCATAAAATTGTAAACGCTCGTTTTTCTACACCACTTTATTTTTAGAGTAATTCTCTCCAAAAGTTGCTAGGTTTAAATACGAATATAGTTACTTTTTAAAATAACTGGTGTGAAAAAAAAAAAAAAAAAAAAAGGTGGTTACTAAAAATTTTACGCCTTATAATGAGATGGTTGGCAGCTAATATAATAGATTATCAATCTTGGAAGTGATTAGACAAACATTACAACTACAAATTATTGGTGATTACTGAACAAAATTCCGCCAGATCTGGTAACTTTGAGTGTTAACGCTTATTTTATAAGAGGTTCGCTTACACATAGAAAGTGGTGTGAAATAAAGACGTCTACTAACATTGTTATGGAAATAATGTAGAAGTTGTCAGTTTAGAACTATGTAATTTAAGTGAATAAATTATCTCAAGTTTAAAAAAAAGCACCTTGGTTTTACTAGTTTGTGTTTTTTGCTAATTTTGTAATATATATTCATTAAAGCTAATTTGTAAAGTTGATTATTATTTTAAAAATTCCATTAGCTTTTTTTTTTTTTTTTTTTAATATATATTGCTTTATGTTTACAAATGCTCTTCCCTTTTTTTATGTATAAGATTCTTGATACATTAAAGTATTACAATTACTATTTTGTTGAAAGCCTTTTTTTAAAGTACTGCTCATGTATTGTTTTTTATAGTTTTGAAACGCAAATTTTGATATTCATCATATGCATATGCACGAGATTTAATTCACTTAATCATCACTACGAAACATTTCTTTATTTCTTTTTTTTTCTAGTTTAATAATAAGCCCTTCAAAAGTATGTGTTCAAAATTGCATATCTGCCAACATCCTAATTACGAAATGGAAGATTTTTCGTACACGCCACTTTTCCTGCACTACTTTATTTTTAGAGAAATTATTTGCAAATGTAGTTGCGATCAAACATGTGTAAAAATACTCTATAAAAATACTGGTCTGAACAAAAAACGGGTACTGAAAAGCTTTCCTTTATTAATGACAAATATAAAAATTGTGCATACCGGCCAACAATTAATAATCTATAGTATTGCTAGTGATTGTCTTTTTTTTTTTTTTTTTTTTTTTTTTTTTTTAACACTATTTTATTTTTAGAATAATTCTCTCCAAATATAATTCCGATTAGATATAAAGAGAAATACTCCAAAAAGAAACGGGTGTGAAAGAAAAAAAAATAGACAAGTACTAACAATTTTATGCAAATTTAATTAGGATGTTGGCAGCTATGCTTTTATTTAATTGCAATTAAATTTCGAAAAAAAAAATATATACTCTAAAAATAAAGTGATGTGAAAAAAAGGAGCGCGTACTAACAATATTATGGAATATTAATTAGAATATCGACAGGTATAATTGTGCATAGCGTAGTTGCCACGTCACAGGATTTCCGCGGAAGACTTCATACTGGAAATGTTCAATAACAATTTTCTGTTTATTTAATTGTAGCAAAGTAATATACAAGATTTTTATTAAAAAATAGTGGTGATAAATATAGTTTAAAAGTTCAAGATATTGGTAAGTATAGCATACTCTGAAAGTGTGTGATTCCAACTTTAATCAAAATCACTTGACAGAATCACCTAATATTGTATTTAGAAAGAATATAAATATTTGTAACTATAATCATTAACGTATTTGGTCTTGTGAAAATTAATGCATACAAATCTTGAGATTTGTGTAAAATAAGGAAAGAAAAAAAAGAAGAACATCATTCTGAAGATACGAAACAAAGAAAGTGATTACAGATTATATGATAATTACCATTTTCACTAAAGTAAAAGAAAACCAATCACTTCTGTAATGAAATCTGCCAGTGCATTTCAGCTTGCATTTTGATGGTACTTACTAATTATTTTTGCTCTATATATTCATGATAATATATTCCTGCACTATACTGTTGAATAGATAATCGATTTCATTAACTAACATGTCGACAGTACAGTAAAAAAATACACTGAAATTTTAAATTTGCAAAATTTCAATTACCAAATTTATGCCTTTGGGTAATTTACGAAAGTATAGTTTGCACAGCTGTCAATCTAATCCGGTAAAATTTTAATACCGCCCCTTTTTTCACACCACTTAATTTTTAGAGTAATTCTCGTCAAATGGATTTACGATGAATTAAGAAATAAAATTCTCTAAAATAAGACTGGGGGGGAAAAAGGGGCGGTACTCACAATCCTCCGGATTAGGTTAGCAGCTTTGACTTTGCATGGCTGAAATTTAAAATTATTACTATAGGAATAGGTATTGTAAAGTTTTAATTATACTAAGTAAATAATACGTATTTCTAAATAAAATTTATTCTATATTTTATTCATCTTTATGTACACGATGTTGCAAATTTTAGCTATTAATTTTTCTTTCTCTCGTGTCAGGAAACTGCTTCATGTGAACTGCAGTATTAAGGAAGTAGTGACTGGCAATGATAATGCATTTCTTCATTTGAAAGGTTATAATGTTTAACAAATCCCTAAAAAATAATGGCTGTATAAGGGATTGATAGTTCTTTATACGACTTTGCTCTGCAGTAAAAAAAAAAAAGTTTCAAACTGTAACAGACCATCATTCACAGACGATGCTGTCACAGTGAAGAGAATGGAAGACTTTATCCCATTTGATCCCTAAGCAAATATTTAATTTATCATTAATTTCTGTTGTAATATCCGGAACTTAGGCAGGTTGATTTTGCACAAGAAATTTTAATTAATAGAAAAAGCTGTATTTATACAAGGAAAGCTATATTTGTACGGGTTGGGAACAAAATCTCGCGTGGACAAAATACCGCCTACATGAATGAATGGAAAGCAAAAAGGAGTTGGTAATTATTAAAAATGTTGTATAAAATTTCATGACAACATACACCTTAGTCAGAGCACTGGCATACACACAAACCCACCACGAAAATCGTTACAAATTTTGCTTAAAATAGTTTAAAAACTATGTTTAATAACTTTTTTTTTTTTTTTTTTAAGATTAGTCATAAAGAATTCAATCATGCTTACCTATTTCAAAATTTTTAATTAAATTTTCTAAATAGTGTTCAGCTTTGATGTCAGCAGTGATGTACAATATTTTAAAAATGTATTTTGAATGGTGAAAAGCAAATGATAAAATAACTTAAAATTAACTATAGGTAAAATAATAAAATTCCATTCTACAATGTATTTCTTTATTTTAATTAGTTAATATTATTTTATAAGGCCCCGTGACCTTCACCAGAGATCATACGTGACAGAAATACAAATTTTCAAACAGATCATATTATCTTTTCGACGCGATATTATGTCCGGATCCCATTTGTACAGGCAAACTTCTCGTTCAAATTTAACACCAACTAGTAATTAAAATATCTGGTGTAAAACCGATTTATTTGTTTTTGGATTATATGCAGGAAATTACGTAATATGACTATTCTTAGTTACGACAGCAGCAGAGGTGCCAAGTTACTACTAACGAAAATTCAGTTTCATACCGCAATTAGGGATGTGGGTTTTCCGGAAAATTTTGAAATGGAAAATTTTCTGGAAAATTTACCGAAAATTTTCCGGAAAATTTTCAATCTCTAAATTACAAAGGTTTTGTAAAATAAAACCAAATACATTAACAGATACAAGTAAACAAAACTATTCAAAGAAAAGTATGAATAATTATTCAATTCAAAAAGAAATTAATAAACAAAACACAGAAATTATGATTTAATGGTTTATTAAACATGTATAATGGTTGAATAATCTATATATAAAAGGTGTCTGTGAACGTTCTGTAGCTGTCAGAGACCCTCACATATCGCTGCCTACAGCTGAACCCCATTTTATTATATAGGAAAAAATTTTATGAGAATTGATTTTTTTTTTTAAATTCTGTTTTCATTATATTAAAAAAAAAAAAAAAAAAATCTAGAAAAATTAAATTTTCCTTTATAAATCCTTTATTTTCCTTTATTTTCCTTTGCACTTTATAATTTTAAAATAAAACATAAAAAAAAAAAAAAAAAAAAAAAACTGTTTTTGAAAAACAAGAACAAATTTAACAATTGTAGATATTCTGAAATTAACAGAATTTGGAAAAAAAAAACAGAGGTAATTATCATAATGAATTTCTGTTTAGAATAATGGCTGCTAATGGCAGCAAAATTATTGAAACACACATCCATATTTTTCTTTTTCTTTCTTTTTTTTTTCTTTAGTTTGATCGCTAATTTTTATCATGAACTTACTTTTTTCTAAACAGTATAAGACTAAGATCATGACTTGATAAACATTTACTTAATAAAATAGTATTAGGTGCACATCTTTTGAGTAGAAATTATTGCTAGCGCATCAATAATTTTGCTGCCGACTGTACAAGGCCCAGTGGCAGAAAGTTTTGTAGCTGTCTGCAACAGGCTTTTAAAATTTCATAATCTGTCTGCAAAATTTGCGTGTAATCAGTGGTGAAAATGGCTTACACTCAAAAAGCCTGAAAGCTGATTGGGGGGGGGGGGGAGGTGGGGATCTCGTGTAACAATACACGAATACATTTTTACTGCAAAACAATATAGTATAAACAATTGTGTGTATTCATTCAATTCATCTCATTCAATTATATACTTTATAGCAATGTTTGACACAACACAATATAAATAATTATAAATAATAAAAGTATTAGTTTTAGTTTTGATACAGAATTTTTTTTTTAAGTGAATTATTATTCGAAAGTTGCAGACAACTTTTTTTATCAGTGCGGACAGAAACTGTCCACAACCGTTTTTCTGTGTCCGCGACTATGTCGCCGTGTCGCGGTGTTTCTGCCACTGGGGTACAAGGTAATTAGTAAGGACCATGCAAGGGTTCATTTCATCAAAATTCTTTTGATTTTTACTTTTTTTGATTTGTTCTATTTTTAAGCATAGTTTGCGAACACAAAATCATATTTTTTAATAGTTAGTGGTATTGGATCATGGATGTAATCCTCTATTCAAAAAAATTAATCTGGAAGTTTGAGATTATTATTATTATTATAATTTAACTTTAAATGTAACACCTTTATGAGATTTTTCAAGTACAATTCAATTTCGTATATTTTAAGCAAATAAAGAAATATTTAGTTCTTTCAACTAAACTTCCAGTTACAAGATATGATGTGATTCATTTTATCTATTTGATTTATTTAAATTTTAATCAAAATCTGTTTATTTATTTAGGCAATTAATTGTATTTCCTGTTGCTTGCATAAAAAAAAAAAAAAAAAAAAAAAATCACATTAGAAATTAGTTTTAAAAAGTGATTTAAAAAATATATAATGTTTTTTATATAAGATTTTTCTCTAAAATTTTCAACAATACCAATTTTGTAATTAAAGCAATTTTTTTTTTTTTTTTTTTTTTTTTTTTTTTTAAGTTTTGCTCTGTTTTTTTTTAATTGAATATTTAACGAAGATTATGACAATGTCCTAACTTTCTGAGTCATTCTTAGAATCAGAGACCAGAAGGTGACCAAAGTCAGAATTGCTGCCTGAGTTTGAAAAACATTGCCGTATCATCATTTATCAAATGAATATTTTGAAAAAATAGATACACATGCTCAGCAGTGTAGTAGTGCATTAATTTATCAATATATTCTTTTTTTTTGTTATGTTGCCAAATGCTTTATATATTTATGTTCTTACAAACTTATTGATTGGACATTTAAAATTCTCATTAGCAACCATAGATCTCTTGTATTATAATAAATAATCTTTTTCTCGAGCAAGTTGCTCAAAACATATATTTGGTAACTTTCTAAATGATGACTTTAACCAGAAACTTTTGTTTTTCACACTGTATATAGCATTACTATGACTAATAAAAGAAAATTTAAATATCTCATGCAAAAGATTTACTAAAAAAAATGTTTTTTTGGTTGGAAAATTTTCCGGAAAAACATAGTAGAAAATTTTCCGCGGAAAATTTTCCACCCCACATCACTAACCACAATAAAGAAAAAGTAAAACTTGTCCTATTAAATTGCACATTATTAATACAAAGAATGCATTTAAGAAATTCCGGTATTAAGATAACGGACAATCCGTAGTAACTTGGCACCTCTGATATAAAGCTATATGTGGAAAATTATTCACATACAATTGCACGTGTCAAATGTGTCAGCACATTGTGTTTCACGATTAACATTTTATTTATTTATTTACTTATTTATTTTTCAGGAAACAAAAACAGTGCCACTTGTGAAAGAAAAAGTTAAATCTATTCAGAGGAAAGCAAAAACGACTTTTTTTTTTTTTTTTTTTTTGGTGTGTGTGTGTGTGTGGGGGGGGTCGCTTTGTAATAAAAGATGAATATAAAAGATAAATTTTGGATGTATAAAATGAATTAAGAGAGCAAAATTATGTACTAGGAACGGAAACATAACAACTCACTTCCTCCTAAGAAGGCGAAGATGCAGAAGTCTTTAGAAAAGATCATGCAGTCTTGTTGTGAAATCACTGTATAGTTTATTTGCATAAAAATCTGACCATCGCTGGTGATAGTTACTGCACATTGATGAACAAATTACTTGAGAGCTCTGATCAAGGAACATCACAGTATTATCACTAAAGATCTTTATACCGAAAAATATTATGCTCACTTATCTCAAATTGCAGCTGAGGAATCAAAGTGATGCAGATCTGGAGTTTTGCGATACCTGCCCGTTTTTCTCTATATCTCCCTAAGCGACTTTTCCTATTCTCTGAACTAAGAAAACATTTTGTAAGGTATGAGATTTATTTACACAAATGCAATTTCTGAAGAGGCGAAATAATATTTTTTGATGAAATTTGCTGTTTTACAACAGCAGCCTTTCAAAAGCTGTTTTACAATAGCATAGATGTGAACATTTTAATTTATTCCGGAGTATTTTTAGCCATGCATTTGTTCATACAATTTATTTTTTGAAAGTAATTTTTCCTTAATTTATCGAAGTTATATGTTGGAAAAATTTTTTCTATAAATAAAGTCCTTCGAAATAAAGGCGATGCTTAAAATACTCCGGAATAAATTAATCATGACATAATGTTGGCATAGATGCCAACATTTTGATTTATACCGGAGTATTTTCATCCCCGCATTTATTTCATACCACTTATGTTTTAAGAGTAAATTTTTCTTATTTAATTGAAGTTATGTATCATTTTTTTTTTCTACAAATAAAGTGGTGCTAAAGAAAGGCGGGGTTAAAAGTACTCCGGAATAAAATAAAATATTGGCATCTATGTCTGTGTTTAAAGTTCTATAAAGGCTGGGGAAATGTGTCGAAAAGGCGGAATTAACAGCACTACGGAATATTAATTAGGATGTTGGCAAGTATGTTTATGCATAGCCTCCTAATCTAGATGCCTGTCGCATTGTTCGGAAACTTAACAACAGTTGAAGCGGTAGACAGTGCCACCTGGTACAGATTTCGCGACTTTTTTATTCAACAGCCACCAAAAATTTTTTAAACTGGGAGATGATATACATAAAAATGTCGATTATATATATATCATATATCACTTCTTAAAATTATTGGTGGCAGTTGAATAAAAAAGTCGCGCAATCTCTACCAGATGGCGCTATCTACCGCTTCAACTGTTGCCAAGTTTCCAAGCTAAGCGACAAGCATCTAGTTTAGGAGGCTATGGTTTGTGTCATAGTATACTTCATAATATATTCATACTTGTTAACATCTTAATTAATATTTCATAGTGGTGTTAGTCCTTTTTTTTTTTTTTCACACCAGTAAATTTTAAGAGTAGTTGAAATTTAGTTAAGTCCGCTTCATTCAAAGAGTCCGCTAATTCGCCAGAGATAGCAAACGCAACATGTGGAATGTTATAACTTCTAAACGATACAAAAAGGCGCGGTGCTGGTCATTTTCGCCAAACGTGCCAAGCGGCACCTGGAAGCAATTTTTCTGCAGTAACGCCTTGATCTTGGGAAAGCGAGGATTAAATAAGAAGAAAAATACTCTAAAAAGATAATGGTATGGAAAAGAAGGCGGGACTAACAATACTATGGAATATTTATTATTATGTTGGTAAGTATGATATATTTCAATTAGAAAGTGTTGCTGTTTTGCGCTCACATAAAAAAATAGGTAATCAGTCGAAAAATGAGGAAATGTTTTTTTCCAAAATAGCAAAATATTAATATTTTTGGCTCCCGAAAAGAAAGAAAGGACAAAAAAAAAAAAAAAAAAAAAAAAAAAAAAACACTAGTATAATTAATATTAATAAAAACAGAAAAGACACATGTTCTGCTACGATTAATTGCAACAATCTTATACGTTCAGTCAATGTGATGTTTTTCTCAATTTCAAGGACGAAAAACACACTTATCCATTTATAATACAATAGAGCGTTCTCTGCCGTCACCATTTTGAATATTATTTTAACATACAGCAATCTTTGTATTATTCTTCCGGATATATGTACTACAAACGATTAATGAATATTACTACTAAAATAAAGCGTTATTCAAAATAAGGACTGCTGAGAACACTGTATAAGGGAGTACATATTTTTATTCAAACTATGTATACGCCGCTATTGAATATTTTATACTTAAATGTTAACAACAGGTATCGTACTCTCCGCCCATTTTCCAAGACACTCTCACGGACGCGAAATTTTGATTTTTATTGATATCACTATTTCTGTATAATAATTTCTACCCTGTACAATCATTGCACATTCTTATAAATATACCACAGATATTTCTGCATGAATTTAGTGGTGGGAAAACAGCGGTAATTTCTTATCACTTAGAGTGTCTTGTAAAAAGGGCGGAGAGTACGAATCCTGATTAACAAGTGCATTTTAAAAATATTTTATATTACTCATTTTACACACACACACATATGTATATATATAATATAAGGCTATTTCTCTTCTTTTTTTACCAGAAAATAAAATTAATACTCAGTAATTTACTTTAAAGAATATTTGTTTAAATGTATAATTAAAGAATAAATGACGTCTTTTATTCCTTAACTGAAATAATTTATTATTTTCAGCTGCTATGCAAAATGATAATTTAGGTTCAAGCTTAATGTCAAATTAATGTGAATTCTACACAAACCTATTTAAAGCCATCTTAATTTGAAGCCTTTATCCAATTAGCCTAAAAAAATGAAGGCTTTTGTTAGAACCCTCTTTTAATTAATATGCTCTTAAGTAACAGATTACCTTTCTGAATAATGCTTCATTTGCTCATATTTCATGATCAAAATTAACTCAAAAATTTCCTAACATTTTTTTTCTTTGAAAATTAAAATATATTTCTTTGCAAAAGAAGAAAGAAACGTGTTTTGTGGTAATTGTTTGTATAAATTCTGTGTTCAAGAATGACTAATTAAGGTTAATTTATCGTGCCTTTTAATACATTCAGAAATTACTAAAATAAACTAATATTTATAAAATTTTTGCGAACAGATCTTTTGAATATATTTGTAGTTATTTAAAATGACTAATAAAAGAACAAATAATAGTTTTGAAATTCGTGTAAAGAAATGTCCCTTTGATCTTTATTTTTTTTTTAATGAATATAAATGTTTTCGTATTTCTTTTCTTTTTTTTTTTTTTTTTTTTTTTTTGCTGAAATTAATTTACAAAATGTATTATTAAAGTCAAAATCTTTTAACTTTTAAAGTTTCAATAGTGTTAATTATACACCGTAAACTTATTTCATGTGAAATAATAGTAATAATAATAATAATTATAAAAAAAAAAAAAAAAGAAAGAAAAAAGAAAGAAAAATAGAAAAAAAAAACTGTGAAATATTTCTATAAATATCCGAATAAAAGTGAATTTTTTATATAGCTATGTATTTCAAATTTTTCTTATACTGACGATTATTTTCTTTTTCTGTAGTTTTTAATTAAAATTCCCAGGATCGTATTTTTATTGATTTCAAATTGCGTTGTTCATAATATTTTTTTTTATAATTTACAGCGACATATTTTATGACACTTGATTGCGAAATATTATTTTTATCGTTACTATGTAAATACGTGATTATCAATGTATGGCTTACCATATTGCATAAATTTGATAAACTTTATGATCGATTTATAAATGTATGTATACAAATAATTTTAACAGATTCATGATCCTGATTACTAAAGCATATGCATGTCATGTGTAAATCTATAAATCCGCCTACGGATACGTGTTCCGTAATTTATATTTTACATTCTACCGTCTCGGCATTCTTCCAGACGAAACCCTTTTGTGTAGAGATCCCAAAGAACGTATGGGCAGGTGTCAGCACCGCTACTGCGAATCCCTCCATGGTGAAGCTGAGGCAGCCCGTGATTGGGAGGCGAGAATCAGTGATGAGAGATGGTCGAAAATTATTTCCCCAAACAGGTCTTCAAATATTCCCAAATCAGGGTTTTTTTTTTTTTTTTTTTTTCGAAAAAAATCCCCAGCTTGATTTCTACTAAAAAAGGAAAATAAAAATTTCTTAAAAAAAAAAAAAAAAAAAAAAAAAAAAGAAAAAAAATTATATATATATATATATCAAGCAGATTTTTCTATGATTTAAGCTCAGATTTTTCCCCAAATGAAGGCAATTTTTGAAAAAAAATCCCCAAATAACAATAAAACTATTGAAAGTCTCTAGTCGTAGGGACAATTTATTTCGTTGCCAACATTGACAGAAAGTTGAAGAACTCCCCAGATTTGACCCCAAAAATTTTAGAATTCCCCCAAAAAGTCCCCACAAACATTTGGTCCCCAAAATTGTCCCCAGAAGCCTCGAAAATCCCCAAAATGGGGACAAAATCCAGAATCTGGCATCACTGGCGAGAATACTCATAGGGCGATGACCTTTGATTATCTCATCAACTTTTTCGATGTTTTCTTTTGTTGTTGATTATTTCTGTTTCTCTTTTTTGTAATGTACAGACAACGGTGCTCGCCGCTCTTAAGGCCTTACTTAAAAAAAAAAAAAAAAAAAAAAAATGTTTTTTTCGAGTGGTATTCTTGTGTCGTTGTTATACTGCCTTCTGTTTTATATACTGATCCTTGTAGGCGTCGATAGAGAATTTCCGCCTGTCAATACATTAAGCCGATTTAAAAAATAAAAATAAAAATTGAACCCATAAAAATCACCAGTGTGCGGGATTCGAATTGCGCATTTCACCAGTATTCGCCAGATGCTTGCACCAGTAATCGCCATATCAATAATATGTAACAATTTGTTAAATAATTGCATTTTAAATGTCTTTTTACAATCTTTTTCCAAATAAAACGTGTTCAGCACATACCTAATGTCTATGTTTGCTATTAGACTTTAAAACACAAGGCATTTAATCGTCTCTTAAATGAATACCTTTTTTTTTTTTTTTATTAAATAAAAAAAAAATCAGTAATATTTGGCTTTTTGTTTCTTTAATTCTTTAACTTCTTTCTTTTTCGTTCCCTTATTTTTGTGACACTCTCTGCGAGGATTTGATGTGATAACTCTTGGTAAAATTACTTAGCTTTTTCTTTTTTTATAAATTGTAGAGCTAGAGAAAAACAGGATATTTTTTAAAGGACTTTGTATGCTAAACGGAGGATAGAGTACAAATCTAGGAAGCTGTTAAAGGAGAGAGGGGTTTGATCAGGAACTGACAGAACTTATTTTGGCGTTGTTAAGACATTCTGAGTCAAGTCTTTTTGTAATTGCTGCCTCCAGTGTGTTCTGCTCTCTAGGGTTCAGAATTTTCAATGTTTCTTGTGAAACTTCCATTTTTTCGGTGAATTCGGTGGTATCTGTAAGGAATTCTCTTCCAGTAATTGGAGCTGTAAAATTGATATCATTTTTTCACCACTTATTGTGATAGTGGGAAAAAATGACGAAAGAAATTTTGGAGCTGACTCTTACTCAGTTACAGAAGTGGAACGTTGTATTTCTTTTCCATACTTCAAATAAAAATGCGTCTTCTTTATTACTTTTTCAAAAATTAGATGGTTTGAGCAAGTGTAGTTTTTCTTACCCAATCACATCTTTAAAAACTTCTAATGCAACAGTTGTTTTTTTACAGTCTATTAATGTCCCTACTTGACTGCAGATATTTTTTGCGAACACACATTTGTTTAATATTTCAAATAATATAACAATATGTATGTTAAACATTCAAAGTAGAGTTCCTTGAGCCTTTTTCATACGGGCGAGTTTAAAAATCCCTTCGTTTTCCACCTGTAATCTTTTTTTGTCCTCTTACTTTACCCCTTCCCTTACTTTCGCGATTGCTTTTATAAAATGCGTTCACTTCAAATGACTTAAAATGACTTAAAATCACTCTAATTCTCTCTGCTACTACTAAATGTATCACCCCGTCCTTCAAGTAAAAAAATAAAATAATAATAAAATACAGTACATATTCAAAGTTTTTACAACTACATGATTAATATATATATATATATATATGTAGAGAGAGGCTAGAAAGAGCACTGAGAAGTTATTATTACATTAATTAAAGTTTAATAAAAAGAATATTATTTACATATTATTTACAAGATTGACCACATAGGTCCAAAAAAAACTATTATATATCCACTTAGGATTCATTTCTGATTAATTAGTACGTAAAATAATAAAACCACACAGGCAGGTATGTTAATGCTTACATGGCCAAATCGTAACTAATGTTCACAGAGATATTTCTTTTTCACGTACAAAAGTCAAGAACAATAAAAAAAAAAAAAAAAAAAAAAAGTTCTGATTCATCATCGCAGCGCGGCAGTCTGTCTCCTTGATGATGCAATCTGTTTCGACTGTACCTGAGTAACTTTTTCTTTTTTTTTCTTCTCTATCTTTTCATTTTCCTACAAAATCGGCCTTCCTGCGACAGCTTCGACCTCGAAGTTGCAAGTCTGGGACACATCAAGTCTATCCACCAAGGATCTGAAAAACACAAAAAAGAAAAAAAAAAGCGACAGAGAGATTCTAAAATATGGTATACAATATATATACAATAAAAACAGATTTTCTGTCTAATTAAACATTGTCCATTTTTTCATCATGTCTGCGGCATTTGACGTTATATTTGGTCCGTCATGCTGACCAACTTTTTGAACTTCGTATCTATCATTTGCCTTAACTTTTGTCACCTTTTAGGGACCAAAATATTTAATTCTTAGTTTGAGACCTGATCCAAATTGGGTACGTTGGATGGCAACTAGGTCCCATATATGATACTTATGTGCTCTCTTGCGCTTTTTATCATATTGTGTTTTATTTTCTTCCTGAATTTTCTCGATTTGTTGTTTAGCATCGTCTCTTAGTTCTTCCCTGTCTTCCATGAACCTTTTTCTGTATTCTTCTTCTAAAAGACTTTTGACGATCAGATCCTCTTTGTTTTTCATCTTAACTCCTGTTAGTAGTTGAAAAGGTGTAAATTTTGTACTCCTTGTCGTCGTGCTGTTCAATATTCTTTGTACAGTACTGACATTCTTGTACCATTTTGTAGGATCTTCAATGGATAATTTGGACAAGACGGGTATTAGAGTCCTGTGCAAACGTTCAATTTGCCCATTTCCTCTTGGCACTCCTGTCGTAATTGGAACATGCTCGATGTTTTCCGCATGGCAATATTATTCGAATTCCTTAGATCGAAAGGCACTTCCTTTGTCGGTTATAATTCGTGATGGGTTTCCGAAGGTTGTTTGTTGAAGTTTCAGCTTATCTAAAGCTTCTTCTGCACTCGTGGTTTTGACCAGATATAACCAAACAAATTTTGTAAATCCATCAATCACAGTGAAAATATGCTGATATTTCTTATTGGTAGATGGTAACGGTCCAATAAAATCAATATGATTGGTGCCTAGCGGTACATTTTCCTTCGAAATAGAATTCACGTTTCCTTCAGGTTTTCCACTTTTCTTATTGCATAGAATACATTTCACGCAATTTGCTAAAACATTTGCTATTTTCTTTCTCGCACCTGGAATGTAAAAATCTCCTTTCAATATGTCTTCTGTCTTCGTTGAAGCAAAATTTCCCTTTTGATGTATTTGTCTTATTATTTCTGACTGCATATTTTCTGGTACAACTAACAATTCTCTACCCGCATCATACCTGTACAATACATCATTTTTGACTAAATAATTGTCTTCTTTCCCATTTTCCATTAATTCTTTTATTACTCATATATTTTCGTCATTGTTTTGGGAATTTGCTATTTTATGTGTTATCTCGTCATCTAAGGATTGAGTGTCGACAACATTTACATTTCTGCTTGAAGCATCTACATGTTTCATTTGTGAAGCGGGTCTATGAATTATTTCGTAGTCAAATTCCTCTAAAAGTAATGCCCAACGAGCTATTTTAGGCGATAAGTCTTTTTTAGACAGAGTCTGCTGAAATGCCGAACAATCTGTGAATATCTTAAATTTTGTTCCTAGTAAATAATTTCTGAATTTTTTCAAAGCTTCAATCACTGCAAAAAATTCTAATTCATAACTAGGGTACTTTTCCTGTTGCGCATTAGTTTTCTTGCTCATGTACTGGATTGGATGCATTTTCTCATCATCTCCTAATTGTAATAGTACTGCACCGAACCCGAAACTGCTAGCATCCGTGTGCAATTCTAATTTAGGTCCTTGTTTAAAAATATGAAGTACTGGTTCACAACTCAGTATCTTCTTTAAATCCTGAAAAGCTTTCTTTTGTTCATGGCCAAAATGGAATTCGTTATTTTCTCTAAGGAGATCACTCAATGGTTTCGCGATTTTGAAATAATCTTTAATAAATTTTCGAAATAATCCTGTTAGACCTAAAAAGCTTTGAATTCGTTTAATGTTTTTAGAGGTTGGAAACTTTTCTACTGCCAGAGTTTTTGATGGTGAAGGCTTAATAGTACCGTTTTCAATTAGGTATCCCAGAAATTCTATCTTACGCTTTAAAAATTGACATTTCTTGAAATTTAAGTTTAATCCGTAGTTAGCCGCTGTTTCTAAAACTAATTGAACTTTACGTAGCCCTTCCTCTTCATTTTTTGATGGTATTATCAAATCATCGACGGAAATTATTACGGTTTTATCCCTAAGTAAATCTCTAAATATGTGAAAAATATATCTCTCGAATACTGATGGACTTGTACACAACCCAAATGGTGCTTTTAAAAACTTGTATTGTCCCTCGTGAGTTACAAATGATGTATATTTAGTAGTATCTTTTTCAATGTCAACATGAAAAAAGCCATTTTTTATGTCTAGTTTCGTAAATACACATGAATCTTCCAAATCATCGATTACATCTTCAATAAGGGGCAACGGGAACCTGTCTTTAACGACTTTTCTATTGAGCCTACGGAAATCTACACAGATTCCAGTACTTCATCTTTTTTCGTACCTACTACAATTGGCTTCGCGAAATCTGAACAACTAGGTTTTATAATTTTTTGTTCAAGCCATTCTTGAATTTGTTTCTCTACAATAGCTTGTTCTGTTATGGGGAGGCGCCTAGCTCTCTGACATATCGGGATTTCATCATTTAAAATTATTTTCATTTTTACATCCGTACTTTGTATTTTACGTGGAGTGTACCCTGTAATCATGCGAATCAACTGCTCACGTACATTAGCATTTAATATATGGCTAGTATCTAAAATACTTTCTCTAGAGTCATCAATTACATCAACCATTAAATAATTAAAAATCTTCGGGTCGAAAGAGGAATCGTCACTTTGACCGCCGGAAACATATTTCGGTTTTGTTGTTTTTACGTTACGCACATCTTACTCTGGGTTATACATTTCAAAAGGGGATATAACATCTCTAGAATTACAATATTTTTCATTATTTTGAACTAAATCAATTACATTCACACAATTAAATTCAATTTCGCCTTTCGAAAAGTTAAACTTTAGATTGGATAATACGTCCATTCCGATAATAGCAGAATATTGTAAATCTTGTACAACAAAAACATTAGTTTTTAAGAAAATATCATCAACAGCTATATCTGCTATAAAATACCCTTTACATTTAACGGTATCTTTATCTGTGCCTTTAATAAATATTTTACTATATCTTAAAGGTGGTGATCCTAGATCTCTATAATAACTTTCACTGATCAATGTAATTTCAGAGCCAGTATCGATTACAGCTGACCTCGAGATATCATTAATCTTAATGATTTTTTCTACCTTTGCATATGATTGGTTCACAATATAGTTATTAACACTTATTTCATTATTATTATTTTGTTCTTTCTTAAATTTTAATTTGCATTGAGAACTTATGTGACCATAATTAGAACAAAAATAACACATTTATTTCCAAAATTATCATTAGTAGCAGTATTACTATTTGGGTAAGCACGTAAGGTCGATTGTTTATTTCTCTGGTTCGAGTCACTCGCAGAGCCTGATTAAGGGAGAAGCACACATTATCTCCGCTCTCACCGGAATATTTTTACAATTATATTTTACTTCATGTCATAGAAATTCCACGCTTCGACGAGGAAATATATTTTATAAAAAATGAACGGTGTAAAACAATCCAATTTACTCACCGTTATTAGACACCAGAATTCTTTTAAAATAATTTTTAATGACATTTTTTTGTTTATTACAGGAGGAAAGTATTTGTTAAAAAATAACGGTGTAAGTATAAATAATGTGTGCTTTCCCCTTAATCAGGCTCTGGTCACTCGATACATTTTTCTTAACATTTTGTGCGTACATCTTGCTTTATTTCGATTCTAGATTTACTTCCGGTTTCCCGATGTTAAATCTAGCACTCTCATACTCTTCTAATTTTTCTGTATTTTTTAATTTATGTCATTCATCTGAATAATGAGTCCGAATTTCTAACGGAGCTCTTCTCTTTAATTGATCTGAAACTATCAGTTCTTTTAAATCATTAAAATCGCATACTTTAAAACCTTTAATCCATTCTTCGAAAAAATGATTGAGTTCAAAGGTGAAGTCTCGCCAAGTCGAATAGTTCTCTTTTTTATGAGATAAAAATTTCTGACGAAATTGCTCCGGTGTAAGCTTGAATCGTTTTAACAACATATTTTTAATATAATCGTAATCATTTTCAAATTCAACTGGTACTCGTGTTACAATTTGTGCTATTTTCGAGGGAAGCAATCCCAAAATATGCATTACGTAATCTTTTTTCTCTATATTTACTCTAGAAGCTTGTCGCTCAAAAAGCTCAAGATATGTACTAATATCATTATTAGAATTTGTTGAATCAAAACACTTCATTATCTTCGCTAACTCTTTACTTCTGGTTGGAACACTAGAAGATTCTGAAGTGTTCGGGTTCACTCCCTGAGTATTATTTCGATTACTCGTTAATCTAAGTTTTTTCAGCTCGAATTCGCACTCTTTCTGCTCTCTTTCTTGTTCGAACCATTTTTTTTCCCGTTCATTTTTTTTCAATTCTTTCAGCGATCACGCTATCTACTAAATTTATGGTGAATTCTTCATCAAAACTTTTTTGTTTCAAAATTAATTCTTTTAATTTAATTACAGTAGCATTTTCTGGTATTTCTAGATCTAACTCTGAAGCGACGCGTAACAAATCTTTCTTTCTTGCTTTCCCAAGAAAAGACATTTTTAAATAAATCTAAAAAAAATTTACTCACAGTTCTTGTTCCCCGACGAAGAAAAACGATTCGACTTTACAGGTCCGAATCTAGTAATCCACTCAGATGAATCGGCTTTAAGGATCCAACTTTATAAATGCACCATGCATACAACTGAAACTTTTTCCACTCGCTGTACTCAACACTGATTCTTCACCATTTCTAACCACATATAGTTATTTGATCTTTATTCAAACACAAAGTTATTTTCATACATTCAGTTCAGTTGACACATAGTCATTATCTTAACACCAAATCATTTCATATGACACGAAGTCATTCTCTGAAGGTATTCACTTAAAACAATAACACTAATAATAAAATAATTAATTACTACTGAATACTGAATTAATTACTATTTTTTTTCGCACATTATCGCGGCTGAAGCCCCCAAATGTACAGAGAGGCTAGAAAGAGCACTGAGAATTTATTATTACATTAATTAAAGTTTAATAAAAATAATATTATTTACATATTATTTACAATTTTGACCACATAGGTCCAAAAAAAAAAAAAAAAAAAAAAACTATTATATATCTACTTAGGATTCATTTCTGATTAATTAGTACGTAAAATAATAAAGCCACACAGGCAGGTATGTTAATGCTTACATAGCCAAATCGTAACTAATGTTCACAGAGATATTTCTTTTTCACGTAGAAAAGTCAAGAACAATAAAATAAAAAGAGTTCTGATTCATCATCGCAGCGCGGCAGTCTGTTTTCCTGGATGATGCAATCTGTTTCGACTGTACCTAAGTAACTTTTTCTTTTTTTTTTCTTCTCTCTCTTTTCATTTTCCTACACACACACACACACACACACACACACACGTATATATATACATATATATACATATTGTTTATCTTATATAAATAATTTCTATGTATATTAAAAAAATTAGTCTCACCGGCGTCAAATTTTTTAGCTGCGACCGCATCTCCTCGCGAACGTAATATCATCCGCGTCATGAGAGATATCAACGTTTAACAAATACTCCAAAGAAGGCATTTCAGTTGGTTATAAATTTCTTTCATCTTAATTAACGAAGTTATTAATTTAAACTGTTGGGTTAATAAAGGTACTCTTTTTGGATCTTCCATAAAGTTTCTCCAAAATCGTTGTTCTTGCAGTGTTATGACGTCACATATACCAGGGAATATAAAACGTCATCCATGGGGTAAAAAAAAAAAAAAAAAAAAAATCAATGTTGCTGTTGGCAACAAAAGAATTTGTCGTCTGTAAATAAATAAAAAGTGATATCTTAGATATTTTCAATGGAAAAATGAATCTAACATTATAATTTGTCTTCTGCAATTTCTTTTTTCTACTTTTAGAAAATTAATTTTCTTATGTTTATAATTTTTTTTTTTTTTTTTTTTTTTTTTTTAATAATGAAATAAATTGCGGAATTCTGTATAATTGACTGCATTTCTTTTTGTCTTTAAATTGTCTTTATCTTTTATTTATTTTTCAGTTAATTAAAAAAAAAAAATATTTTAAATTACTTCGGATATATTTTGGCATAAAAAAAAGTATTTCCGAGTCAAATTAAAATTCATTTATAAGTGACAGCCTCTTCTAATTTCGCACATATATATATATATATATATATATATATATATTTAACATTACCGAATTAGACATTTCTATGATACATATAATATTTCTAACTATGCCAAGAAAAAAATTCATCACCTAAATCTCTTATAGGGAGTCGAGTACTTTTTATCCTTCGTTATTTAAAGATGTAGGTTGGAGGGAATTAAAAATTGAAGCTGTAAAAGATTTTTCCAAATTAAAAAAATAATGATAATAATAATAATAAACTTTTTTTCTTTTCAAATATTTTAGAATGTGTAAAATTATTACCTAGCTGTATTTTAGAAATATATATATAGAGTATTATATGCAGCCCTAAGTTAATAAAAAGTTCAATAGAAAAAGCGTAGGCATTAGGAAAAATAGGTAAAAGATTTTATTTATTTATTTATTTATTTATTATCCAATCAATTATACCAAAAAATTTCATCGCCAAATTGTGAGAAAAATTTAAAAGTCGCCAAAGGGGCTTATATAATAAAAATGTAGCGCAAAATGGTCTAGATATTACAAAGTGTTTTCCACTCTGAAAAAAAAAAAAAAAAAAAAAAAAAAATTAAATATTATGTATTTTAATTTGACATTAGATATGGGGATTTCTATAATTAAAAAAAAAAAAAAAAAAAAAATCTGCGTTTGTCTTGTGTTATGCACTATTAATATAGTCTTATTTAGTGAAAGGCAAGGCAGTGAATAGGCAGGCAGAACCCCGCAGGGGTTAATAAGTGAAACTAGTCCGAGGGAGGCGAAGATTCCCTCGTGGATTAATGAGAGGAGCGAGCTGGGGGCAGAACCCTGTAGTATAACTTATATATATAAATCTTGCGTTAGGAATATTTTTTATGCTTAATACTTTTTGCATAAATTTTCATTTACCTATATTTAACATAACAAGAAAGGTATTACTTTGAACAGGCATAAAGTTACGCTGAAAATGAAGTTAAGCGTTTGTACCTTATAACTTCCTAAATATAAAGGAATAAAATATTAATTAATTATTATAAAAAAAATTAACATTTTTATGTGCAAAAATACATAAGAAAGAACTTAAATGATGTTTACAATTTGAATCTAATAAATATGAATCAACAACAAAACATCATTTAAACGCATCTCGGCAAAAACAGGACATGAAATTTAAAGTACAGTAACTAAATGTAGATGTTGATTACAACCCCCCCCCCTCCCCCACCACCACCACCACCTAAAATAAAAAAAACTACAACCAGACTCCCAATAACTACCCATGGTTATGTGTCATAATTTAATTTTCACAGCAAAATACATTGAAAAATTGTAGGTGGTTCAATGTTAGCTCCAGTAGATTAAAACTATCTTGAATGACTGTAATTAAACTGGTTAAAGTAAGGTTACAAGGGCAGAACATATCATGTTCTTGAGGTCAAGATGTGTATGATTACATTTACGAATACTCCTGGCGACTACGGGTTTCGGTAATCCAATAGAAGTAAAAATCATATGGACATCAGTATTTGGCAGGTATGGTGAACACTGGCATACTTGCTATCATCCTAATTAATATTCCGTAGTACCGTTAGCCCCGCTTTCTTTATTACATCAGTGTATTTTTAAAGTATTTTTCGTCTTATTTAATCGTAATTGCCTTTGGAGAATATTACTCTAAAACTTCACTGGTGTGAGAAAAATTGCGGGACTAGCAACACTACGGATTATTAATTAGGATGTTGGCAAGTAAACCTCCTAACCATAGCCTCAGGCTATGTGCTAACTATGCTAGTTTATGCGTAATGGTATTAGGCCCCGCCTTTTTTTCCCCACCAGAGTAGTTGTAGAGTAATATTCAGCAATATATACTCATGATTAAATAGGAAGACTATTGCTCTACAAATATTCTGGTGTGAAAAATAGGCGGGGCTTACGGATAAACTAGCATAGTTAGCAGGTCTAGGCAAGTATGCACTGCTAAAATGGGAAAATAGGATTCAGTAGCCGCCATACTTTAAATATCATTCTACATTGATAAATTTTTAAAATTTTCATCTAAATTGTAGTCTACATTTCATAAACATTACATATAATGCTTTAGGGTAATGCCAAACTCAACACTAGCAACAATATATACCAGCAAATGCATACCTCCGTCCTTAATCGTTTTCTTCACACTGATTCCGTTCAACTGTCGTTTAGCGTATAGGTTTTTTCTTTTACTTTCTACACTCTTCCCCGAACATTTGAAAACAAACTATTTTTGTGTTACGGGAGAGAAGGTATTAAAGAGTCTAGCCTGATCATATTCAAAATCGTACATGGTGTCTTTACCTTACCCCGCTATTGGGGAAAAAAAACATTTTTTAAGAATAGACATATTATCCATAATGGTACAATAAATATACTAAGGATTCCGATACTTTAATTCGAAAGATTATAATTATAATGTATATCCTTTTGCAATAAAAGATTTAAGCGACAAAACATTATTTTAAAATAATGGGACCACAGTTGGAACTTACTGTAAAAAAGACGAAAACACGTATTGTTGCCACAAATAAACTTTTTTATTCAATATCCACCACTAAATTTTAATTGTAACGGTTGACTAATTACTTCGAATATTAATTGTCTATTAAATTTCAGTATATCGGATATTACTCCGTAAAAGTATTGACTATTTTTTGTTTAATCGGAAAATCCTTAAATTTAGCAAAACTAAAAACGTGCTGTCATGTTCTATATGTTAACATGTTATTTTAAACACTCCTAACACAGATGCTACATGTTGCCCATCTTATTTTTTTAATTATTATTATTACGCTTTTTCAAAAAAAGTCCCATGTTTTTACAGTTATTTTGTTTTATCCTACTACGTTTTACGTACATTTAAATTTTACTACTTCTGCACACTTATTTAATAAACGGATTTGTAGATGGTATTAATATTAAGAAATTTAATTTTAAAACGTAATAATATCTTTGCTGTAGTAATTATAAAAATGAATTAATATATATATATATATATATATATTTCTTTTATCGAAAATAAAATTAACATTATTTTCTATGTATATAGAAATTTAATCGAGTTCATGTTTGAAATATTAATTTCAACCTAGGTTTTGACATCTTCAGTTAATTAACCCTTTCGCTACCAGAGCCTCAGGAGAAAAACTGCCACCACAGCCCAGACGTCTTATTATTTGAATATGATAACAATTGTCATTTATTTTTGTGGGATGTATCTATAACGTTCTAACTAAGTGAAATTAGCAATTTTGCAAACTGACACACATAAGTGACACTGGGCTATACACAGATAACTCCTTTGGTAGCCCCGTCGTCACATATATGTGACACATTATCGCAAACTGATAATGAACACCAGTCACATATTTGTGACGCCGGGCTCAGGTAAGAAAATCGGATCGTCACATATATGTGACGCTGGTAGCGAACGGGTTAATTGGAGATATATAAAATGAATAGGGTAGATCAAGAAAGGGAAAATTAGTATGGTAGATTCTACAGGCCTGCTATGATTATATATGCATATGTACAAAGGAATTTATAGCTGAACTTTATGTATTTTTTGGTACTGACATAATATATATAACGAAAAATTTCCATCACGTCACATTTTCTTGAAAAATTCAATTTACTTCGATTTTCAGCACATACATAAAATTTGTTCCTCTTGGTCAAACGTCTATTTTATTTAAGTTACCTTAATAAAAACAAATAAAATAGTACGTTGGTGATTTTCTTTTAGAAACTGCAACATAATTCGATGTAAAAAGTACCCAAAGGAACTCTTCGTTTTTCTCTCGACCAGAGGTGACTTATGCTATCTACTAACAGTAGTTTTCATCCATTTAAACCAATAAAAATAAATCAATTGCTGAAAAATCAGTTTGCTATACCAAGAATCGACCATTTTATTTAGATTTAAGTGGATAAAACTACTGCTGTAATATAATACATAGAGTATTATTCGAGAAAAAAAAATAAATAAAAAAAAGACATGTCGATATCGAGTTTACAAAAAATCCTGACGTGATGGGAAAAAAATGAAGGTCTTTTATGTAATAAGCATACCAAACAAAATCAATGAAAATACCTCTTGTATTATTTTAAAACTTCAATTTCGTAGGCCTGTGTTATTATATAAATCATAGCTGCCAAGTTTTTTAATTTATTCTGGAATGTTGTTAGTTCCGCCCCTTTTTCACACGTAATACTTTTAGAGTAATTGTCTTCATATTTATACGTAATTATATATTGAATAATTTTTTCTACAAAGATTACGGTGTGAAAAAAGGGCGGGGCTAACAACATTCCGGAATAAATTGAAAAACTTGGCAGCTATGTATAAATTATAAAACTTCCATAAAAATGTTTGGTCATTCAATTTATTAGCATTGCATTTGTATAAAAACTTTTAAATTAAGCTCCTACCAGCCAAACTTTCTAATTTTTTATACAGATTAATCCCCACTGTCTTTAAAGGCTTATGTCTTGAATATTTTCGGCGATTAAATAAATTGAAAACAATAGAAAAAAAAAATCCAGTGTTAAGTTTTTCTTGAATAATGGTAGACTTGGCACCCATGAAAACTATATTTAATAAGCAAATTTATTAAGCCGTTAGTAGTCGCTAGTTGATCGATTTGCCGCCCATCCTTCAGTGTTGACAGATTTTTTTATTCAACAGCCACCAAATATTTTTAGAAGTAGCATTTGATACACATAAAATGCGAATAAAGTCGAAGGAACGTCGATCACATCACTTCTTAAAATTATTGGTGACAGTTAAATAAAAGTGCACAATCTGTAATAGGTGGCGCTGCCTATGGCGACTACTAACGAGTTAATAAATCTTTTTCATATGTCTGTGCGCGCGGGGGTGGTTATTGTATTATAACTTAATACATGACATAAAATTGCTAGAATAATTCATAGAAAAATTTCTCTTAAGCAATATTTCAAAAATCGGGACGGATAACAGCTATGCATTATGAAAAACAAAATGCAGTTGAAATATTTTTTTTTTAAATCATTACGATAATCTGAGGAGTGGACGCGGTCACTTGTTTTCATACCATTATTTTTATGATGCAATATCTTTATTATTTAATCAAATAGAACTGCTGCATGTCTTCGATTGAATAATACAAATATTGCTTTCTAAAATTAGTGATATAAAAAACGTGGTCGATCCCTAAATTTTATAATTCAACCAATTATTTTGTCTTGTAGTGCAAACCTACTAATAGTACTAATTGTAATATTAATAAGTTGTATGACTTCCATATTTCTTTGGTTTGTTTGTAGAACATTTTTCTTTTTCTAATATATCTTAATTTGTAATATATCTTAATAAATATTATAAGCCTTATCAATGAAGTATACTAAACAAAAGATTAAATTACGTTTATATAATAAATTAAATAAAAAACTAGTTACATTGCAAAATAACATTATTATTTTATCAATAACTTTATTATTTAGATCTCAAAATTCCCTTTTATATACATGAATTTCTAAAGCTACTATATTTTTTAAGAGGTTTTTTATGTTACATAATCTAAAACAAGAATCTTATAACCGGAAACAATTGCATACACTGACCAATTTTTGATTCTTTTTGTTGAAAAATGTTTTTATTTTTTAAAGAAACGATTTATTTTGAGATATTCTATGATTTAATCTTTGATTTGTTTTAGGTTGGCTTTCTCTTTATCTCGCTTCAATTTTTAAAGAAACAGCATCATTTCTGTATTATTGAATGAATCGAGGTTAACTTCAGTAAAGTAATAATTTCTAGAATATAAATGAATATTGTAGAAATGTCTGTAAGCATTTATACACACACACACACACACATATTCTTTTTTCTCTACCGTGTGATAAACATACAGGATATATAGGGGTACAAAGATGATTTTGAATGACATAGCAATGCAGGGTCGAAAATGCAATCTAACGAGATAAGGGGTTTCTCAGCCCTTTCATAATAGAAGACACACACAAATGGTTTCAAGTTTTATTGAATTCAAGACATTTGTGTTAGAATAAATATGTAATGATAGGCATTTTCATTCACCTGATATTTTAAAATACATTTTAAATAGTATGATGCTGATCGATGCTTTCTAGCTCTCTAAAGTACCTAGAAAACAAGAAATAGGAGGCGTGGTTAAATACCATCAATTTTACATACACGATAGTTAGGGGGTGGGGATGGGGGAGGGTTATCACAGGAAAACTGTCAAGCACAAAAGTGTTTAGATGAAAACTATATAAATACATGGCAGTTGCAAAATCACATTTAAAGGTCAAAAGCATAAAATAACTTATGAGTTTCCTTAAAATTATATTCCCTAACAACCCCCATCTCGATTGCATTTGCCTGCGATTGGTCGAAGTATCTAGTCTACCAAATACATGCTCGCCAACCATCTCATTATTAAGCGTAAAATTGTTTACACTCCTTGAAAAGCGCCCATTTTTCCACACCACTTTATTTTTAGAGTAATTATCTTCAAATGTTGTTATGATTAAGTAAGAATAAAATTACTCAAAAAAAAAAAAAAAAAAAAGCGGTTACTAAAAATTTTACGTTTTATAATGAGACGATTGGCAGATATACAAATACATGAGAAAAAAGATCGGGCGTTCTTCGAAAATTAAGTGGATATTCTTAGTGAAAGTAAATTTTAATTTTTAAATTCCTATGTTTGGATAGTATCATTTATTGTTTGAGTACGTCATTTTGATGAATACATCTTAGTGCAGGGATAATGTTGTATATTAAAACTTTTCGTTTCCCAAACGAATTGACCTGATTCAGATTTTTTTTTTTTTTTTTTTTTTTTTTTTCAATATACGGTATACCTTTTTCTATCGCATACGTGCAACGTTTCTCTTTTGCATTCCAAACTCTTACTCCAGTATTCGTACTTTGAAGTTAGGAAACCCTATCGTTTAGCCAATGTTTACTTAGCCAAACTGGTACCATTGTGTTTGCAATTAAATTATCTTCATTTTGAAACATATTTTATTTAAAAAACAGATGAGGGTAAATTACTCATCCAAACCCACTTGTTTACATCAGGCAAACATCTAGCATGGCCAAGATAAAGATAGACACCCTATTTTTTCTTTTTACTTAAGGCACGTACTTTCGATTACTACCAATTAGAAAAAAAAAAAAAAAAAGATCAAACCGCTAAAAAACTAAATACAATCATCTCTCATTTATACGCATCTGAAGGGACTGATTTAAAATCGCGCATAAGTGAGAGGATGCCATATGCAATTCTTTATACAGATTATGGGAAAGAAAAGTACTTTGAAATGTAAAAATTATACTTAATAACAATTTATGAAATAAAAAAAGGTCTAATATTATTGTATTCTTAAAGAATAATAATAATAGTAATAGTAATACATAATAACAATAATTAAACTTTCAGTATAAAATTTAATTAAAAAAAAGTAATAATAAAACGTAAAAATTTCATTTAACATAAAAGAACTTACATTTAAAAAATGCCAATTAGTCATGTTTTAAAAAATCCTCAATGCTTGTTTGTTTTTGTTTAGGCCGAGTTTGTACAACCATCTTTTCTAATGCACCACATTGCGTCATTGTATTTAGTGCTACATCAGCAGTTTGAAGGTAACATCTCAAGGTGTCCAGAGCCCCTAAAACAGTAGCATAAGATGGGACAAATACATTATCGGTTTCATCATTATTATCATCTTTTACAGCTGTCACGTCATCGAAAACAGTTTCAATATCTTTTATTGCAGCTGAAGCTAAGTTTTCCTCAACATTGACGAAATCTTGAAAAAAAAAAAAAAAAAGTTATTATTTTCTTGTGCTGTTCCATTCGCCCTCGTCTATGTTCAAATCATAGCTGTTGTTTTCATATTCCTGTAATGAAATAACTTCAGCATCATTTGAATGGACAAACTCGGCTTTTATTGAAATATTAGAAATTGTTGTGGCTGTTACATTATTCCAGGAGGAAACCAACGTATGCATAGCATCCATAATGCAAAGTTTCTTGAATTCTTTTTTCAGCTCTAGTGATATAAACATTCTTCGAATCAAAGCTTTCCGATATTGCGCTTTAACCGACCTTATAATACCGAGATCTAATGGCTGGAGTTTGCTGGTTCAATTTTCCGGAAAAAATATGACTCTAGTATATGTAAGCAGTGGGAGATCTGAAGGATGGGCGGGGCACTGATAAAAAAATTGCAGGCGTTAGTGTTATTTGCATAAGAACATTGTAACTTCTTAACAGTTCTAAAACACTTCGGTTTCTTGGATTTACCAATCACTATTGAAGGTAACTTTTCTGATCCGTCCTCATTGCAACATAAAAACAATGTCGATCTTCCTTTGCTACGTTTGCTACCATGGCATGTTTCTCCTTTGAAATCCAGCGTTTTGTTTGGCAATAGACAACAAAATAATCCTGTTTCATCGCAGTTAAAAATATTCATAGCATGTAAGTTTTGAATTAAATTTGGAAGATCAGCGATCCATTCATCAACAATTAAATCTGAAACGGTTGCGCTCTCACCACTCAGGCAATAGCTTGTTAAACCGTGTCTTTTCTTAAGTTTTTCTAGCCATCCCCAAGAAGCCGAAAAATTTTCAATTCCCATTTTTGACGACACAGTGAGTGCCTTTTCTCTAAAAAGTTCATTACTAATTGGTAAACTAGAAGCTCTCATTTCTCTGAACCACTGTATCAAAGTGGTTTCTAAAATGTCAAATTTTCCATTCTGAATTCTTCATCGTTTCTTCGCTTGCGTAGAATATTCACGGTTCATTTTTTTAATCGAGTCCTTGTTCTTTAAAATTCTTCTGATCGTCGATTCTGGCAAACCGAATTTATTAGTTAAACCTTTTTTTGACAGTTTAGGATCATTTTCCGCTGTTTGTATAATTTTCATTCTCATTGAAATTGTTAAGGCCTTTCTTTTGCTCATTTTTATCGAAATAACATCTAGACGCAAATGTAATTTAAAGCTAGGAGACTTAAAACATTCAACTTATAAAGACAAACCTACAAAAACAAAGCGAAAAGTGCGCGCCTGCGTGACTTGATAAAAATGTAGAAAAAACAAACAAGAAAGAGAGAGAGAATGAAAATTAGAATCCATTAGAATTGAACGGAGAGGATCGAAAAGTAACACTCCCTCTCAAGCCATTGTGGAACGGTCTATTGACCTTGATCCTTGACACTCGCAAAAATCTTTCTTTGATTTTAAAAGAAAAAAAAGAAAAAAAAAAATGGATTTTACACACAGAGAATTGCGTTTTGTTTCCGCGTATAACTGAGAGAGATAATTCAAAGTTGCGCTCATAAGTGAGAGAGCTATTGCATTATTTACGTATTACTCGTAACGTGACCTTACGAAATTCGCGTATATCTGAGAGACGCGTACAACCGAGAGGCTCATAACTGAGAGATAACTGTAAATTATGTTTAATTAAAGATAGCATGGCTAAGATATTGTTAGGCAACCTATGCGCAATTTGTTTGTTTGTTCATGTATTAACTTTTATTCAAAATATTACTCATTAAAAAATACATATGAGGGTAGTTCAAAGTGTGTCGGACAGAGTGATAGAGAAACCTTAGACTATAAGTGATCTGATGAGTAGAAATTATGACGGTGTTTTGCCAGTCAATGTATGAAACGTTGTATGAATTTAAAAAAAATAGATAACGTCATATCTGTCGTAGCAAGCTTTTTAAGAAAAATTTCGACTGCTTGTACAAACCTTTTCGCTTTACCGTTGGAAACTTGGCGAAACAGCGGAATTAATGTGTGTACCTTTTGCTCTTTGAAATTCTTAAAATCGGTATCCGTTAAATGAGTATTTGTTATCAGAAACAAATTCTACAGGAAATCCAAACGTTGTGAAAATTAAAAAATTCCTTTAATTGGAACTACGCGGTCTACATGTATGTTCCAGGTCTTTTCTGATTTCTGTTTTAAAGGTTTTAACTTTGGTTCATCATAAAAGCATATTTTAAATCAAAAATAGTAGAGAAAACAGCAACACCCGTTAAATAAAGCGTCTTTTTTTTTTTTTCTCCCTAGGTAATGGAAAAGAATCATCCTCTGTATAATTATTTATTGTACAGTCGGCAAAAAAAAGCCCCCCCCCCCCCATCTAACTTTGCCATAAGTTGGCGTAGAAACATGTGGTTGGTACCAATCGATTTGTAATAACGTCTAGTTTATAATGGTATAGTTAGATTTTGCTTAAGGGATCGTGTACATATTAAAACTGGCATCAACTTCATTTCTTTCAATGGTAACCCCATTTTTTTTTATAATTTATTTGAATTCTTTGGATCAAATCATCGCAGAAAATGGTATAGTTTACACATTTCGCTCAATTTTTTACAGAGTTATAAGCTGTCAAAATATGAGGGTGCTAATGTTAAATGAATGTGACAAACATTAATTCATATCTTCCAAAATAATTATGATATTCAAATTCTGTTTTTTTTTTTTTTTTTTTTTTTTTTTATATATATATATATATGATAGAATAAAGTGATCCAACCATATTCCATGCATATTTTTGATTAAAAAAACAACAAGATTTTTTGAATTATGATAATTATTAATAATTTCAAATTTGAAAATATAATGAATTACGACCTATATTAATTTTTGCATGAATAGAACGGGCATCATCAAAAACGTGGGTTTCCAAATTTACAGCTCATTCTTAACATTCTTTTTTGTGTTACAGCGATATTTCTGTAGGATTTCAAGGCGTGTTTCCTCATATCATTTGCTAACGAGCGCACACATGTCATGACGTCAGATTGACGTAACTGTATTACTTAATCAACAGCGCATCTTCGCTTCTCAGAGAGAGAGAGGTTTATATGAGTCTGTACGAAAAAGCTGTGCTAAATGGCCAGCATTATGTTATTCTTCTTTTCTATATTATTAAATGTTGTGATTGTTTAAAAGACTATGCTTTTCACTCTGTGGACCCATTTAAACCAACAATGGTTATGGGCCCAGAGACACGCATCTTACTGCGGACTTTTTAAAAATTTAAATTAACATTCGCTAAAACGAAAGTGCGACTTACTGTTAAGCCTAAGTGCTGAAATCGAAAGTATTTTTGATTCTGTTTTTATAACGAAGCTATTAAAGCTGATTATATATGTCGCAAATATTAAATATAGAAAAGTTATCCAAAAATAATTTTGACACATGGAAGTTGCAGATAGAAGCTGTCTTAATCAAGAATGATCACTGGTCGTATGCTAAGGGAACGAAAATTAAGCCCGATGAAGGCGCCGAAGACGAAGAAAAATGGCTCGAAAATGACCGGAAAGCAAGAGCCGATTTAATTCTCGCAATTACTCCAAGTGAATTATGTCATATTAAACATTGTACCACCTCAAATGAAGTATGGAATAAATTAAAAGAAGTTTACGAATCGAGAGGACCGGCAAAGAAAGCCACCCTATTGAAGCAGATACTCTTTAAGAAAATGACTGATAGTGAAAATATGTCCGATCACCTCAATATTTTCTTTGATATAGTGGACAAGCTAAAAGAAATGGACATTCAAGTAGCCGAAGATCAATTTTGCTCTTATACAGTATTCCTGACAGCTATGAAAATTTCAGGTGCGCCATCGAAGCAAGAGGTGAACTGCCGCAGCCTGAATCTCTAAAAATTAAAATGATGGAAGAATATGAATCAAGAAAAAATAAAAAGCATCAAGAATCGTCAAATGCGTATTTTACGACTCACAAGAAAAATCTTCCTGAAAAGAACAAAAGAGAAATCTTAAAGCCTGTTCAGAACAAGAACACGTATGGCGAGAGAAATTATGCAATCTTCAAATGCAATTACTGTTCAAAAGTATGGCATAAAGCCTCAGAATGCCGAAAGAAGATCTCAGACAGAAAATTCACTTCATCGAATAAATACAAAGAAAGATCTTTTATGGTTGAAGATAGTACAGAGTTCACGATGGCAGCCAGTAACTCTTTCCAAGAACATTCCGAGTGGTGTCTCGACAGCGGTTCGACATCACACATGGCTCAGGATAAAAATTTGTTTACAGATTTCGAACCTAGAATTGGATCATTTATAAAATTAGCTTTAGATGAAACAGCGGAGATCACAGGTGTTGGAACAGTCAAATTAAAAGTTCCCGGTAATCACGGTGTAACCAATTTAAAGTTAACAAATGTTTTGTGCGTTCCAAAATTAAAATGCAATTTAATGTCAATGTCAAAAGCTACAGCAAACAACTGCCGAGTTGTATTTACCGAAAAAGGTGCGACAATTACAGAGCAGGACGGCTCTCTGATTATAAGTGCTACGAGAAAAGGTGATTTATATTTTTTTCAGCCGCATGTGGATATAGCTGCATCAACTCAGGTAAGCAACTTTCATAAATGACATTTAAAATTAGGACATTTAAATGAAAAAGATTTAAAATTATTAAAATCTGAAAATATGTTAAGAGATTTAAATTTTAATGAAAAAGATTCTTTAAAAGATTGTAAAGTATGCATTCAGTCTCAACAAACTGTGAAACCATTTTGTAAAGAAAACAAATTTCATAGTAATGAATTATTAGAAGTAGTTTATTCTGATTTCTGTGGCCCTATAAATGTTAAATCCCATGGCGGATCACGTTACTGTTGTTACGAGGCCGTCACATATTATAATTTGTACCTTCTGTGAGTAAATATCTGTATATATTTTGACGAAAAACTATTTTAATTTATCTTAATGTTATTCTAATTGTTTTCTAAGCAAGAATTCGATGTTTATAATACATATAGATTTATTTTTTATAAAATTATCGCAATGCAAGCCAGAGATTATGAAAGAATTCCAAAAGAAATGAAGTCCCGCCTCTATATTGCGGAAACAATATTAAAAAAAACTAGTTTGCATATTCGTATATGACTCTGTATGAGATGCTGGTATGCATAAATGTCAATGGCATTTACTATATCGAATGCTGAAGAAAAAATTTAAATGATTCAATTGAAAGTATGTAAAATAATTTTGTTTTATAATGTAAAGTTTTAGAAAAATTGTTTAAAGGCGTGGCTTCCGTTGCAATGAGGATTATACTCGATTCTGAAAAGTTAAGTTTTTGTTCTTAAATATTACATAACTTTTCCTAGTTTCTCACTGCTAAAATTCTATTTTATCCCTTTTGTCTTTTGTTTTTAACTTGAATATTCTAGGATTCGTGCCCCTCAAGTTTAATATCATGATTTAAAAACGCTGCAAGACAAGGATTATTACTTGAAAGAGCAATACGGTGTGGACAATACTTTCATTTTTCCTTTTTTTTTTTTTTTTTTTAATTAATGTAATTATTTTTTATTAATTTTTATCAGATTTTTTAAAACAAATTTTCTGTTTTAATCTTGTTATGACATTTTCGCATTTGTTTACTCTACCGTTTATGCTACTTAAATTTTATCGCATAACGTAACATAATAAAATATAAAATTTTTATTAAATGTTTTTTTAATACTGAATAATATAGTGGTAAATTGTTTTTTTTTTTTTTTTTAAGTTTTTAAAATCTATTATTGAAACAAAGCGCAATATTATTTATTTTCGATTATTCTAATCACGGCTTAAAACTGGCGTCATATTTATTATGGAAAAATAATTTAAAACAAAGTAATATGTCTTATTACTTTTAAAGATATAGATTTTACACATTTAAAATTAAGAATTCAAGTACAGTAGACGACTGCAGAACGGGGAATATTTGTTCTAGGTAATAGGAAACCGTATTTTCTATATCCACATTTATTTTCATGTGAATATATATAATAATTATACTCTTTCTAGTGAAAGTATTTGTATTCATACTATTTTGTTTATATAAGTATGGATATAAGGAATATTCTTAAGAAATATCGAAACACGCAAATTGTGAAAGAAACGCCCACTGGAGGCATTACAGATTTCCAAATGACGTGAAACTACGTCAGCGGTCGCGAAAATGTTAAATATCCTTTCTCAGATTTTAGTTTAAATCTTGCTATCTATATTTTTGTATATTATCTATTGTTGGTTTGTACGACTAAAATCAAATGTAAAACTTTATAGTAACACTTTCATGCGGGGCTTACTGTATAAAATAACTAGTATGTTGTGGCCACCACAAGACTTTCTTCTATATTTTCCTATATACATATTCAATCAGTAACAATATTTAAAAAAAAAAAAAAAAAAAAAAAAAAAAATACGATTTTTTTTCTAAGTTTTGTTTTTTGTTAAAAGTAAAAAAAATCGATAACTTTGTTTTAAATTATCACAGATTTATAGTTCGACCATTCTTTTTAAATGTATTGACGAGATCTTTCGAAAGATACCCATCTTTAAAATTTCCCCCCCCCTCCGGGGGGGTACTTCCCCCCCAGGGGGGGAAGCGATGCCCCCACATGCACAGAAATTTTTTTCTAGTTAACTATTACTATTATCAATAACTCATATTAATTTTACAATCACAAGTTAAAAAGTAACTCTCATTATGTACCTTTATACAAAATTTTGTCCTATACTGCCATGTTAAAAATTTAGAAAAAATGCTATCACAGCGCCACCTGTTGAGCTATTGATCCCCAAATGTAATCAGCACCAGTTTATGTCGGGGACCAACTAAATACCAAATTTGGTTAAGTTTCGTTTAAAAAAAAAAAAAAAAAAAAAAAAATTACGATTTTTTTTCTAAGTTTTTTTCGTTAAAAGTAAAAAAATCGATAACTTTGTTTCAAATTGTCACAGATTTATAGTTCAACTCTTCGTTTTAAAGGCATTGACGAGATCTTTCGAAAGATACCCATCTTGAAAATTTACCTCCCCCGGGGGGGTACTTCCCCCCCAGGGGGGAACCGTTGCCCCCACATGCACAAATTTTTTTTCGTAGTTAACTACTACTATTATCAAAAATTCATATTAATTTTACAATCACAAGTTTAAAATAACGCTCATTATGTACATTTATACGAAATTTTGTGCTATATTGCCATGTTAAAAGTTTACATAAAATGCGATCACAGCGCCATCTGCTGGGCGATTGATCCCAAAATCTAATCAGACACTTTGCATGTCAGGGTCCAACTATACACCAAGTTTGGTTCAATTTCATTCATCGGTTCGTGAGATACGGTGAAAAATACGAAATTTTGCGATCACAGCGCCACCTGCTAGACGATTGATCCCCAAATCTAATCAGCACCATGCCCCGTCAAGTTCCGACTATATACCAAGTTTGGTTCAATTTCATTCATTGGTTCGTGAGATACGGTGAAAAATACGAAAATTTGCCCTATACTACCATGTTAAAAATTTACATAAAATGCGATCACAGCGCCACCTGCTGGGCTATTGATTCCCAAATCTAATCAGCACAATGCCCCGCCAGGGTCCAACTATATACCGAGTTTGGTTGAATTTCATTCATTGGTTCGTGAGATACGGTGAAAAAACGAAACCACAGACAGACAGACAGACAGACATTTTTAAAAAACTATCAATTCGTGTTCAGGACATCCCAAAACGTCTAGATCCGTCAAAAAACGGAGGCCGAAAATTTTCGCGAATCCAATACTTTCTCTATATTACATATAGAAGAAAGTAAAAATATACTCAACAAGAAGTAGATAATTCTTTTTCTTAAATATTAAACACTTTTTTTTTAACCGCTATTAATATTATTATCATTATTACTATTATTCTTTTACCTTGATATCTAGATTTTTGTAATTGAACATTGTAGGATTCATATGATGCAAGCTATTTAATTTTCTTCGTATGAAATGTGTATTTAACTATTCGATGTTTAATAAATAAAACCAATAAAATTCTTTTAATTCATAAACTAACACAAAAAGTTCTGCAAATTAGAATCGTTTTTTATTTTATAAATAACACTCCTGAACTTTTTTTCCGGTGTGAAACTTAATAAATAATGTTTATTGGGTGGTTGATCACGATTTATTTTTTTTAAATGTATAGTCGGAACCCTAATACATTTTCACGTGTAACTCTATTTGAAATTGATTTAAAATAAAAATAGTTATGTTTTCCGAACCGTCTTGATCTCAGAAATCTGAATATGAGGTCAAAATTTGGTGTCGTATGAAGTTCATGCTTGTTTTAATATGAAGATGACCTCTTAAGCAAAATATAACTACACCATTAAAAATTAGACGTTATTACAGATCGATAGGTACCAGCCTCATGTTTCTACGGTAATTTACGGCGAATTTAGGTGGGGGGTGGCTTTTTTTTTTTTTTTTTTTTTTTTTTTTTGCTGACCGTACATCTGTAATCACATATTCTTACAAAGTCAAAAGGTTTAGGAGCAATCACTGGTGGAGAAGCCCATTCTGAATGTTCAACTAGCTTTAAAATATAAGAAAAATTCAACGCTTTCTGGATAAATATTCCGTAGTATATCAACTGCAGGGTTGTTCGATTCTGCTCAACTGAATATAAATACTTCAATTTTACTTGTTATGTTTACGAAATTTATTTCATCCAAGAAAGTTTTCACATGACTATTACACCTTTATGTTATTTGAGAGTGTGGGTATCGCATTTTTCAATTACTAGGTTTTCTTTACTTTCATACATATTTTATTTACAGTCGTAATTTATATAGCGTGTGAGAACACCGACAGTTCAGAACTTTATCTTAATATGCACTACGAGAGAGCATCCCTCTTGCTTTTGTACAGTCGGGGAGAAAAAAAAAAACCGCAGCACTTAATGATATTTCGTTATTAATTGATGCAGAAAAATTTAATAGACACCATTCAACAGGAAATTAAATGCACTTTCTGAAAATGTCGTCAAATTTTGAATTAGGGTTCATCTACATATTAAAATGAGCGTCAACTTTGATATTTTTAATAGTATTACCCAATTTTGACTTCATATTCGAATTTCTGAGAGTCTGGCAGTGCCGAAAAGTATGCTGTTTGTATACTTTATCTTTAGTATTCATAGAGTTATGATAAAAAATGTGTTAGGGGATTATCTCTAAATGTAAAAAATTAAAATTAAGATCCTACAAAAATTAGACAAAATTATTCTGTTTCACACCGGAAAAATTTCAAGAAAAAAAGTGTTATAAAAAGAAATAAAAATATGAATACCTTTGCAGTACCTTAATTATCATGAATTCAGTTTTTTGGATTTGTTTTTACCTTAGTACTTTTTTAGATAATTTTAGGTATATTTAAATACACTACACTTACGATTGGTCAGACAATACTCTTTACAAAAGTGCAATATTTTTCAATTAAAAAGTATCTATCATGGATATACTAATCACCAAAAAAGCTTAAATTTTTTTTCGTACGTGTAACATATTATACAAACTGAAATAATATAGCTATATATATATACAACAACGCATAAACTAAATCTTTTCGGATAAATTATTGTAAGGTTTCATAAAGTAAATATTAAACAATTTTAATAGCACTTACCAGTTTTGGGTCATTTGAACTCTTTGGAACTGTACGATTTGTTTTATAATTTCTATGAAAATATAATTTCTTAATTAACGCTTTCGCGACTGCTGACGAAGATTCACATCATTTGAAAATCTGTAACTATGCCAGTGGGCGTTTCTTTCGTAATTTGTGTGTTACTTATTTCTTAAGTATGTACCCAGTGTTCATATTTTTGCAATAAAATATAGTATGGATAGAAATATATTAATTAGAAAGAATATAATTATAATGTATATCCATCTGTATTATAATTGTAGTACAGAAAATTTGTTCTGAAATATTTTATTTTGGAGTATTTCAAACAGTAAACCCCGCCTATTTAGTTAATTTTTTTCTTCTAGTGTTCGTTTAAAGGATTCAAAATTTATCACCAGTAATCGATGAAGTAAATACCACTTGTGTATATTTTTGTCAACGTAAAATAAAGGGTTTAACACGAATACTCAAAGTTACATCCACTTTTCGTTTCTGTATTGTTTTGTTTTGAAGAACGATAAAAGGCGGGGCTTTAGAAAACAGGAATTCTTGTTACTAACACTAATGTCTAAATATAAACATTTTTGTTTCATTTCTTTGCATTTGATGTTGTTGTTATTTAATTTGATCCGTAAATAAAAAATAAAAATATTTTGCTCAATTTTCTCCGTTATTTTTTAAGATTTGTTTCGTTAATTCATTCAAAAATTTTTCAGAGACGGCCCCCTAAACCACTCCAAAAGAAAGATTTATTTATATCTCGAAAACTAATAACTGGAATGAGCTGCAAATTTGCACACCGATCACCCATATTTTTCAGCATTAGGATTCCTTTTATGTAAAAATTAATATAGGTCATAATTAATAATTTTTATGAATATGAATTATATTAATATTTTTCAGAATTAAAAATATTTTTCAGAATCAAAAGTAATGATGGATTATGTTTGGGTTTCTTCACTGTATCTCGTAAAAAAAAATATATATATATATATCGATCAAGTTGTTTCTTGTGAAGATATTAATAAAAGTTTGAAATATGAATTTAACATTAGCACCTTCAAACTTTAAACTGTGAAAAAATAAGTAAAATATACAACTAATATACTTTTTCGCATTGTCGCGATCCCAGGAATTCAAATATAAAATAAAAATGGGGCATTACCATTGAAAAAATCAAAGTTGGTGCGCGTTTTAATATGTAGACGACCTCCAATGCAAATTTCAGTTCAATTTCTGAATCTACTCTCAATTCCCCGTCGAATGATACCTATTACATTTTTGTGCATTGATTAGCAACGGAGTTACATCGAGTGCTGCGTTTTTTTTTTTTTCCCCCGACTGTACATCACCTGTTAAATTAGATAAAAGTTCTCCATTAGTACTGCCAGCTGGTGGTCGTAGTCGTAGGATGTTATATCCATTGGATGCCATTCAAATAAACCAAGTAAAATAAAGTAAAAGATTAAAATACAACATTAAAACACATTACATTACACATTTACATTAAAACACAACAAAAATATATTAGTTAAATTTTACTATCAAAAATTCGACATTATTTTTTAACATTGCCAAAATCTTCATGTTATTTAAAATCCCACGCTATTTAGTCATGTTATCTAATTTAGCAGAAATATAATACTGGGAAATAACTGCAATCATTGACGAAGTTCAGAAACTTTAAAAGTGTATTTCTAAAACAGTTGCTAATTTTATTAAAGAAACGAATTATTTCGAGATATTCTACAAATTAATCCTTGATTTATTTTAGTTAGGATTCCTTTTATGTACCTTCTACTTTTAGAAAAAAAAAAATAAAGTATTGTTTCTGTATTATATAACAGGGATGGAACACTGGCTCAGACTTTCTACCGGCATTTGTTTAAAAAAATTTTGTACCTATAATATCGTTGAGGCAAGAAGTAGAACATTTTATTTCATTAATAATGGTATGAGTTCTGCTCCTGTGTTCTATCCCTGATATAATGAACTGATGCAAATTTCAGTAAAATATATTAAAATTTTTTTTAGAAAACAAAAGGAAAATTATAAAAACATCTATAAACACCGAATAAAACACTTATCTAAAAACATAAGTGTACAGTGCGTTGCATAAATATAAACGCACCTTTTTCAATAACCAGAAATAGAATTTTTAAAATTTTAAAAGAAGGAATGTGACTTACAGTTATTGCATATGCTTTACAACTGAATAAAATGTTTTGAGCACGTATGTTTAGGCTCATGCAAGCTTATGTAAATGAGTGTTTAAGCATTTTCTTATTTTTCACTGTTTTTCGTTTGTTGCTCGAAATTAAACGCACTCTGTATTTTGTGTTTAAAATTTAACAGAGCCACCGGAATTAAATTAAAACACAGATAGTCGTGCTGCTAAAGTTCTCTTAAAAACTTTTTTAACGCTTGGGTGCAAAATTTACGGAGTTTGTTCAGGATGGCAAGAGGGAAAACTTTGACAGTAGATGAGAGGATAAGAATTGACTTTATACGTGGTAAAGACTTTAGCAATCGTGAAATCGGGCGCCGAATCGAAAAAAGTGAGAGTGTTGTGCGAAATTATATACAGAAAGGAGTAAATTATGGGAATAAAGCGTATAAGAAGCTAACAGGAAAGCTCACCAGTTACGACAAACATCGAATATGCAACGCTGCAAAGAATATGAATACTTCCTGTGCGAAGATAAAGGTTCAATACAAGCTGGTTGTTCATCGTACAACCATACGGAGAACTATCGAAGCTGCAACATTCATTAAATTTAAGAAAATAAAGGCGAAACCACCCCTCACTCAAAAGCACAAGGATATGCGGTTCGAATGGGCAAGAAAATGGATTCTAGATCGTCTAAATTGGGAAAAAGTCATCTTCTCAGATGAAAAATGTTTAATCTCGATGGCCCGGACGGATTTCGTAGCTATTGGCACAATTTGAGAACCGAAGAAATGTGTACTGTTCAAAACGTCAATCTGGAGGTGGGTCTGTCATGATGTGGGCAGCCATAGGTTTTAAAGGGACTTTCGAATTAGAGTTCGTGGAGAACACTATGAATTCTGTAGATTATGTCCAGATGCTCACAAGGAACCTCTGCCGTCAAGCAGTCAAGAAAGCTGGAAGAAATTATATTTTTCAGCAAGATTGTGCAACTGTATATGCAGCACATATCTGGAAAAAAATGGTTCTGTGACAATAAAATTAAAGTTCTGGATTGGCCCTCAAAAACCCCCGGTTTAAACATAATAGAGAACGCATGGGGTATTCTAGTTCGCCATGTTTACGTAAACGGTAGGTAGTTTAACACGAAAGATGAAATAAAATCGGCCATTCTATTAGCTTGAAAGACAATCGGCGTGGATGACCTCATGCTACTATATCAATCAATGTCAAAGCGTTTATTGGCTGTTCTAGAAGCCCATGGTGGCTTTACAAAGTATTGGATACAGTATTTGTTACTCAGCTATTTATTTTTTACATGTGCGTTTAAATTCATGCAACATGTATTTTTGTCTTAAATTCAATAAAATTATTTTCTAAGAAATCATATTGCTCTTTCATTGTTTTGACTCGCATTTTTATTTCTTGAATCCTACACGTACAGTTTGTATGAAGTGTCACCTATTCATATTTTTTTATTAACATCTATACCAGTATAATTTTTAAAGCTAAGGTGCGTTTATATTCATGCAAGGCACTGTATAAACTATCATCTATAAACACTTTAAACTATTGTTCTTTGAAAATTACAAAATTTTCTTGATGCCATACTAATATATTGAATATCAAAAGAGTGTTATTCTCAATATTGGAGTATTCCACAGAAAGTACTATATACAGGGTGATTATAATTAAAGTAACGATTTCAAAACACTATAATTTTAAAACTACCCATCAGAGTGATTTCATATTTTAACAGAGGAATCGTGAGGCAATGAAATTTTGTTTGGGGGAAGAAAACAGTAATTCCAACATATTCCTATTATATGTCGCTGTCAATGTAATGTCGCCTAAATGGACTCATTAAACACATGAATGTTATTAGCAACACAAAGGAATAACAGGAACAATAGACTTCAAGGGTTTACTGCATTTTTTTTTAACAAAAAGACAAGAATACTTGTTTACAGCGGAAACAGTCATAGTGAAAAGATAAAAAGAGAAGCTTCATGAAACAAATACTTTATGGATAATTAAGGGCACATTTTGGAACTATTTTTTTTTTTTTTTTCTTTTGCCAAACAAAATTTCATTGCCTCACGATTGCACTAGTAAAATATGAAATCTCTCTGATGGGTAGTTTTAAAATTATAGCGTTTTCAAATAGTAACTTTAATTACAATCCCCCTGTATGTGAAATCGTATGGAATCGAAACACGGTTTATGAGAAACCTTTGAAAAAGTATTTAAATTTTAGTGCCTTCTATCGGGTGATTTAAATTAAATGATTACGAGCATGCATATTAATATCATTAGGCTGCAAACTTATCAATTTAATAAGCCTTTTTCAATGGTACGTTTAAAATTATATGTGCCCCCAAAGTATTGTGTTTAGCACAATTACAACTGTATAAAAATTAATTGTTTAAACTGTTATTTAGTGAAAATCATGAAACCAGATTTCGCTTCTTTATCAAAGCCAAAACGAATTTGCATGCTTCATACATGATAGCTATATGTTTAATAAAATTACTCGTTTCATATTTAGTAATTCTGAGAAATAATTGAAAACCACAGTAATAAATTACATTAACAAATGTTCTAACAAATGTAATGTAAATTTTATTTTATCACAGGTATTGTAATAGTATGGTGAACATTTTATTATTTATTTAATTCAGGGTATTTGAAAATATCGCCAATAACATTATCGTGCAATCAAACTGTAAAATTAGCATAAGTCTATGGAGAATGATGTCTCCGATATGAAAAATCTCTATGGAGAATGAAGCTTACTAAGCAGAAAAAATGAGAGAGGGGACTTGTTAAATAATAATTTTACTATAATAGTGGTTGGTTTTACGTCGCACTAGTGTTGCACAATGGGCAATTGTCACCAGTCTGGGACTCACCCACAGAGGTGGTCTGGAGACATGCCATCACAATTTTGATCCTCCACAGCTTTACTATAAAAATTGAAAAAATAGTTGTCTCTACAAATAAGCTCAGAAGGGCATCGTAAGTTATTTAAATATATCATGAGAAACTGATTACATCTTCCAATACGTCGTTTTATTTATAGAGTGAAAGAAAATAGGTTGTGTTTCAGTTTGTCATAAATATATTTTTCATGAAAATTTTACATTCATTCTTGCAAAATATATGAGTTATTTTTACAAGAAAAAACAAGTGGTGACCTCTATGAATCAATACATTACAGTTTACAGAAGGCTCTCTATTATCCACGGGATTAAAGTATTATTCGAAGTATTCATTTCCATATTTTTATACGTATATTGTCTCCAATTTTTATTTTCTTTAAAATTTAACTGTATAACTAATTGTATAAATTATTATTTTTTTTTTAATCCATCGTAATTTATAGTAGCAAGAAAGACGAGAAAAACGGAAGTTGCGAATAATTGCTCCTGGATAACGGAGAGTTCGCTGTATTTTATTTCAATATAAATATTATTCAAATATTTTCTAAGGTAATTTATAAAAGTCTATTTAAAAATATGGTTTAAAAAAATGTATATATATATATATATATATATATATATATATATGTGTGTGTGTGTGTGTGTGTTCTTTGAAACGTTATTTTTATGTATTTGCTTTATTTAATTTTATATGTTTCTTTTTTTCACGTAATTTAACCTATATTTATAAAAGGCTTTATTTATAATTAAAAAATATGTTTATGAGATTTACCTTAATATATATGATTTTGTTTTCTAATATTTTAATATTATGCAGAATTCGTAGTAAACTCTAGTACTAGCGATGGAAAATAATATCCGATAAATGATTCATTCTGTATTAGATTTTTTTTTTTTTTTTTTTTTTTTTTTTAAATGGATATCTATTTTTTTATTTATTATTATTATTATTATTATTTTTTGTTTATGATAATTAAATATATATATATATAATACATTGTGATTTTGAAGGTATGTAATAAACTTTCATTAATACTTACCTATTTTACTTACATTCTATTTATTTAATTTTATTTATTACTTAAAAAAAAAAAAAAAAAAAAAAAAACTTAAAACCAGTGCAACGTAAGTAAGAGCAAGTGACTGAGAGTCAGTGCACCGTATTTAAAAGCTAACGTATTTAGATAATTTATGTTATTTTATATTCAGTGTAATTGTCGCCTTTCACTGAACCAAATTTGTAGTTAATTGAAAATATTTTTCTTTTATAAATTTTTAAAAAATTAAAAGATAAATTATCTATTCATCAGTTTAAAATTAGCGTAAATTCCGGCGTAAAATCAAATTAATGGGTTTTACACCAGAACTTTTAATTAACAGAAAAAAGTACGTGAAATTACTTGTTCGTGTTTAACGTCAGCCTTTAATTAAAATTCCTGGTGTAAAACAGATTTATCTGACTTTCAAATTTTACGCTTAAAATCACACTAAATAGCTTAAAATCAAATTCGACATACCAGAGACTAAGAGAAACATCTACTTTAACTTATAATTTCTTTTTTATTACAAATTAATAAACAGAGCAACGTATTTCAGTTTCTAATCTATATAATTTAAGAATAAATTAAACATAACGAGGAAAAGACTAGCTCCAAATGTTCTCCGTAAAATAATAATAATAATAATAATAAAATAAGTCCTGTGAATTACATTACATAAGTTCAAATGTATTCCTATATTTCATTATTGCATGAAGAAAACTGTGATTTTATAAAATTAAACAGAGCTAAAAGCTATAAAAATTAAAGTCTTATAAATATAGACAGTATATTTCCGATATTTAATTTTAAATTCGAGAACCATCTGTTTTTATAAATTGTATCTGCTTTATGTAATACATAGAATATCTGTGTAACTGTAATATAATACATAGAATATCTGTTTTATGAAATATAAGTATTCCAAAGAAAAAAAATTTATTTGCTCGTAAAATTTACTTTGTTGAAATTGTTTAAATTTGAATTTGTCATATTTAATTGTCATATTTAATTATAATAAATAGATATATACTTTATATAACAATAAATAGAAAATATATTTACATATTAATTTATTTTAAGATCTGTATATTTTTAAACATTATACATAATATTCGTTTTAATTTCTGCTTAAAAACTAGTATGTCGTGTGTATTACAAAAAAAAATTCTCTGTCATTATACAAGATGCAAAATTCTTCAAATCAAAGTCGGAATTAAGATCACGTTCATAAAACTTTTTTCACGTTAATTTTCAGTTAGTTATTATTATTTTAATTTTTATACGACTTCTATGCATAAATTTGGTCAATTAAAAAGTTTTTATTTTTAATGCAACAATACTATTACAAAAAAAACGCATAATTCTATTATTAGAATTAAGTGAGTTGTAATTGAAATTTGAATGCTGGAAAGAGGGATCGTATATAAAATCGAAATGTAAATCTGTTCTACAAAAATACGCAGCGTACATTAAAACCATTTACATTAAAACTATTTTTCGTGCTTAGACAAGAATTGCGATCCAGTCAAGTATTATAAATAGTATTCTGCATTAAGACTGACACTTTTTTATTTGATAAATTATTAAAAAATAACAATATGCAAGCGTGTAAGTTTCTTTTTAAAATTTTTATTTATATCCAAAACTATGTTTTAACAAATGAATTCTTGGACGATTTTTAACATTCACTTCTCCCTATATAACAGAAAAAGTACTGTTTTGCTGTGAAATTTTTTAAATTGAGTTTTCTGTTATATTTACATGCTTTGAGGCACACGGTATCCGAAAATTAGGTTTCTTGTAGTTGATCTGTAAGTCTGTCGATATTTGTTAGTCTGTTATTAGCAAATCTCAAGAATAAATATTAACAGAAAGTCTAAGCTCGGTATTGTAAATCTGCATCGCAAAATTTTTCATCACTAAACATTCTGTTAAGATCGAAAGAATGATTTGTGTAGAAGGACATCGAAAAGAATTTTAATTCATTCCGTACATGAGTGAATGTCTACTACGTACATCTTTAGACAGTATTTAACAAAATCAAATCAGCATACATTTCTTGCATGCATAAAAGCATTTTTTATTTATTTTTATTTTGATTAGATATGGTAGAAAAATATGTACTTAAAATCAAATGAGCACATATTTTTTATGTGCATAAAAACATGTTTTTGAGTGAATATGGTAGAAAAATCATCCATCGTTCCTTTGCAGGGTAGCGTAAAATAATTGACATGCATAAGGGCTATATTTAAAATTGCTGGAAGTAAATTTCAAGTTGTGTATCTATCATATTGGGCTATATTTAAGTAAAGTGTGTGGTGTATATAATTTATAAACAATATAAAGGAGTATTCAACATTCTTTTCTACTGAACGTATTTGACGTTCGTCATTGCGGATTTAATATACGTAAATTGATTTACATAACTGCTATACTACATTTTACCCTTGTAGGAGATTAGCGTGTGTTAATTAATAGATGATAGATTTCAGTTATTTTTCATATTTTTTAATCGACGACACAGTACAAAACAACACACACTACACATATTTGATACAAAAGATAGAAGCGGACAAAGCCCGCAGTTATAATGTGGGGATAAACCCGCTCATACATTCTTTTGGGGATAAAACCCGCGGTTACAAAATGGGGATATACCCGCTGGGCAATTCGACTTCTATTGCAGTCGAAAGCCAAACAACAACTGAATTCTTGGCGCAGTCACATGACCACGAAAGCCCGCGGTGCTCGTTCGACATGCGCAGATGTCCGAACAACCATGTCTAGGAAAACTTCCTAGAAATTATGATAAATTTTTCATACACACGCAGTATTATTTGATTGTAAGTATTATTTGAGGGCTGATTTCTAACGCTATATTTTTGTCTTAATTATGTGTTTTGGTGTCCTCATAATACAAATGCCGTGTTTTTATTAATAATTTGAAAATCATATGTGACTGCCGCTTCAAATAGTTAATCAAGATTTCTAAGTTTCAAGACGTGCAGCGTGAAATTTCTCAAAATAATTTTGAATAAACTAATTTAGGCTGAATAAAGATGGATTTTATGATAACCTTATATTATTTGTAAATGTAGTTAGTATATTTAACCGAGAGGTAGAAGTGAACGATAGCCCTCAATACACAGAAATACATAGGAAAAAAAACAACTTTATTTTAAATATACTTCCATATACATTGCTTTATAATTTACCCATTAATCAGTAATATCTTTATATTATTTTAAGTATTTAAGTGTCATTCTGGATCACTCAAAACGGTAAATCAGTCAAAAACCAGGATTGAACACTTTTACAAATCTAATAATTTGTTTTATTGAAAAGAAAATAAAATAATAAAACATAGATACTTACTCCACTCATATTCTTCTAAATTTAGTAATGACTGAATAAGAAATAAAAGTGAAATACTATTATATATATATATATATATATATATATATATATATCAATGTTTTTAACAAATATTTTCTGAGGTAACGCTATCTTAAATCTCGATAGATAAAGAAAGATTAAAAATACCACAGAACTGTAAAAATACACTTTAAATCTGAAGAATTCCAAACCTTTTGATTTTGGAAAAATACAATTTTATATTTGATTTCCTAAAACACATTTCTTTATGTACAGAAGAAACACTCTGGTATAGATTTTACACCAATATTTTTATACAGCAAATTTTATAGTAAGTGTCTTCGATTGAATAAAGGAAAAAATACTGCTCATATATACCGGTGCAAAAGTTTCGTGATCTTCGAATATTTTAAAAAATATGATGTTATAGAAGTAAAAAATTGAATGTATTTTAATTAATTGTTTCCTAATATTCAGTAGTCTTTGGCTTGGGAATTAGTTATAAGTTAAAATATTTAAGAAATAACCTTAAGCGTCTTTCAGATGCTTGCCGACACCAAAATAATTTTACACTGTAGTTCTAAAAAATTAAGGAAAAATATTTCTTATATAAATTTTATCTGTACAAATATATAACAATAACGTAATATCCAGAAGAAAACTTTTCGCTTATTGACTTATTATTGTTTTCTTTATAGTCTTAATAGCATTATACGTCAATTCTTGTATTAAGACAAACATGCATTGTACCTTTTTGGTCTAAAAAAAAAAAAAAAGTAATATTAACTGATTTAAATTTGGGAATATTCTGAAACAATTAATTAATTGCAGAAAAAATGTATTACAATTTGCATTTATAACTATATTAAAAATTATCGAAAGTAAATTTTTAAATATTAAAATAATAAATATTTAAAATATCGGGATGCTATGTATAAATGAAGTTTTCGCAGATGATTGCATTGACAGAATTGTTATCTATAAGTTTTTCTAAATAACACTAATTTAATCAAATAAAAGTAAAATGTACGGGAAATTAACTTTAAATAAGTACGTAGAAATCAAATAAATACAGAACAAAAGCAAACGAAGAATATCAATAATTTAGTCAATTGAAGACAAAAAATGCAACAGTTCAGAATAATTACATTGAAAGTTAACAAATACCAAACTAAAGCAAATAAGGAATACCACTGATTTAGTCATATAAAAACAAAGTGTATGACAAATTAGCTAGAAATAATTACATGTAAAGCAAACGAATACCAAAGGAAATCAAGCAAACAATATCAATAGTTTAGATAAATTAAAATATAAAGTGCGAAAAACAAGCTCTAAATAAGTACAAGGAAAGCAAATAAATACAAAACTAAAGCAAACAAAAAATACCAATAGTTTAATCAAATAAAAGAAAAAGTAAACAAATAAGCTCCAAATAAGTACTCTTTAACTTCATTTCTTGCGACCATGGAAGCCTCTGCGCAAGTGCGGATTCAACGAGTCCACTTGTAAAATAGGGGAGACAGGCTTTTTGTTGAGATAAAATAAGCGATAAGGGAATACCGAATGACTGCATGCTTACTAAATTCAAACCTGTTTGTCAAATTGGAAACCCTTCAAGATTTTCGACTCGTCCTCACTGCTAGGCGTAGGAAACGTGGTTACACTATATATTGAAAATAAACAAATTTTGTTTTACTTCAATCAAAACGATAAGGTATAACGGTTAGATTAAAGAATTTCGAATAGTTTCCGTTAAACTGGTTTCATTCTAAAACGGAATTGTTGAAACGTTTGTAACAAAAAATATTAATAATAAGTATAAATAAATAAAAAATAAAAGTGGTTGTAAAATCAGCCTGGAAAGCGAAATAAACCTATACATGGCATAAAAGTCTTATTATTAGAGTTTAAAGTGTCAATAACTAGTACGGTGTCTACTACTAATACCACCTATAATTTTTCCATTTTTATACTTGCTGTTTGCTAGTTATATTTTATTTAAACTTTTTAATTTAAATATTAATGTAAATTAATTTTTATAATCTATATTATTTCATATCTTATTGCATGAACATCTGTGTAAATGTTAGTTCGAAACAATTATGGTCGTAGATGAAAAGCGCAAACATGGGATGAGTAAGATTATAGATTTTAATCCAAATAACTGGTACGAATTTATCGAAACATTATCAGATATGGATCTTCACTTACAAAATATACAACAAGAAACCATACAGCAACAGATGTAATCTTTTCGATGAAAAGAATGCGAATGGTGGTTTACACAATATTGTACAATTACCACATGACATTGTACGGAAGAATTACAAATATAATTAACAGAGCTGCCAACCTAATCCGGCAAATAATTAGTATTGCCCATTTTTCTACACCACTTAATTTTTAGAGTAATTCTCTTCAAATATATTTACGATGAATTAAGAAAACAAATGCTCTAAAAATTAAGTGGTGTAGAAAAATGGGCGGTACTAACAATTTGCTGGATTAGGTTGGCAGCTCTGAATTAAGGAAACAAATAAATAAATGAATAAAAAAAAAATTGAACAAAAAAGATAAATTTGAATTTTGCTCTACGCAAAATGTAATTTATAGCGAGGGGCTTCTTTTTATTCATTTTTTGCAGATAAAGGCGTTTGGTAACTGCACACAATCGTGTAAATACTTGTTTGAATACTAATATTGGAAAATGGTATTTCTGTTGTTGAACGGTCTCTCGCTATACAGTGTTTTGGATTATTCCGTAATTGAAGGTAAAAAAATCATAATGCATTGATAAAATCGACCCGTATTTTAAATTAAAATCAGAGCCTGATTAAGGGGGAAGCAAACATTATTCATACTTACACCGTTATTTTTTAACAAATACTTTCCTCCTATAATAAACAGAAAATTCTCTTTAAAAATTATTTTAAAAGAATTCTGGTGTCTAATAACGGTGAGTAAATTGGATTGTTTTACACCGTTCATTTTTTATAAAAAATATTTCCTCGTCAAAGCGTGGAATTTCTATGACATGAAGTAAAAAATAATTGTAAAAATATTCCGGTGAGAGCGGAGATAATTTGTGCTTCCCCCTTAATCAGGCTCTGATTAAAATCTAAATAAAAATCCTCTATTAACACCGTTTTGTTTTCTACATCTTCGACCAACATTCTTGCAAAATAACTTCTGCTTAATTTTGCAGACAAGAAAATAAATATTACAGTATTCCACTATAATATACTATATTACAATGATTTTTATTCAACTAATGATTAGAGGTATATTTAAATTTTGTCGTTTCATATTTTTCTGTATTGAAACTGAACAAATTTAACCTTGCAACCTCATTTGAAATTTTAAAAATTGAAGAATATATTAAGCCTAACGAGAAAATAATTACATGCGTTAATTTTCTGTTAAAATTTTGCAAATAGCTCTGTAAGTTATATCGTGTGCAGCAGTTTTAATTTATGTATTTCATTAGATCCAGAAAAATTTGGAAAATTTATGAAAATTATTATCTAAATCTTTGAAAGGTTGTTACTTTCGAATAAACATATTAATTATTAATATTTAATTATACATTTAGGATTATATATTTTAAATATAATACACTGGATAAAAACATAAAAATTAAAAAACTGTTTTTATTTTAATTTTCTAACTTTCAATTTGTAAAGAGTTTTAGAAAAACTGCTCTGCAGTTTTTTAAAATCATTTAAAAATGTTTTTATTGTTTGAACTTTATGTTTTTTTTTTTTCTTTATCCATGTATGGTTCAGCCTATAGAACACAGGATGTTTTAATAAGTACAAAAGTTTGAATAAACATTATAAAATGCAATAAACTTGGAACAGTTGTTTCGGGTCGAAAGAACACATGACTCTTCTTCAACGAATAAAGTAGGCACGGTGCTGAAGTCAAAGCGGCAACGCACAAAACTGCTTTAAGTGAAAAGCAACAATATATAACTATGAATATAAATATAAATATTTGTATGATGATAATTATGAAATGAAAGAAGAAATTACATAAATAAATAAGATTAAAAAATATAAGAACGTATTTACATTAATTTCAATTATTTTTACATTTACATTTGACTTTGTATATATTTGCTCTTCACTTAAAACGGTTCTGTACGTTGCTGCTTTGACTGCAGCACTCGTGCCTACTTTGTTCCCTTGACGAAGGTTTGTGTGTATATTAGAACCGAAATAATTGTGACGAGTTTATTGCATTTTGTGGTGTCTATTGAATGTTTTGTATTTATTACTTTAAAACGCCAGTTGTGAGATTATGTCTTACAGTAGTAAGTGAGCCCAATAGGGGATTTTGGGATTTACACAAGAACGGCAGATTAACATAAAGGAGGATACCTTGCACCAGGTTGAGTACCTCTACCATATATAAGTCCTTTATATAGTATCGTGCGCCTAGGGCAGCCGGTTAAAATAGTAATAAATAAATAAATAAATAAATAAATAAAGTCGATCGTTAGAAATACTCGAGCGCGTCGGATTAATGATAAGAACAAGCTTAAAGGTTGAGATGTGTAAATGTTAGACAACAAATTAATAGCTGAACTGCCAGATTATGATATCTACTTTCCTTCAAACAGAAAATGCCTGTAATTCTCATTGGTCTTAGATACCTAATATACACCTTTATAAATCGCATTTTACATTGTTTAAGCATTGAAAATTAATAAGTAATATTTATAAGGGAAAAAAAAAATGCTGGTGACACCAGATTTAAAATTTTATAATAAATGTTGAGAAGTGTTACCGTACAACTTGTAATGCTGAACAAATCAGAAAACAAACTAAACGTTTTGGAGTGTTTCTGAAATATTTACGATGTTTCAATGTTATATGATTGTTACATTTCCGAAAAATCTTGTACTGTTAGAGAGAAAGTATTTGTTTCAGAAACAAAATTTGCAAAATAGGTTTTTGCTTACACATTCTGATATACTGTGAATAGAAAAACATGTTTTTTTTTTTTTTTCCTGTCTATATGTTAGATTATTATCAGCATAAGAAAAAATGGACGGAATTTAAACTTATAAGTTTTTCGATTTTTACCTTCTTTCCACATAACATCTAGCTAATCTTTTAAGGATTAGGTAAATCCTGGCATATTTTAACACTTAACTTCGTATATGCGCTTTATTGATTGCTCATGTGTAGTTTAATGTTTTGGTTATTCCTAACTTTACTTCTTTTGTAATTTTTAAAATCCTCTAGGATCCATATTTCAAAAACCATACACAGTATTTGTATTAATACCATGAGTGCCTTAAATACATCGATTAAGATCAGCTTTATTACTAAGTACACTGCTTTGTGTAAATGTTTGCGCGTTAAAAAAAAAAAATTAAATAAATAAAATAATGCTGAAGACGTTTGAAAAAAAATTTACACTCTGAAGCCACATCCACAACTGTTAAATCATAACTAAACACGCCCAGTTCTTGGAGTTTTAAGATGAAATTTACGGTCGTAGGTTTATATGCGATTCTGAATCTTTATGGTGTTCCCTATCTACATAACCTTTTGCGGCGCAAGGTAATTAGGAACATTTAAATTACACTGCCACCAGAATTAAAATAAAAGAAATTGACGTAATTTTCCGCTATGTTATTAAAGTAAAATTTTGCTAAAAAATTTTCGGGAGAGTTTTGCAGTTGGAACTTAATAATTACGTCCTCACAGCGAGGACAGTGCGCCGCAAAGGGTTAAAGCTTGTTGCTGTACTTATGTGCCACCCTATACATATCATAGATGCCAATATTTTAATTTAATCCGGAGTATTTTTAGCTCCGCCTTTATTTCGCACCACTTTATTTACAGAAAAAAAAAATCTCCAATGTATAACTTCGATAAAATAAGAAAAAAATATTCTTAAAAAATAAGTGGTATGAAGAAAAGGCGAGGCTAAAAATATTCAGGAATAAATTAAAATGTTGGCATCTATGTACACATACATACCTGCCAATATTTTAATTTATTCTGGAGTATTTTTAGCCCCGCCTTTATTTCGCACCACTTATTTTTTAAAAGTTTTTTTTCTTATTTTATCGAAGTTGTATATTGGAGAAAATTTTTCTATAAATAAAGTGGTGCGAAATAAGGGCGGGGCTAAAAGTAATCCGGAATAAATTAAAATATTGGCAGCTATGCACATATATATACATATATATGTGTAACAGTATACGTAGTTCATTTTTCAAATACCCAGTCGTGAAAGACATAAAGGAAGTCCGTTCATTTAAACAACTTTATTTAAATCTTAAAATATTTTAGGTTTTCTCGCATAGGTAGAGGCCAGCAACACTTTAGCACTTTTTAACAGAAAACATCATAACTGTTTATTTAGCCAATAATTTAAAGAAAAAAGGATCTATTTTGGGATGTAGTCAGTTTTATATGAGGGAAATTGAGAAGAGAAAACGGGACACCCCCCCCCCCCACGTGACGATTTGATGCATGATTAAAAGGGAGTAGTTTAATGCTTTTTAATTAATTAATTGATTCTCCACATTGAGACTGAGCTGTATGCAGTGTTGCCAGATTTGGGGACTTTTTTATTCAACTCTCACCAATAATTTTGAGAAGTGATATTTGCTATACATAATAGACGTTTATCTTTCGAAGTGCTTAGGCAACCGTTACAATTAAAATTTAGCGGCGGGGGTTGAATAAAAAGTCCCCAAATCTGGCAACACTGGCTGTATGTCTAGAAGGGATATTTTAAGTCAGGAGAGAAAAAGGCAATTTGAGAAAAAAAACGTTAAAAAAAATAAATAAATAAAAAGAAAGGTTAATTTTGCTAACAGTTCAGTTTTTAAGAAAGCGGAAATGATAGTTTCGATTAAAAAAAAAAAAAAGGATTGGAACAATCATTAAAGAATATATTCTCTAAATTACAACTTAATATAAAAAAACGTAATTAGAGTTTTTATATTACATATTAATTTGCATAAAATTGCTCAGAATAAAGTAGCACTGATAATAAAGTAGCACTGAATTTATATACTAAAAGATAAACAGGTGGGGGGATATAGAGGTGGGAGTATGTCTTTGCTAGCATGCCATTTTATGAATAAAAAGAAATAATTGCTTTAATAAATTCTTAATATAATTGTCAATGTAAAATCTTTTTTATCTGTTATTGAAATTGGAGTTTTAAAATACAATAATGTTTATTATATATATCATATTTCAGTTGTTATTATGTCAAGTATTCTATACTAATCTGTCGCTTGATACATAATTTGGAATATGTTAGCTTGGCATATCTTCAGAAACGTGTTAAAATTACATAGATTTTTAATGTCCGTGTACCTGCAGATGAAGAAGACACAGCTTTGTTGAAATTTTGGCTTGAATAGTGTTGAAGTTAAACCTTTTCTTGTTTATTAACACTGTTATTATTATTTTTTGGTTGTTTATACATTCCACTCTTTCATTTTTCACTTATTATAATTTAAATTTAACAATTTATATACATATATATATGTATAGGTAGATAGATAGGTAGATATACAGAATTATTTGCAATATCAAATTTAAGAGGACAACACTTCATAATTTAAAGTTTTGTGTAGAGTGCAAATATTTGTGGAATTTAGAAATAGATGCAGTGTCGGATCTAAGGGGGGAGGGGGAGCTAGGGGGCTGAAGCCCCCCCCCAAAAAAAAAAAAAGTACTGACATGCAAAATTGAACATTACAATTGTAAACTTTTCTTTGATCTGGAATAGCATCTTGAAAAATCTTAGCTCCCCACAAAAGTTAAGTTCTGGATCCGCCACTGGCCAGATGTGGAATTTGCTTTGGAGGAACGAAACATTTGTTTATATAGAAGAATCTCTATGGATCGAGTTAAACGCAAACAAGTCTCTCTCGAATTATCGAAAATCTCGAGTTGCCTAATTTAGAAATGAAAATTTCAATAAAAAGAAATTTCTCCATAATGATGTGTAAGCTATTTTTTAAAATGTACTCTAAACATTTATTACAGAATAAATTAAAACATTAAACAATATATTACCATAGCCTCCTTAACTAGATGCCTGTCGCGTAGCTCAGAAACTAGGCAACAGACAGCGCCACCTAGTACAGATTATGGGACGATTTTATTCAACTGTCACCAATAATTTAAAGAAGTCGTGCATCATATATATAATCGACGTTTCTTCGAGTTTATTCGCCTTTTATGTATATCGTATCCCACTTTAAAAAAAACTTGTTGGCTGTTGAATTAAAAAGTCGCGCAATCTGTACCAGGTGGCGCTATCTACCATTTCAACTGTTGCCTTGTTTCTGAGCTACGCGACAGGCATCTAGTTAAGGAGGCTATGATATTACTTACAAAATGTCAAGTTTGTTTATGAAAGATTTAAAACGTGTAAAATTTTTTGAACTTGTTTGTCAGCTTGTAGTGCTCTGCAGAGTCCTAAATTGCAAAACATCTACATTACGCCAACATCTAAATGGCAAAACATCGATTTTGGTAGTCTCGATTGGATCTATTATGCTACTTACGAGGGAAAAAAAAAAGGATTATATTGTTTTGCAAAAGAGCAAGACAACAATTCTTAATAATAATAATAATAATAATAATAATAATATATATGTCCACACGCATTTATATGTAGCATAAATGTGTGTATGTACGTATGTGTTTGTTTTTCTGTGTGCAACAAAATATTTTTCATTTATAAAAGCACAACTAAACATTCGTTTATTATTACTTTTTTTTTTACTTAAAGTATAATTTAATTAAATATAATCATCAAATTTACAACACGTAATTCGCAAATCAAGTACAACCAATTTTGTAACAGAAAATGTATTTATAAGTAACTTGGGCTTTGAATAATTATGATTTCCTCTGTACACTAAAATGGCTACGTTAAAATTGATTTATGCAACCTGAAAATCATACGTAGAAAAGTAGGGATTTTTTTTATATGTTAATCTTGATAAAATGATTTAAATGTAACAGAAGAGATATAGGCCCATTTCGTTTGTTGGTTGATTCAGTAGAGTTTGCATTGACACGTTAGCGCCCAGTGTAATAAAATGGCACGTATAGTTTTTGTGGTTTCTTGGAATGATTTATGCTTTTTAGTAACAGTTTATAGCGTCTCTCTGAATGATCCCTGAAAGTTTTATGTGCCTACTATTAATTATTATTTCATAATTTGGATAGTCATTTTATGATTTTTCATTCTTCGCACATATATTCGCTTTTTGCGCAGGTATACTAACTTAAATCAAGTTGAATAATAATATATATTATAATACTTTACTCTCGAGATCGTGTCAACATATAATAGGACATAATCTGTTATCTCAAAACTTTTCTGACTCAAAGTTTTCTCGCTAGAACACTAAACGTCAATAAATGAGGATAGTCTTTAAATTTAAAACTATCAAAAGAATTCACTGAGAAAAAAAATATGCCACCATTATCTAGAATGGATAAGTGGCCATTTTCTAAATCCCTTAACTAGAAATATAGATTTCCGAGCTATGCGCATAAGGCACGCCAATAAACTGAATAGACGAAATTATTGAGAATTTCTAGTGTACACATTTCTAGACGGTGAAACAATATTCTGAATACTCTAAATATTTTGAATCATTTATATTGCGAGAAATTCTCGCTTGATTTTCTAGAATTTGGTAATAAACTAAGATTATAGTTGCAAAAACTCGCCTCTTGCAGTATCATTTATTTGCAGAGATTTTTAAATAACTTTGCCCTCGAGAATATAGGCAAACGCTCTAGAACTCTAATAGGGGCTTCTAGAACTCGATTTCAAGGGGACTAGAATTTATAAGGAACTATTTTTTTAGAGCCACAATTTAGATTCTAGATGTCAGTTAAAGAAATTTTCTCGGTGTTGTTTAAGTTAATATATTTTACTGTCAGTTGTCTATATCAATTTAGAAATGAAATAATCAGCTAATAATATTTTGCAAAATTAATTCGGGCGTTAACGGGTTAATGCTGATTAGTGCTAAGCTATGGACAAGTAAAATTAAAAGGAAAAGAAAAAAGTGTATTTGGATATTTCCAAGTTAAATATAGCGTCAGTCATAGGCATGGCGTAATTCGGCTCCTACAACTATATTTTAAAAATGATCACTATCCTATTTAATTACAAAAATAACTGATAATTTCGGTAAATGTTTTTGCATGTAAGAAGAGGTAGTAAAATAAATAAAAAAATAAATAAATAAATAAAATAAAATAAATAAAGCTGAAACCTTATAGATATGAAATATAATGAAACTCCCCTTAAAATTAAAGCTTCATTTCACCAACATAAATGATTCTGTCTCTCACTAATCCATTGATAGCGCCCTAATTAATTCTTTATTATTCTTTTTCGAAATATTTGAATAATTCTAAATTCATTAACTCGTTCTCAGTTCTTAAACTTATTTTATTTTCAAGTGAAATAAAACTGTTATCTATATATTAATAGGCAAGCATAAAATTTGTTGTCCCTTTTTAACATATTAATTATGGGAGTAGAGGGTTGAAAATGGTATCATTCGAAAGGTATGGTTAGCCGGAAGGTGCGAATACAAATATTATTTTCTTACGATGTCAAGAAGGTATTTAAAAATACATTTATTTTTTATGCATTTTCCCCCATTTTTCCCTTTTATACACGTATTCCTTCACATTAAAAAATACCTAAAAGTAGAAAGTTGTTAAATCTGGCAATTTCATAAAGCTCAAATAAAACCATACACACAGTAATTTGTATAATGTAGCATCACTATACGCAAGCGAAGTGATGACGTCACTGTCTGTCCATGGAGCCATGTAAAAGATTTTCTATGTTAATTGTCCATTGAGTTTTTGTAAAAAATTATTAAAAAATAACGGAAATTATCTGCCGATTTTAATTCCGATATTTGGGTATAGTTATATATAAGTTACTGTCTACATGTGTTTGATTGAGTTATTATTTCTGTAAAATTGATAAAATTTTAATTTAAAATCACAAAACTCCAGAAAAAAAAAAATGGCAAACTTCCAGTTTCGAATGTAAACATAAACATTTCATTTCAAAGGGTGATATTTAAACAATAAATATTCAACTAATATACTAAATAAAAGGAAAATGGATTTGTTAATAACTGCTGCATGTATAAGTAGACGATACGGAAAAAATTCCGATTTCCGTTTTTTGCTGAATTTACATGTTTTGAGCTTTCTTTACGTTTCAATTAACTGAAATTGGCTACTTATTTTTTAAAAAAGTGTCTTTATTGGTAGCTTTTGTTGGTAGAAGAAGCAAGTAGAAGATTCATAAAAACTTTTGATTTCCGGTTTTCGATGAATTTACACGTTTTGAGATTTCCTTGCATTTTAATTAAGTGAAATTAGTGAAATTGACTACTTATTTTTATTTTTTAAAAAGTGGATTTATTATTCTTTCCTCTGCATATATAAGTAGAAAATATAAGATTCAGAAATGTTTTAGATTTTCGGTTTTCGATAAAGTTACACGTTTTGAAATTTCCCGAACTCAATTCGACCATTTTTGAAAAATATCTTTTTTTTTTTTTTTTTTTTTTTGTTCAAACACTGTACTTTATGAACCAATCGAATTAATTTAACAGAATTTGATACTTGGTAGGACCTTGGTCTGACATGGTACCTATTAGCGTCTGGGCTGTATCACACAACAAGGGGCGTTTTCACGTTGCGATTTTCTCTCATTTCAGGAAAGGCTAACATCTACAGAGAGAAATAGTTATATTAAGTAAAACTCTGCTGATTCAGTTAGAGTGAGCATTGGCAAACAATTGCCGCAGCTGTGTTGCAATTGCATTCCATTTAGGACAAGGCAATAACTTTGCTTTGCCTCGTTTTGCAAAAAAAAAAAAAAAAAAAATGGTCGAGTTTCGACCACTGGGCGATACTAGTTTATTATATTACGCAAATCTAATGTAATTTTGATCCAGAACCTTCTGTCCCCTTTCCCCGTGAACGCATGAGCCAATCGGAGCCTTCGCGATCACATGTCAGCGTCCGCTTGGAATGGAAAAGATAATTTTCGGATGGTTCTGAAATTGGTTTTGAAGATGTGAAGTTCTAGTGGCGGGCTCAACTTTGCATGAAAGATGAACGCTCTTGAATTTATTAAACAATAATTTGTCCCAGTGACTGCATTTTAATTATTTGAATGTACAGTCGGAGGAAAAAGAAGCAACACCCGCTGTAATTTCGTTATTAATTGACGCAGGAACATCTAATAGACATAATTCAACAGGAAATTAAATGCACTTTCTAAAAATGCTGTCGAATTTTGAATTAGGGGTTATCTACATATTGAAATGAGCGCCAACTTTTCAATAGCAACACCCAATTTTGGCTTCATATTCGAATTTCTGAGAGTCTGGCAGTGCGGAAAAGTATACTGTTTGTATACTTTAACTTTAGCATTTATAGAGTTATAATTAAAAATGTGTTAGGGGGTTATCTGTAAATGTAGAAAAATAAAATTAAGATCGTATAAGAAATAGACAAAATTTTAATGTTTCACACCGAAAAACTTTCAGGAAAGAAATAATTATAAAAATTAATAAAAACATTTACATATTGCAGTTTTTTAATTATCCAGAATTAAGTTTTTTAGATTTGTATATACTTCAGTAATTTTTTAGATAATTTTAGGTCTATTTAAATACATTACACTTGCAACTGGTCCAGACAGTACTCTCTGAAAAAAGTGCAATATTTTTCAAGTAAAAGTGTCTATTATGGCTGTACTGATCACCAATAAAGCTTAAATTTTCTTTTGTAGGTGTAACATAACATAAGAAATGAAATAATACAGATACAACGCATAAACTAAATCTTTTCGGATAAATTATTGTAAGGGTTCATAAAGTAAATATTAAACAATTATGATCGCACTTACCAGTTTTGGGTCAGTTGAACTCTTTGGAACTGAACGGTTCGTTTTATAATTTTTATGAAAATATAATTTCTTAGTTAACCCTTTCGCGACTGTTGATTCAGATTCACGTCATTTGAAGATCTGTAACTCTGTCAGTGGGTGTTTCTTTCGTAATTTGTGTGTTACATATTTCTTAGATGTGTACTCAGTGTTCATATTTTTGCAATAAAATATACTATGGATAGAAATATATTGATTTGAAAGAATATAATTATAATGTATATCCATTTGTAATATAATTGTGAAAACTGAAAAGTTGTTCTGAAATAATTTATTTTGAGAGAATAACGACTGGAGGCGGATCTTACAGTCAAAAACACAAAATCCTGCGGTCGCAAAAAGTGTTAAAATATATTTATAAAAGTTAAAGTATATTTTTAAAAATATATAAAGTTAAAATATATTAATAAAATTTTAAGGACTAAAGTATCTTTAAAATAATAATCCTCCCACCTACAAAATAAATAAATAAAATAAAGCAATATATGAAGCAAATGAGTTTAACTATGACGGTAGTTAAGAAACGATTTTGCAAGTCTGTCTTGCATTCCAATTCCATTCGTTCTTTTTTTTTCTAATAGACAATTTTTACGTTAAACCTATATTTCTATTTAAAACAGTAAACCCTGCATATTTAGTTAATATTTTTCTTCTAGTGTTCGTTTAAAAGATTCAAAATTTATCACCAGTAATCGGTGAAGTAAAAATACCACTTGTGCATATTTTTGTCTACATAAAAAAAAAGGGGATTAACACTAATTCACCACTAAATGTCACATTTAATTTTCTTTTCCAGGGATGGAACACGGGCGCAGAATTCATACCACTATCAATGTAAGAAAATTTTTTACCTCTTAAATCAACGATATTATAGGCAGATAAATTTCTTCAACAGATTCCGGTATGAATACTGCGCCCGTGTTCCATCCCTGCTTTTCTGTATTGTTTTGTTTTGAAGAACGATGAAGGCGGGGCGGGGCTTGTCTTCTTTAGAAAACAGGAATTCTTGATGCTAATGTCTAAAAATCATCATTTTTGTTTCATTTCTTTGAGTTTGACGTTGTTGTTATATAATTTGACCCCTAAATAAAAAATAAAAATATTTTGTTTAATTTTCTTTGTTATTTTTTAAGATTTGATTCGTTATCTCATGCAAAACTTTATAAGAGACGGCCCCCTAAACCACTCATAAAGAAAGATTTATTTAAATCTCGAAAACTAATAACTGGAATGAGCTGCACATTTGCACACTCATATTTTAGCATAAGGATTCATTTTATGTAAAAATTAATATAGGTCATAATTCATAATTTTATTGAATATGAATTTATTAATATTTTTCAGAATTAAAAATATTTTTTAGAATCAAAAGTAATGATGGATTATGTTTGAGTTTCTTCACTATATCTCGTAAATATATATATATATATATCGATCAAGTTATTTTTTGTGAAGATATTAATAAAAGTTTGAAATATGAATTTAACATTGGCACTTTCAAACTTTGAACGCTTATAACTCTGTGAAAAAATAATTAAAATGTACAACCAATATACTTTTTCGCGTTGTCGCGATCCCAGGAATTCAAATATAAAATAAAAATGGGGCATTAGCATTGAAAAAAAATCAAAGTTGGTGCGCGTTTTAATATGTAGACGACCCCCAATTCAAAATTTCACTTCATTTTCTGAAACTATTCACAATTTCCCGTCCAATGATACCTATTACATTTTTACTTTCTTCTATATGTAATATAGAGAAAGTATTGGATTCGCGAAAATTTTCGACCTCCGTTTTTTGACGGATCTACACGTTTTGGGATGTCCTGAACACGAATTGATAGTTTTTAGAAAATGTCTGTCTGTCTGTCTGTCTGTCTGTGGTTTAGTGTTTTCACCGTATCTCACGAACCAATGAATGAAATTCAACCAAACTTGGTATATAGTTCGACCCTGGCGGGGCATTGTGCTGATTAGATTTTGGGATCAATAGCTCATCAGGTGGCGCTGTGATCGCATTTTATGTAAATTTTTAATATGGCAGTATAGGACAAATTTTCGTATTTTTCACCGTATCTCACGAACCAATGAATGAAATTCAACCAAACTTGGTATATAGTTGGAACCTGACGGGGCAAGTGCTGATTACATTTGGGGATCAATCGTCCGGCAGGTGGCGCTGTAATCGCAAAATTTCGTATTTTTCACCGTATCTCACGAACCGATGAATGAAATTGAACCAAACTTGGTGTATAGTTGGACCCTGACATGGAAAGTGTCTGATTAGATTCGGGGATCAATCGCCCAGCAGATAGCGCTGTGATCGCATTTTATGTAAACTTTTAACATGGCAGAATAGGACAAAATTTCGTATAAATGTACATAATGAGCGTTATTTTAAACTTGTGATTGTAAAATTAATATGAATTATTGATAATAGTAGTAGTTAACTATGAAAAAATTTTTGTGCATGTGGGGGCATCGGTTCCCCCCCACCGGGGGGGAAGTACCCACCCGGGGGGGGGCAAAGTTTCAAGATGGGTATCTTTCGAAAGGTCTCGTCAATACCTTCAAAACGAATGGTTGAACCATAAATCTGTGATAATTTAAAACAAAGTTATCGATTTTTTTTACTTTTAACAAAACAAAACTTAGAAAAAAAATCGCATTTTTTTTTTTTTTTTTTTTTTTTTTTTTTTTTTTTTTAACGAAATTTAACCAAACTTGGTATTTAGTTTGTCCCCGACATTAACTGGTGCTGATTATGTTTGGGGATCAATAGCTCAACAGGTGGCGCTGTGATAGCATTTTATCTAAATTTTTAACATGGCAGCATAGGACAAAAATTCGTATAAATGTGCATAATAAGAGTTGTTTTAAACTTGTGATTGTAAAATGAATATGAATTATTGATAATAGTAGTATGTAACTAGGAAAAAAATTTTCTGCATGGGGGGGCATCGCTTCCCCCCCTGGGGGGAAAGTACCCCCCGGGGGGGCAAAGTTTCAAGATGGGTATCTTTCGAAAGGTCTCGTCAATACCTTTAAAACGAATGGTTGAACCATAAATCTGTGATAATTTAAAACAAAGTTATCGATTTTTTTTACTTTTAACAAAAAAAAAAAAAAAAAAAAATCGTCCTTTTTTTTTTTTTTAAATATTGTTACTGATTGAATATGTATAGGTAAATATAGAAGAAAGTCTAGTGGTGGCCACAACATACTAGTTACTTTCTTCTATATGTAATATAGAGAAAGTATTGGATTCGCGAAAATTTTCGACCTCCGTTTTTTGATGGATTTACATGTTTTGGGATGTCTAGATTACGAATTAATAGTTTTTAGAAAATGTCTGTCTGTCTGTCTGTCTGTATCATTTTTTTGTGGACGCTGTATCTCACGAACCAATGAATGAAATTTAACCAAACTTGGTATTTAGTTGCACCCTGACATAAACTGGTGCTGATTAGATTTTAAGATCAATCGCTCAACAGGTGGCGTTGTGATCGCATTTTATGCAAATTTTTAACATGGCAGCATAGGACAAAATTCCGTATTAATGGGCATAAAGAGAGTTATTTTACACTTGTGATTGTAAAATTAATATGAATTATTGATAATAGTAGTAGTTAACTATGAAAAAATTTTTGTGCATGTGAGGGCATCGGTTCCCCCCCACCGGGGGGGAAGTACCCACCCGGGGGGGGCAAAGTTTCAAGATGGGTATCTGTAGAAACTTAACTACAAATGATTAATTTTCGACGGACCCTTTTTTTTTAATATTATTTAATTGAAACAAAATAAAATATGTACATATATACAATAAAAACATACTTGAAAGAAATTTGGATTTCGACGTAAATTTGATTAATTATCCTCATTTTTGATGGTTATATTTCTAGTAATGTAGTTTGTAATAGTAATTATATAACGCATCAACTCAAGTCATGCTGCTATCAGCACTCGCATCGTTCTCCTTTTGCGAGCACATTTTTTCTTATCCTCTGACAGGTGATCCGCGACGGGGTGGCGCGCATGCGTCAACATCCCGCCCGGCCTTGCTATGTTCTCATGCAAGAACTTACAATATTTTTTTGCAAAACTTTAAATTTACAATTTCACATAACGTAAATAGATAAAATAATAACAAATAAATGAATGTAACATAATATCAATATTTCGCACAACACATAGAATTAGAAAAAATATTAACTGATTATAATAAACAGAAATTTTCATAATTAACTAACAATTTTAGAGTAATATATATAATACAGTAAATTAATATAATAAATGTTCATATTCATTTTTTTTTTTTTTTTTTTTTTACTCCTCGATAGGCAGCACGCACAATCTGGAGATGGATCTTTTGTAAATCCCTTTGGTAGTTTTTATATCTACCAATCTAACTTTATTATCCTGACCAGGATATAGCTTTATTACACGCCCTAAAAACCACTTGCATGGTGGAAGATTTTCTTCCCTGACTAAAACCGTGTCTCCGATTTTTAAATTTTCTTTATCAATTATCCATTTTCTGCGCTGTTGTAAGTTATTCAAGTAAGAAAGACTCCATCTTTTCCAGATTGCCTGAACTGACTTCGTAATATTTTGCCAAACACTTAGGCGATTTTTCTCAACATTAGTTAAAGAAGGTTCAACAACAGCCGTTATTGGCCTTCCAATAAGAAAATGGGCTGGAGTTAAAACCTCTAAATCTTCAATACTTGAAGTTAGCGGAGTCAGTGGTCTCGAGTTCAAGATCGCTTCCACTTGAGTAACAAGTGTAAGCATTTCTTCAAATGTAAATTTTGAATTACCCGCTATGCGTTTAAAATGGTATTTAAACGCTTTGATATTTGCTTCCCATAGACCACCCCAATTTGGACTCTTTGGAGGAATAAAAACCCATTCTATTTTTTCCTCTGCAAAAAAATTGAATAAGGATTCTTCCTTATCTCTTACCAGTTTATACAAGGCATTTAGTTCCCTGTTGGCGCCTACCATATTGGTCCCATTATCCGAAAATATTTTATGACACTTGCCCCTTCTCGAAATAAATCTTTTTAACGCAGCTATCGGAGCTTGTGAAGTTAAATCTCTAATAAGTTCAAGGTGTATAGCCTTTGTTACTAGACAAATGAAAATACAAACATAAATTTTGATTTCTGGACCTTTCCTTCCATATTTATTTTTGATTAAAAAGGGTCCAGACAAATCTACTCCAGTTGAATTAAATGTTTTATCTGGCGTTATTCTTTGTTTTGGCAAGTTTCCCATTTTTTGTACACATACTTTCGGATTTGCTTTAAAACAGACTAAACATCTGTGCACAATTTTTTTTACAAAGATTTCTCCCATGAATGGGCTAATATTTTTGCCTAACCTGAAACAGAAGATGTTGGGGACCAATATGAAAATATTTTTCATGATAATATTTTACAATTAATTCAGTTAATTTATTTTTTGAAGGAAGCACATAAGGATGCTTAATCGAATAAGATAACTGCGAATTTTGCAGTCACCCCCCTACCCTTATTAAACCATTGATATCCAAAAATGGGGATAAATTAAAAATTTTACTCTTATGCGATACATTACCGCCACTTTTCAAGGCAGCTATTTCAGTAGGAAATTCTTCCTCCTGCAGCTGTTTCAATAAGAAGCTCTTTGTCAGCTCTTTAGACATCAGCGGTCCTTCCTTCTTTTCTAAAGGATTTCTTAGATGTGAAGAAACCTGAAAAGAAAACTACATATACGTAATATTTTTAAAAATCTATTACTACGATTAATCAGATAGTTCAAAATGGTAAAGTCCTTTTTCAAATTTAGAGTCACTGCTTTTTTAGATTTTAATTCAGGAGTGTAGTCTTCCTCATTTGGTTCTGAAAAGTCAATAACAGATTGCTTGTTTTCGTCAGACATTAAAGAGGGTGGTCCATGCCACCATTGTTCACTATAAAGCAGTTTTTCTGCCGTGAGGCCTCTGCTCAAGTGGTCTGAAGGATTTTCTTTTCCAGCACAGTGAAACCACGTATCAGGATCTGTCAATTTCGTGATTTCTTGTATTCTGTTTGCAACAAATTGTTTCCATCTTTTTGTTGATCCTTTAATCCAAAATAAGACAATTTTTGAATCAGTATGATGAAACACAGAATAGCATGTTTTCTGTCCTATGATTTCTTGAACTTTATGACTCAATCGTGCTGCCAACAAGGCACCGAGGAGTTCCAGTCGAGGTAACGTAATGCTTTTTAATGGAGCTATTCTACTTTTTGAAGTGATGAGATTTACAAGAACTTTATCTCGTTTTTTAACTTTCATGTATACTGAAGCCCCATAGGCAAGTTTGGAGGCATCACAAAAAACATGTAATTGTATTTCATCTTCACTAGAAGAATCTAGAACAGGTCTTGGGACTCTAAGCTCTCTAAGAAGTGGTAACTCCTTACACCAAGCCAGCCACTTTTCTAATATGTCTGGAGGCAATTTTTCATCCCACGTGACCTTTCTATTCCAAATTTCCTGCATTAGACATTTCATTCTGATAGTAAATGGTGTAAGCAACCCCATCGGGTCGAAGATTTTCCCGATGATTTGTAAAATGGTTCTTTTTGTATTTTCTTCTGTGTCAACCACTTCAAGAATTCCTTTAAGATCTAGGGTAAAACAGTCATCTTTTGTTTGCCAACATATGCCTAATACTTTCGTGTTGTCGCTCCCTAAGTTAATGGCGGTTTCAGTTGGGTAAGTATCGAACCCTTCGTCGGCCCACTGTTTCATCAATGATGAGTCGTTGCTGATCCATTTCCTCATCACCATTCCGGCTTCCTTCATAATCTTCTTTGCAGAGCGGGAAACTTCTAGTGCCTCTTCTGAAGTATCTTGACCGGTAATCCAGTCATCTACGTACATGCATGAATTCAGGTGATGTACGGTTGTTGGATAATCTTCTCTATATTTTTCTATGTGATGCTTCACTGTAGCTGCTAATAAAAAAGGGCTAGAATTCACCCCAAAAAGTACTCTGTTAAATCGATAAATTTGAAGATTCGGTTTTAAGTCAGTACGAGGATTACTATTGGACCATAAAAATCTTACTACGTCCTTGTGTTTATCTGCTAAACAAATCTGAAGAAATGCTTGACGAATATCCGAAGATATAGCTATCTTGTTAATTCTAAAATTGATCAGCACATCTAATAAATTTTGGTTTAAATTTGGACCCGGCCAAAGACAATCATTAAGAGATAGTTCATTTAATTGATGTGACCCTGCATCAAATACTATACGTGTAGAAGTTGTGACCCGACCTTCTTTCTTCACAGCTTGGTGTGGTAAGTAATATATTGGTTTATCAACACTTATGTTAGGTTTTTCGACCTTTTCAATTATTCCTTGTTTTATGTAGTCCTGAATTATCTCTTGATATTGATCATACAGATCATTATTTTTGTGAAACTTTCTCCATAAGTAAAAAAATCGCTGTTTTGCAACTGGAAAATTATTTAATAATTCTTTCCAATCTTTACGAAAGGGTAATTCTACTACAAATCGGTCATTTTTATAATTAACTGTTTGTTTGAATATTGTCATAGCCTGATCCTCTTCTTTAAAACAGGGATCATCTTTAATTCCGAGGGATTCTAGATCGAAAAAGAGCTTAAGAGTGTTACTAAGGGAATCGTCTGACAAAACGAAACACTGTTTCGAATTATTCGGTTCTGTTTCTTCAACCTTTCCACACGCTAGCCATCCAAATTCAGTTTCCTTAAAAAACAAATCGTCATTTATTTTATAAGTATTATCCTTTAAAACTTTGAATAAGATATCTGCACTGATTAACGCTTCTATTTCATTAGGTTCAAAAAATGTCTCGTCACTCAATTTCAAAAATTCTGGAATTTTTATGTCTGAAATGTTTAATTTATTGCATGGTGTGAGCCCTGTTATTTTATCTACAATCAAAAATTCTACTGGTTCACTAAAAGAACAATCTTCATTTGAAATAAAGGTATCTAATTTCCACTTAATATTTTGTGTCAATCCATTCAAACCTGAAACTGGAGTTTTTATTTTTTCTCTTTTAATTCCTAAACATTCACTCATCTTTTCAGTTAATACGCACACATTTGAAGCAGAATCCAGAACGCATCGTATTTTTATTCTTTTTTTATTTTCACACTGAACATAAATATAAGCTGTGGAAAACAGAATACTTTTTCTATTTTCTTTTAAATATCTGCTATTAATACTCAAAACGGAAGCATTTATTTGCGCAACCTTTTTGTCTACATCTGGTAATTTGTCCGAGTCTGGAACTGGGGTTTTGGCGCCAGAAGAAAAACATATTAATCTGTTGTGCTTCATTCCGCAGGTGCATTTGAATTTCGATAAGCAATCATTTTTCTTATGGTTTTGCCTAAAACAAACCTCACAAAGCTTGTGAAGGCGTATTATACTTATCTTTCGTTAATGTTTAATTTCAAAAATGCATCACATTTATAAATAGGGTGATAAGTACAGATTTTTACAAACGACACAATTTTTGTTTTTATTTTCATGCATTAAAAGAGTTTTAGATTTGTTAATAGCCGGAAAGTTTTTGTTAGTATTTTTATTTCCGCTAGTCATATTCGTTCTATTAATAGATAATAAAACTGATTCTCGTTGTTCCAAAAATTTGATAAATTCTTCAAAGGTGGGAACATTTTTGGATTTATGGGACAACTGAAAATTCTTCCTAGATTCTCTGTCTAACTTTGCTACGAGAATATTTATAATGAAAACATGTGATAATTTATTCTGTACATATTTAAGAACTTTCAAGGCACGCAGATTTTTCTGAATACAATCAATCATGTTTCTTATCTCTTTGGGATTTTCAGTTTGAATTTTCTCAAAATTCAGAATATTTTGTACATGAATATCAACAATTAATCGCTCGTTATCATAGCGATTTTCTAATGCATTATATAATGATTCACATGTATCAAAATTACTAACTAGATTTTTAGCATCATATTTGAGACAAGATCTAAGATAATATAATTTCTGCGACTGATTAATGTGAACATTATTGGTTATTAAATCATCAAATTGTTCTTTAAAAGAACTGAATTCCTCATATTTTCCTTAAAATTCAGGTAATACTAAAGGAGGAATTTGAGTTTTTATTTCAACGGCATCTTGAGATGCATTTTCAGTCGCATTTATTTTTTTATGAGAATCAAATTTCTTATAAGAATTAATAAGAGTATTAATTCTTACCTCTAATTTTTCCAGACGTTCTTCACATGAGTCAAGATCGTCATCTATGGTTGCTTGTTCAGCATCTTTCAAGTCTTGAATTTCGTAGTATTTTTGTCGAAATTCATCGATTTTTGTTTGTAGTAGTTCGACGTTCTTTAATTTCACTTTTAATTCTACTACATCTATATCGTAATTTTCGGCATTCGTGCCTTCTACATAGTTTTCAATTCTAGTTATCTTTCCTTTCAAGGAAGATTTCAATTTATTATTTTTATCCATTAGTCGCTGATTACAAGCTCCTTTCTCGACGGAGCCACTATTTTGTAGAAACTTAACTACAAATGATTAATTTTCGACGGACCTTTTTTTTTTTAATATTATTTAATTGAAACAAAATAAAATATGTACATATATACAATAAAAACATACTTGAAAGAAATTTGGATTTCGAAGTAAATTTGATTAATTATCCTCATTTTTGATGGTTATATTTCTAGTAATGTAGTTTGTAATAGTAATTATATAACGCATCAACTCAAGTCATGCTGCTATCAGCACTCGCATCGTTCTCCTTTTGCGAGCACATTTTTTCTTATCCTCCGACAGGTGATCCGCGACGGGGTGGCGCGCATGCGTCAACAGTATCTATCGAAAGGTCTCGTCAATACCTTTAAAACGAATGCTTGAACCATAAATCTGTGATAATTTAAAACAAAGTTATCGATTTTGTTTACTTTTAACAAAAAAAATCTTTGAAAAAAATCGAATTTTTTTTTTTTTTTTTTTTTAACGAAATTTAACCAAACTTGGTATTTAGTTGGTCCCCGACATAAACTGGTGCTGATTATGTTTGGGGATCAATAGCTCAACAGGTGGCGCTGTGATAGCATTTTATCTAAATTTTTAACATGGCAGCATAGGACAAAAATTCGTATAAATGTGCATAATTAGAGTTGTTTTAAACTTGTGATTGTAAAATTAATATGAATTATTGATAATAGTAGTATGTAACTAGGAAAAAAAATTTCTGCATAGGGGGGCATCGCTTCCCCCCCCCTAGGGGGGAAATACCCCCAGGGGGTGTAAATTTTCACAATGGGTATCTTTCGAAAGATCAGGTTGATAATAGTAGTAGTTAACTAGGAAAAAATTTTTGTGCATGTGGGGGCATCGGTTCCCCCCCCACCGGGGAGGGAAAGTTCCCACCCGGGGGGGCAAAGTTTCAAGATGGGTATCTTTCGAAAGGTCTCGTCAATACCTTTAAAACGAATGGTTGAACCATAAATCTGTGATAATTTAAACCAAAATTATCGATTTTTTTTACTTTTAACAAAACAAAACAGAAAAAAATCGCAATTTTTTTTTTTTTCTTTTTTTTTTAACGAAATTTAACCAAACTTGGTATTTAGTTTGTCTCCAACATTAACTGGTGCTGATTATGTTTGGGGATCAATAGCTCAGCAGGTGGCGCTGTGATAGCATTTTATCTAAATTTTTAACATGGCAGCATAGGACAAAAATTCGTATAAATGTGCATAATAAGAGTTGTTTTAAACTTGTGATTGTAAAATGAATATGAATTATTGATAATAGTAGTATGTAACTAGGAAAAAAATTTTCTGCATAGGGGAGCATCGCTTCCCCCCTGGGGGGGAAGTACCCCCCGGGGGGGGCAAAGTTTCAAGATGGGTATCTTTCGAAAGGTCTCGTCAATACCTTTAAAACGAATGGTTGAACCATAAATCTGTGATAATTTAAAACAAAGTTATCGATTTTTTTTACTTTTAACAAAAAAAAAAAAAAAAAAAAAAAAAAAAAAAAAGCGTACTTTTTTTTTTTTTTTTTTTTTATATATTGTTACTGATTGAATATGTATAAGTAAATATAGAAGAAAGACTACTGGTGGCCACAACATACTAGTTACTTTCTTCTATATGTAATATAGAGAAAGTATTGGATTCGCGAAAATTTTCGACCTCCGTTTTTTTGATGGATTTACATGTTTTGGGATGTCTAGATTACGAATTAATAGTTTTTAGAAAATGTCTGTCTGTCTGTCTGTATCATTTTTTTGTGGACGCTGTATCTCACGAACCAATGAATGAGATTTAACCAAACTTGGTATTTAGTTGGACCCTGACATAAACTGGTGCTGATTAGATTTTGGGATCAATCGCTCAACAGGTGGCGTTGTGATCGCATTTTATGCAAATTTTTAACATGGCAGCATAGGACAAAATTCCGTATAAATGGGCATAAAGAGAGTTATTTTACACTTGTGATTGTAAAATTAATATGAATTATTGATAATAGTAGTAGTTAACTAGGAAAAAAATTTTGTGCATGTGGGGGCATCGGTTCCCCCCCTGGGGGGGAAGTACCCCCCCGGGAAGTAAATTTTCAAGATGGGTATCTTTCGAAAGGTCTCGTTGATAATAGTAATAGTTAACTGGGAAAAAAATTTTGTGCATGTGGGGGCATCGGTTCCCCCCCACCGGGGGGGGAACCGATTGCCTTTAACCACCCTGGGGGGCAAAGTTTCAAGATGGGTATCTTTCGAAAGGTCTCGTTAATACCTTTAAAACGAATGGTTGAACCATAAATCTGTGATAATTTAAAACAAAGTTATCGATTTTATTTACTTTTAACAAAATAAAACTTAGAAAAAAAATCGCAATTTTTATTTATTTATTTTTTTTTTTTTAACGAAATTTAACCAAACTTGGTATTTAGTTGGTCCCCGACATTAACTGGTGCTGATTATGTTTGGGGATCTATAGCTCAACAGGTGGCGCTGTGATAGCATTTTATCTAAATTTTTAACATGGCAGCATAGGACAAAAATTCGTATAAATGTGCATAATAAGAGTTGTTTTAAACTTGTGATTGTAAAATTAATATGAATTATTGATAATAGTAGTATGTAACTAGGAAAAAAATTTTCTGCATGGGGGGGGATAAATTTTCAAGATGGGTATCTTTGGAAAGGTCTCGTCAATACCTTTAAAACGAATGGTTGAACTATAAATCTGTGATAATTTAAAACAAAGTTATCGATTTTTTTTTTTTACTTTTAACAAAAAAAAAAAAAAAAAAAAAAAAAAAAAAAAAATCGTACTTTTTTTTTTTTTTTTTTTAATTATTGTTACTGTTTGAATATGTATAGGTAAATATAGAAGAAAGTCTTGTGGTGGCCACAACATACTAGTTCTACATCGATTAGCAAAGAAGTTACGTTGAGTGTTGTGGTTTTTTTTTTTCCAACTGTACTTGTTGTCCTTTTCAATATGACAGCACAAATAGAGGTAACAACAACAGCAGAGACTCCAACATCCTAATTAATATTCCGTAGTGTTGTTAGTCACGCCCTTTTTTACACACCAGTTTTTAGAGTAATAGTCTCCAAATCTAATTACGATTAAATAAGAAGAAAAATACTCTAAAATGATATTGGTGTGAAAAAAAAGGCGAGGCTAACAATACTACGGAATATTAATTAGTATGTTGGAGTCTCTGCAACAGCAAGAAAAAAGAAAAAAAATGTCTCATTTCTTATATATGTATATATAATAATAATAATTTTCAGTACAATTTCCAGGAAGTATTTTATGTAAGATGTATTTGATTACAAATGATAATTTCCTAAAATAGCATCTTTAAATTTTTATATGTATCTAAGAAATGCTAACATTTCACAAGTGAGAAAAGAAAACTAACTTTTGTCAAAATTTCCGTTTCATTGTTTCAGAATACTAATTGGATTTACGCAATTTAATTTGTAATCTAAATAACTAAAGAATAAATTAAGCGTAATGAGAAAATAATTACTTTAGTTATTTTTATGTAAAAACTTTCAAATTTTCCTGTAAATTATAGTATATGCCGACAAATTTAATACATCTCATTATGGTAAGTGGTAAGTGGAAATTGTAATTGCCGGAGAAATTTGAAGAAGTTAAATATTTAAAGCATTTAAATCTCTTTCAGATGCAGATGCTAATTATCGTCTTTAATTATAAATTAGTTTAGGAAAATGATATTAAAAATATACACGTCCTAAATACATTTGATGAATTATTTGACGAAATTAAAATTAATTTCCTATTTGCTGTATTTATTCCTTTTTTTTTATTTATTTTTTTTTTTTTTTGTACATTGTGACAATTTAAATGGACAATAAATAATATAGAAATAAAATGACGTTAATTTATTTTTTTATGAAACCAATGTCTACAGGTATATATAAAGATAGGGAGAGAGAGTAACAGAGAGAAATTTGATAGCTTTAATAATTATTTTAAAGTATTAAATATTATTATTTTTTTTTATTATTTGCATACATGCCAACCATCTCATTATGAATCGTGAAAATTTAAATTCTCGCCTTTTCTTCCACACTAGTAATTTTTTAGAGTAATTTTATTCTTATTTAATCGTAATGACATTCGGAGAAAATTACTTTAAAAATACAGTGGTGTGGAAAAAAGGGCGTTTATTCAAGGGGCGTTAACAATTTTATACTTATTAATGAGATGGTTGGCAGGTATGTATTTGGTTTGTTATTACACTGATCAGTTATAAAAATTTTTATTTTGAAATTTATATCAATGCTTACCATATAGTAGTTAGCTTTCAGATGTATTTAATTTACTTCAAATGTCACGAAAGTATTTTTTAACTTGTTTCGCTGTCAGTACTCAACATTCAGTTAATGTTTTATGCAAGTAATGATTGTTTTTCTGAAGGCGGTATTTTCCTTCTTGGTTTTGTATATTTCCTTATAATTTTAGGGATTATATTTATGCTAAATATTTTGTTCGTTAATTACGTTTTTACATAGGTGAATAGGACATCAATATCCGTAATTCTGTCTTGAGAAAAAAAAATAATAATAAATAAAAAAAAAAAATAAAAGTTATTATTCTTTAAAACTTATTTAATCGCCATTATTATACATTACATAGTTATTACAATATATTATCATCACCAAGGACATAACAAAGCACTAAATCTAGGAAAAGTTTATTATAATTCTGTGAACTTTTGTGATACCTATCTTTCTATCTATCTATCTATCTCTCTCTCTATATATATATATAGCGTAGGTACTCCAGTGGTTGGCATTTTCCAGTAATTTACATCTATCCTGAAATAATTTACAAAGAAAAAAAGAAAAAAAATCATATATTTTACATATAAGAATTTTAAAATTTTATGTCAAACACTGGAGCATAGGGTGCTAATAACTGGTAAAATGAATAACTAGCAGTGTCAAACACTGGAACATAGGGGCCAATTACTGATAAAATGAAAAACTGACAGTGTCAATTACTGGGACATTGAGTGGATGTCAAATACAAATTCAAAAAAGAAATAATTGTCATCAAACGTATATATTTCAACATATATGTGGTTCTGAATGTCTTTCATGCCATATGCACTAACTTAAGATTTCTAAAAATATTTTATGATGGCTAGAACATTAAAAACAACAGAGATTGCTCTAAAAGTGTCAATCACTGGTGAACTTACCCTATATATATATATATATATATATATATATATATATATATATTCAAATCTTGAAACAGATAAAAAAATGGTGGATGCGTTTACAGTTATTTTAAATTTATATATTTGTGTGGTTTATACCCACAACATCAAGATCGCATGTTATTGGTTAAAAACCTATCGCGTATGCTTGGTAAAAGGTGAAGGCTTCACACTTAAACCAAAAAATATTTAATTTCAATTTATAAATGCATTGCAAGGAAAACAGCAGCTCTGTGTACGTATATTTCCGACAGCGGCTATTGAAGTCAGTTAAATAAAATTTCAGTTAATTCAAGCCAGACTTAAGTCAAAACCTGATTACCAAAAGTTATCAAATTATACACATTAAACATTGAATGATTTATATATTATAGTTTATATATATATATATATATGTAGTACTATCTGTAGTTATTTCTGAAGTACTGGCTATAGGTATTCTCCGAACTCGAAGTCAATTAGCTGAGAAAACTCTTTAGAAATTTCGTTACCGAAATAATTTTAAAATGCATTGCTTGAATAGACTGTAATCTTGATTAAATAATAGGTCACACGACATACCAAATGGGATATCCTGTATAGAGACACGTCATTGTGTAGAATATGGCAAACAAACAAATTCAATTTTTATGCGTACTGGTTTTAGAATTCATGTCAACAAGATATCTTTTCCAACTAAATATATAATGTTCTACAAGATTGTAATTTTGTTATTTTCCTTGTTTCGTATAGTTTTCGAAATAATATCTACGAAATTTTATTTTTAATGAATTTGAATTCGAGGTTCCCATTTGAGAACATTGCTGTATAAAACGATAGTAACATTAGTTTACTTTTAAGCTCGATTACTTTCCAGCGAGTTCACCTATTTTCACCACCACCTGCCGGAATGTTATTGATTGGTTGATTGATTTTTAAGTACATCTTGTGCAGATAGCTTTATTTAAATTTAATTATCATCTGCAATATTCTTCTGAGTTTTGATAACTTATCTTTATTTTATTTTATTTTTGTACAAATATAAATCCGATAAGCTATCAATATTCAATGTGCATTATTATTGTTAATGTCATAAATAATGATAATCAGATAAATTTAGAGAAAAAAAATGAAAGTAAATAAGAAACTTACTGAACAAACTTAATTTACTTAAAGTAAATTACTGAAATGAGTAAAACACAAGATTTGTCCTTTTTTTCTCTTATTTGTTTATATCATTCAAAGATCAACACAATAGGAAAATAAACAAAAATGATACTAAGGAAAACTACACATTATATTAATTACATACGCTCAACAAGGTTTCTTTTAAATGGAAACAGCACAAATTAAAGAACCTTTTGCAAACGTGATACGGAAATAATACTTTATTTAGATTATTTTTCTTGAGTAAAAGTACATAAAGAAAACTTAACATTAAAGTATTCTTCATGAAACAGAGACAATAAAAAAAAGTGATATTAAATAGCCATGTTCAACAAATATTCCAGACAAGTAAATGGCAAGACGAATTAAAAAGAAAGGAAAGATTTATTATATTTCTGAAAAGATTTTGGCGAAAATAAACATTACGATTAAGTATTGCCTTGAGGGAAGAAATACTTGACTTGATAACTTGAGATGTTTAATCTGAAAAATCTTATAAGTTGAATATTAGCTACATTTGTTTCTCAAATATGTAGAGTATTAAAAAAAGTAAAAAGTAAAGTGTAATTATAAATAAATGTCTTATTTCAGGCTATTAAAATCTGCCTTTATGTATATATCGTACATAGAATTTGAAATTACTTTTAGATTGCGTTTTGTTTCTTTTAGTAAAAAGCTATAACAATACAACTAAAAGAAAATATTTATCGTTTTATTATTATTATTTCATTTGTTCGTTCTGCTTAACAGTAATAAATAAAATGTGTTTTTATACATTTTTTATATTAAACTTTCTAGTTATAATATTAATATTTAAGTAATTTTAGATTGTTTCCTCTATCACAATTTAATTTTTGGTAAAACATTGTAAAATGCGCTCATGTATGTAAAAAGTGCAACACCATAAAGGGATTATGCAAATTGAACAAAACCTACAGGAAATGTAGAGTAGAGGTAAGGCATGCCAATGATTAGAATTACAAAGTGATTGTGCATGCGTGGCACGAGAACCGACTTGTTATCAGTCGCTTGTTCTAGGTATATAAAGGACTGTAAAGGCGCGTTGAAATATGTTTATCGTCCTCTATTTGCGATGAACGTTTCACTGGTGGTCAATATGCTTCGTCAAAAGCGGAGAGTGACATACCAATAACTAACGGAGTTCGTACGAGGCCGCATCGTTGGTATGCGAGAGGGTGGATTTTCGAATCGTGAAATCGTAGTCCGCACACACCGTAATACCACAACAGTAATGCGTGTTTGGAAGAAATGGACAGAGGAGAATCAAACAAGCCGAAAAACTGGCAGTGGGGCACACAATAGAACAACGGAACGAGACGAAAGACACCTCATCCGCATGGCTGTGACGGACCGCACAGCGTCCTCTCGTGTGTTAACACAACGTTGGAGCACGGCTACAGGTGATTTGTTGTCTAGCTCCACCGTTCGTCGCCGTTTACTGCAGCATGAACTCCGTGCAAGGGTTCCTCTACGCAGGATTTCCCTCTCGCTGAATCACAGACGCCTCCGACTACAATGGTTCAGCAACAGAGCACGTTTCGTGCCTGTGGCAACAAATTGACTTTTCTGTTGAATCTCGATACAATATGGAGTACAATGATGGAAGAATACACGTCAGACGTTACCGAGGAGAAAGTCTGTTTCCACAATGTGTTTTCAAGCATCATGCTGCACAAACTCCTAGCATCATGGCGTGGGGAGCTATTGGGTATAACTGTTGATCTCATCTAGTGAAAATTGCAGGCAACCTCAACAGTGATCGCTACATAAGGGAAATTTTTGACCCAGAGGTCTTTCCCATTCTTCTGCATATTCGGGGTGCTGTCTTTCAGCAGGATAATGGACGTGCACATGTTTCTCAGACTGCACAAGCCTTCTTCAGTGTACAACATGTTTCACTTCTTCCATGACCTGCTTATTTCCTGGATATGTCGCCCATCGAGCATGCCTAGGATTTCATTGGTCGGCGACTCGCTCGTACAACTGGTGGGGCGCGAAGTAAGATTGAATTTTGGCATCAAGTCGAAGCCATTTGGAATGCCATTCTCCAGGATTACATTCAGAATCTTTATGATTCAATGCCACGACGTGTACAGGTTCTCATCGCTCACAGTGGCGGACACACAAAGTACTGATTTCAGACATTCTTTTGTTTTTTGTCTTGTAAATTTATCGTTCTTTTGTGCCACTATCAATAATATGTGGAATAAATTTCATTAATTTCTGACAATTGTTTCATAGTGTTGTAATTTTCAGAAACATCAGTGTAGAAATATTACAATTTACAGTTTTTCTATAACTCACTACAATAATTATTTCATTGTACTGGGATAATCTTATTTTGAACAAAAAATTTCACCTTTTGAGGCTCCTCTGAATTGTTACATTAGTTAGATTAATGATTTTACTTATTCATGTTTGAATAATTTAATTTTTACCCTCAGCAATCTATTTCGTAAATGCCACTGGAAATTGCGGATAAAACGCAAAAGAACGAAAAAAAAAAAAAAAAAAAGCTGGAAATTAGTGTTAAATGAGATAATATATATTCTAGCTCAAGAACTTGGTTTTCTCTAAATATTAAAAAAAAGATACTGTCGCTGACGGCAAATTTTTTTGTGACCGCTTCTCTTCGCGGAGAGCGAAGTTCTCCGCATCATGACAGGAATCAATATGCGCCGAGTACTCCGAGGAAGACATTTCAGGTAGTTAGAAATATTGAATTTGTTACTGGCAATTTGGTATGTTGTTTATCAATTTTTTATGTGTTTCTCTTTTATTTTGTGAATAATGAAATATCCAATGCCTGTATTTTTTACTATTGATTTTTTTTTTATTATTATTATTTTAGGGCAATATAAAATACTCACTTAATATGTTTCTAATGTACAACTTGGTTGTAATTTTTCACATTCGAAAATATCTGAGAAGGAAAAAGTTTATTATTATTATTTTAATTTGAAAAATCTCCCGCAGCTTCAATTTTTAACTCTCTCTTGCCTACTTCTTAAAATAACGAAGGATAAAATATACTTGGATCTCTATAAGAGTTTTAGATGATGAAATTTTTTTCTTGTAGTTATTAGAAATATGATATGTATCGTTGAAACGTTTAATTATGTAACGGCAAAACTTGTCAATGCGAAATTTGAAGTTGCTGGCATTTTAAAATAAATTTGAATTTGTCTATAAAATGCATTTTTTTTCTATGCCAAAATATATCTAAAGTATTTTATTTTATTATTATTATTATTATTTTTTACTTAAGAGATAATTACTCTTTAAAGGCAAAAAGAAATGCAGTCAGTTATAAAGATATTATTTAATTTAGTTCCCTTCCTCCTTCCTCTCTTTCAAAATATTTAGGTATTCGGAACTTTTCTCCAGAAAAAGTTTAATGTAAATTTTTGTGGATAACAAAAAAAAAAAAAAAAAAAAAAAAAAAAAAGAATAAGAAATCCGAATCATAAGCAACACTATATTTGATATAAAATTTCCAAGCCTAAATTCAGCTTCTTAAAAAAAAAACGTGCTATAATACAAATGTAAATATAAAAAATATCACCAAATTAAACGCTTGCCTATAATGGACAACAGAAAAAATCTGGTCCTCAAAAAGATCACGACATTTAGTTACTAAATTTCTTTATTATTATTATTATTATATTATCGTTTAACAAGCAATTACACAAAAATATTCATCGCCAAATCGTGACAAAAATTTCAAAGTCGCCAAGGGAATCACATACTAAAACCGTAACATAAAATGGTATAGATATTACGAATTTCTTTTTATTCTAAAATAAAAGAAAAATACTGCATTAAATATTATGTATTTCGATTTGACACTGAATATAGGGATTTCTATAATATTTTCCTGCTACTGTCTTGTGTAATGTACAGTTAATATCAGTGAAAGGAAAAGCAGCGAATAGTCGGGTAGGGCCCACAAAGGGTTAATAAGCGAAGCAAGTCGGGGATTTCTTTCTAATATTGTATATAAAAGTAGTCCCCTTTGTATTGTATATAAAAGATAATATAAGCTGTGAAACTATTTACAATAAAGTAAAAATATTTGTATTTTATATTTTAAAGGATGTATAAATATTAATTAAGAAAGATGTGAGGTAGCTATAATATGAAGGAAACAAAAATTACCTTATAACGCAATCATACCTATATTTTAATTTATTTCATAGCACTGTGAATATTCTCACTTTTTTCTATATTTGAGCATTTTTCTTCAATATGTAATTACGATTAAAAAAGTAGAAAAATGCATTAAAAAAAAATAAATAAATAAATAAATAAATAAATAAAAAACCGGTATGTAAACAATGGCGGGTGCTAACAATGCTCCAGAATATATTAAAATGTTTTCATGTCTATTAGTGTACTGTCGGAAATAAAACAAAAGTAGTTAGTTCTTTATAGTAAACATTTTTACTTTCAAAAGAAAAAAAAAAGTCATTTATTTTGTTTTTTGTTGAGAAAACATTTTCTCTTAATCCCATCTTTTCATTGCGCCCGCAGATAATCCGCACGCGGATAATCGGTAGGTTACTGTGTTTTTCATTAGATTTATTATACTCAAATAATTTGAAATGCGATTGCGTAAAAAAATCTAATAAAATTGAACTAAAATTTGGTAGATATGTTATAGATAATCACCGTATTATTTTAGGAGGAAGCAAAATGCAACAGTTACTCCAAATTTCTTATTAGGTGCATATCTCAAAGTCAAATTTTTGTTATGATTGCAATGTCTTCCTAACATACTATTTCGTAAAGTAAAAAGTTGAAATAACAACAGCAAATTAATTGTATTAAAATAATTTATTATTGGTTTTGTGAATGCCAGCATATTTATGGTATTATGATTTTCGAATATATGGACTCGAATACTGATAATTGAATCGAATATTGATAGAAATGTTTATATGTATAGCTGACAATTACACAGTTTGTATAGATTTTGATGAGTGTGGGTCTAAAAATCCTTTTACAAGGACACAAAAGCAACACCATTCATCATTATACTTTATACACTCAAAAACGCCAAATCAAAATGATCTAAAAATTAGTAAATATGTTATAGATCCTCGTCTCACAATTTGTGCAGATTTTTATGAGTGTAGGATTTACATTTAATTCACAGTTTCTAGAACGAAATTCTTCAGCATTACCGACTATAAACTCAAAATATTTGAAGTGGGCTAGCGTCTAAACTCTAGATTTGATTAACTTGTAAACTTGTAGGAATGTTATATATTAATATCTCAAGAATTATGTAGATTTAAATAACTGTAGGATTTATAGTTTTTTTTTTTTTATTATTGTATACAAAGTAGATATTTTATACATTGCGGCTTATGGACTCAAAAATTTTAAAGTTCGCAGTAAAGTTCCATGACGTCATGAAATGATATTAGACAGGAGATAAGTGGCAACAGCCAAAGAAGGGAGAACGGAGTTGGATGGACGAGAGGAATGACATGTTTTTAGTTCGCCCGAGAAGAATATTTTTATTTGTGTTTTAAATGTTTTTGTATATGTTTTGTGCAGTTTTAGTAATGTATTATTAAAATGTTTCGTCTTCAAGTACGCTATCGGTATTTCAAGGACATGACTGAATTTATTTAAATTTAAGTTATTGTGTCTCCAATCATGCGAGATCAAGCAGTGACTAGGATCTAATTTAACTGGCGCAGCCTTTTAGCAGGATTGAAAACGATAATTAGAAAATGGGGAAGGTAAGAGCTTTTGTGTATGTGCCCAAACATTTTAAGTGTACATTTAATTTTTTTTTCTCTTAACATAAAATGAAAATAGAACGTCAGTTCTAATATTTTTGAATATGTTCGATAAGAAGCACGCCAGTGCAAAATAAATATTCGATAAGAAGCACGCCAGTGCTAATTCAGTGTTAAAAATTTTTGTTGGTAATATAACGTAAAAATATATACATAATAGAACGCCTGTTCTAAGTTTTTGTTTTCGAATACATTCAAACAAAGTTCACGCCAGTGAATGTCAATTTTAATACAGTATAAATATGAATGTATTAAGTGCATTATATTTACGCCGGTAAATAACAGCATACAATATCACGCCAGTGATTGTTAATTTTAATGCAACGTGAATGTACTAATTTTACTTTATTTACGTCAGTAAATAACGGTTAACACATTTCACGCCACTGAATTTCAATTTTAATACAATGTGATTTTTTTTTTTTTTTTACTTAAAAAAATATAGAGTTGTTTATCTGTTAAATATCTACAACTGTATTTTCCCCCTCAGTTTGATATATATATATATATATATATACATATATATATTTGTTTGTTTGCTCTCCGAAATATAGAGTCAAAAGGATTTTGTGAGATGAAATAAACAAGAGTAAATGTCTTATTTTGTTTCTGAAATTGGAAAATCTATTATTTTTTTAGAATATTTATAATTTAATGAATGTAATATGAAATATATATGAGAGTTGATTCATTTTAGTTACTAAGCGCTGAAATCATACGAATAGTGTTTTGTTTATTTCATTTAATAACGAGCCATAATAAATTAGTTTCTTTTCGAACGAAATAGCTATTGCTGGCGTCAGCCAACGTAAATCGTCTGCGTTACTATTATTTTTTCAGTTTCATTGTTTTATGGAAAGAGTGATTTTTTTTCTCTGTGTTTATGCTTATGACAGATGGTAAATATAACGCATATAAAAAGTGTTAAAGATTACAATAAAAAATAAATTGGATAAATAAGAAAATAATTTTATTTTATATTTCATTGCGTAAGGAAATGTAAATATGCACGACAGTGTGTTTTAAATTATTTCTAATGTGTGAAAATATCATTCACGTATTTTTAAAGTCAATTTGATTCATAAGCTAAGTAAAGAAATTTATATAGATATCAATTAATTCAGGTATAAATTATGGGTTTTGCGTATGGTATATAATTTTATTTCCATTAATATTTTACAAAGTGTTTTAATCAGCACCACCTTGAGGAATTTTGCTAAGTTTCTCGTTCAGAAAATTTTGGGTGTATAAGATGGCATATTTGGGTCGCGCAAAGAAAGAGGATTTGAAATTGTTGACTGTAGAGTTGATACTTCAGGTCACCAAAGAAATGACTGTAAGCGATTTACGTAAACTAATTACAAAGGATAAAGAATATGACGAAGAATTTACTAAAAATCAGCTCGACATTATTATCGAATATAGGAAGCTCCATGAGAAACTAGACACTGAAAAGCAATTCGAAGAGTAAGAGATTGAAAAACAAAAACGCGAATATGAATTTGAGTTAGAAAAAATCCGTTTGGAAGCTGAACAATTTAATGTAGCACCGATTTCTGAGGCTAAGGGTAGTACGCAAGATGTAACTAAAATCGTTCCAAAATTCGAAATGAGAGAGGGAGATATAGTACTGTTCTTGACTTTGTTTGAACGTCAAACCAAGAGAATTAACCTAGATAAATGTAACTGGGTGTCAGCTCTTTTAGCCCTTATGCCAAAAAAAATCACTCAATTAATAGCTGGTGAATCAGAAGAAAAAATTGACGATTATGACTACATCAAAGGTTTATTATTAAAACGATTTAAATTAGGCCCTGAACATTTCAGACTAAAATTTGTGGAACATCAGCGAAACCCTACTCGATCTTGGCGAGACTTTGTTTTCGAAATAACAAGCTACTTTGAGGAATGGCTTGAAGGAGTTGCAGTAAATGATTTTGAAGGACTGAAGAATCTTATGATTACAGATAATTTAAAAAGACGCGTCCCAGGTGATATCCGAGAAAACTTCGTCGATGACTGGGCTAAGTAAATTGTTCCGGGTATTTTAGCTGATAAGTTGGATGAGTACGAAAGTGTAAGATTAAATTCTAAGGTATCCGGTTTGGGTGATATGAAACATAGAACAACTAGCAATTACAAACCTGATTTTAAAGAGTTTAGCAACAAACAAAAAGATGAACAGCCATCTCGGAAATTTAGGACATCATTTTCTCCAAGAACAGATCAAAATACGAGTTTTAAACCTACTTGTTTTACGTGTGGATCTGTGGGGCATTTATCTAGAGTTTGTCCCAAGAATTCCAAGAAAACATCAACTCGTAACGCCGCAAGTAATGTGGTTGAAACCAAAGATGTTAAACCAAAGACAACAACCGAAGTAGTAACTGCTAAAGTGTCAATTCCTGTGTCAACCTCTATGCTGATTAAAGATGGAATTCATGATTTGAAATACGTTAATATCAAATGTGGAGAAAAACTTTTGAAGGCAATAGTGGATACTGAAGCACAAATTTTAGTCTTACGTGCAGATTTGGTTGATACCGACTTTGGAGAAAAAGATGGAACTATCCAAATTATTTCGGCTTTCGGTGAAAAAGAAATAGCTGCTCTAAAGATTTTTGACCTGAAAATAGATGATGGGAAACACGGCAATGTATCTGTAACTTGTGCAGTGTCGAAGAAACTTGTGAATAACATGCTAATTTGTTCAACTGCTTATGAAGTTTTAATGGAGGATATAGAATTAAATGGATGTACGAATCATGTTCTTGCAAAATTAAATGAGGGCATTGAAAAAGAAAATCAGGAAGTATAAGATGAAAAGAAACACATCTCAACGTCACTTCAACTTAATGCCGAAATTACCAATGATGAAAGCAATGAAAACAAAGAAGATTTTATAAAATTACAATTAGATGATGAAGATTTAAAGAAGTCCTGGTTTTATACCGAAAATTGGAAGAATTAATTTAAAATTAGTAATGGAGTTCTTGTCCATTCAGAATGCTTATGTGGAGAAAATGTTGATCAAGTTGTTCTGCCCATATGCAAAAGAAATTAAGTTCTTAGGATGGCGCACGAAATACCATTGGCTGGTCATCTAGGCGAACAGAAAACAAAGCAGAGAATAAAATATTCATTTTATTGGCCAAGTCTCAAAGAAGACGTTAAAAAACATTGTGAAAGTTGCAAAACCTGCCAATTACGCAGAACAAGTTCCTATAGGGATAATATACCGATACAATCCATTGTTAGGCCAGAAATTCCATTTGAAATCTGGAGTTTGGACTGTATTGGACCTTTAGAGACCCCGTCTCGAAGAGGACATAAATACGTGATTTCTGCTGTTGACTTATGTACTAGATGGACTGAAGCTGTTCCCGTGACTAACATCTGTGCTAAAACAACTTGCAATAATCTTATGAGAATATTTACACAGACAGGGTTCCCCAAAGCAATATGTACACACCAAGGTACCAATTTTACTTATTAAGTGAAGCATTTTTGGAATTTCTTGGAGTTTCTCCGAGGTTTGCAACACCAGGTCATCCAGAAAGTATGGGCGCAGTGGGACGCTGGAATCGAACATTGAAGGATATGTTAAATAAAAATATAGAGGAACATGGATCTAATTGGGATTTGCATCTTCCATATCTACTCTTTGCTTACAGAGAAGTTCCTCATAGTACGAAAGGTGTTTCTCCGTTTCAGTTAGTTTATGGGCGTTTGCCTCCTGGACCTCTGTCACTATTGAAAGACGTATGGACTGGTGAGAGGAAAATTCCCACTTCAGCTTCCACATCAGTTTTGAAAAATATACTTCAGAACTAGTTGAGAAACTAAGAAAAGGACATGAAATTGCATCAGGATATGCTCAGGATTCTCAATAAAGATATACTTCGCGGTATAATTTTAGAGCAAGAGATAAACAGTTTAATGTTGGTGATAAAGTACTAATACTAGTTCCTTCATCTTCGCATAAATTACTTAAAACTTGGATTGGCCCAGCTACTGTTGTTGAAATCACTGGACCACATTCAGCCTTAGTTGAATTAGAGAATGGGTCCAGACCCTAACAGCACATTTTCTGCCCGGGACATCCTAAATATATACTGTGGATGAAATTACATTCAAGGGACATCCAAAGGATGTATTTGGGATAAGTGTGCTGTTAGGGGAAGAGAACGGCATTTTAATAAGCTCAGGCCATACGTTGCTCGAATTGACCATGTTGGCCTAATATTTGATGAAGATAAAGATTTTGGTGATATTCATTATGCGCCATTCGGAAATGGATGCTTAACCCCTAAAGAAATAGCGGATCATATTGATGGTTTAGATTTAAATTTTGAAAAGGAAAATGGTTTAAAGAAAAATGATATGCAAATATCATAATGTTTTCAGCACTAAACCCGGAATTGCTAAAGTAGAAGGACACAGTGTCCGCGTTACTAGAGATTGCTGTCCTAAAAGACTACGCCCATATAGAATACCGATAGTTATGCAAAAGGAAGTGGATCGACAGATTCAGGAATTACTTGCACTTGGACTAATAGAACATAATAACAGCGAATGGGCTCATCCTGTAGTTTGCGTAGCCAAAAAGGATGGAACGGTTAGGTTATGTGTTGATTTTCGTTTATTGAACAGCTATACCATCCCAGATGCATACCCCATGAAGTTTCCCAGTGATCTTATTTATTTGATCGGGAATTCGCAGTTTATTTCTGTTCTAGATCTCACGAAAGGGTACTGGCAAATACCTATGAAAGAAGACAGCAAACACTATACTGCTTTTACTACACACTCTGGGCATTACTAATGGAATGTCATGCCGTTTGGTATGAAGAACGCTGGTAGTACGTTTGAAAAATCTATAGACAAAATTTTAGAGTGTCATAAAGATTATTGTCATTCCTATATCGATGATGTCGCAGTATTTTCTACCACTTGGAGTGAACATATAACAGACTTGAAAGCAGTTCTCAAAACATTCCAAGAAGTTGGTCTTACAGTTAATTTAAAGAAATGCGATTTCGGAAGAAATGAAGTGAACTTTTTAGGCCATATTATCGGATGAGGAAGACATACACCTGATCCCGAAAAACCGAAGCTATAAGGAAAATCTGCAGGCCTATCACCAAAAAAGAACTTCGTAGTGTAATTGATTTGGCTAATTATTACCAGGAATACATTCCAAATTTTGCTTCAGTAATTCTTCCTTTGACTGAATTAACAAAGAAAAGCGTACCTAATGAAATCCCCTGGTCTGAGGCACAAGAAACAGCTTTTCAAAATTTGAAACGCCATTTAATGAATATGCCATCTCTATATACGCCTAATATAGTAAAGCCATTCAAATTGTACTCTGATGCTTCGAGCGAAGCTATCGGAGCATGTTTATCGCAGTCGGACGATTCCGGCAAAGAACATCCGATTGCTTTCTTTAGTAAAAAACTGTCTCCCTGCCAAGTCAAATGGTCAACGATCGAACGAGAGGCTTACAGTGTGCTGACTGCTCTACGAAAGTTTGATACGTGGCTCTTCGGTGCAGAAGTCGAGGTAAATTCCGATCATAATTTTTGACCAAAACAATGCCACACGGTGCAAAGTTAGCACGTTGGGCATTAGCTTTGCAAAGATATAATCTAAAATTACGTATAGGAAGGGGAAGAATCATGACAATGCAGATTCTTTATCTAGACTTCCTTAAAATATTTCTAATGGTATTTCAGTTGTATCTAATTATTCAAATTTAATTTACCTCGTGATATACTATATAATTCATGTGCATATTATAAGGGTTGTTTGTAAGATATTTAATGTTAGATCTATTATTTGTGTGTATTGCTGTTGTTGTTTATTGCTAAATATACTATGCATTTATTTTTTTTTTCTTTGGGCATATGCAGAAGCTCTTCCTAAAGATTTTATGATATATACATTTTTTTTTTTATAAACTCTTGATATAAACTTTTAGGATTTACATTTATGAACATTTATTTTATAAACTTTTTCTAAAAAGAAGTTTTGTGGTAGCTACATAAACATTTTCTTATAAACTCTTAATATTATCTGTTGGTGCTCTTTCTATATGTAAAATTCATATCAAAAACTGTTCAGCAGTATCAATGTGAACATTAATGTAGAAACTCTCCATATCATGAAACAGTTTTCTAAGTTTGGTAGCATCATAGTCACTCCTGTGACGTATGAGCTCAAAAAGGAGGGACGAGTAAAGTTCCATGACGTCATGAAATGGTATTAGACAGGAGATGAGTGGCAACAGCCAAAGAAGGGAGAACGGAGTTGGATGGACGAGAGGAATGACATGTTTTTAGTTCGTCCGAGAAGAATATTTTAATTTGGGTTTTAAATGTTTTTATATATGTTTTACGCAGTTTTTGTGATGTGTTATTAAAATGTCTCGTCTTCAAGTACGATATCGTTATTTCAAGGCCATGACTGAATTTATTTAAATTTAAGTTATTGTGTCTCCAATCATACGAGATCAAGCAGTGACTAGGATCTAATTTAACTTCGCTATAGTAGGTTTAATATGTGATGTAGAAGGGGCGTCGAGTTAAGAAAGTAAATATAGCCGAGGGAAGTCAGTATTGAAAGTAGCGCAAAGTGATAGCGTTGAGTTGGGATAGAATGTTGGATAAGATTGGGAAAGTTTCTAGCTGGATCTAGCATAGTTTGGTGATGTTGAGGGCACAGATTATCACACAGATAGGACAGTGAAGCTAAAACGCGAACCGGAAATATAGTAGCACCACTAGTGTCAACAGTGGGGAACTACATGCGTTAAGTCTACATGAATAGCATCTTTGATCGAAAATTGTCTTTCTATTTCGCGAGTTGTTAGTAGCAGGTTAGTATGGGAAGTTTTCTTTTTCTTCACTTTCTATTGTTTTTGAATTCACAAAATTATCCTCAAAACATTCACAGCTATTCTTCTAAGAAATAAAAATTATTTTTTATAATGTTTAAAAATAGGCTTTGTGAAACATATTCATATTCAAGTACAAATTAAAATTACAAACTGTAATTCTGAAATAGCAGTATGAAATCATTAAATATTTAACGTTGCTTGGTTTAAATGATACAAAATGCCTTAAAATGAAAAAAAAAATGTTTTTATTTTATGTATATTTTCAAAGTTTATTTTCTTAATATTTAGCACTTGCTTCTTAAAATAAATTGCTTTTGACAATCAAGTTTGTAAACAATAATAAAGTTGCCAACGAAAACGTATGTGCAGTTTTCTTTCCTTCACTTTTCCTACAATTTTTAAATTACAAAATCATAACATTCACAGCTATTTTCTAAGAAATAAAACTAATTTTTATTATGTTTGAAAATAAATTTTTCCAAACACATTCGTGTTCAAGAGTACAAATTAATATAACAAACTGTAATGCTGAAATAGCAGTATGGTATGAAATTTTAAATATTTAACATTGCTTGGTGCAAATAATACAAAATGCTTTAAAATGAAAAAAATATTTCTGGTTTATGTATATTTTCGAAATTTATTATCTTAATATTTAGTACTTCCTTCTTAAAATAAATTGCTTTCGACAATCAAATTCGTAAACAATAACAAAGTCCAAACGTAAACATCAATAAATGGTTAGTCGGTTTGATGTTGGGTTTAACGTTAAACTAATATTACGATATGAACATAGATACAATAAAAATAAGACGAGCGATTGCGTAAGCTAGAGAGCTCGAGAAACTTACAGCCGTTGACAATAGGGTCGTTGCAGTCAAATTCCGGTTACCGAAGAATATACGGGAGTGTCCTATCTGTATAATAATCTGTGGTTGAGGGTGAGATAGATAGTTGAAGGTGTCAAGCAGAGGTGAATTTGGATTAGCACTGTGTGTATAGTTATTGGATAGATAATTGGATAGACTGAAAGCAGGATCTACGTTAAGCTGACCAAATGTCCCCATTTTCTGGGAACAGCATTTATTTTGAAGGCATTTTGATAAGTTAAAAAAAAATGTAGACAGTACATTATTAATCAATAATATTTTTTATTTTTAGTCCTTATTTATTAGGAATGAAAAAAAAAATACATCCGTAATTGGATAACTGTAGCAATTCTTAACGCTTCTCTATTATAGAAGTACTCTGATCTGGCCAGCCTAATCTACGTAGATTGTGAACAATGGTATAAAATTGAATGCGGATTGTCTTTAAAGAAATAGCTTGATAAAATTAAGTGAATCGCATTGTCTATTTTTGAGAACTTTAAATGGAGCAATAGTTGTGTCGTTGGAGTGGTGATGGTGTCGCTGGATGTGACGAGTTTTGATAGCCGCTGTAGATAGAATTATTGTGTATTGATTTCGGATTTGGTGAAAATGCCGTTGATGGTTAATATTTCGGAGTGCTATTTTGGATGTTGTAAAGTGTTCCTCGTCGTTCTAAAAGTCCTCGATCAAGTCGTATGTTAATACTAATAAGCTTCAAGTGGTGAGCTATATTTCCTTATGATAGTTTAAGTTATCTAGTTTAAGTTATTATTGAGTTCCTTCTTAATTCCAAGTCCTCTCCAGTTTAATTAAAATAGATGTCATCGGAATTTAAATCTCCTGATTGTCTCTTACACTAACATAAGCACGATGAGTGCAGTAGAAGTCAGAGTGGAAAATTCACAAATTTGTTTAATATATATATTTGCGAAATTATCATTTAAAGTTTTTTTTCAGAATAGCAGAAAATAATTTCATTCTTCTGGTGAAAAACGGCCCCAACACCATTTTTGCAAATTCTTATGTAAAGTGACCTCTTGAATCCGAATGTGACACTCATTTTGCTCTATCACCCACCGAGTTTTTGGGAACGCCCCCTATTTTTATCATTTTTCGGTAATTTCATGGCTATAAGTTCGATTTGTAGGGAGGGAAAGAATTATTTTAATTATTAATTATCTTCTGTGGGGCTGCAGAAGTGAAAAATGCTAAAACATGAATATATAGCAAGGTAAAAATTTAGGGGGGGGGGGGGGGGGTCCACTGAAATTAGAAATTATATTTATCATATATTATTTATAAATTGTTATTATTATTTATTATACATCATATATTTTTGTTTTTAAGTGTTAAAATATTTCTTTTCCATATCCAAACCAAATTCATGGCCATAAAATTACCAAACAATGATAAAAATTGAGGGAGGAGCTGGCGTGTCGAAAAAACTGTGGGTGATTGGGCACAATGGGGGTCATATTCGGATTCAGGAGGTCATTTTATATAAGAACCAGCAACAATGGTATCAGGGATTAGTGCACCACAGTGCTGTTATCCAAGTTCTGTGATTTACCATGAACGTATACATAACGACATGTGCAATAAGATATTATGCATTACGATATTTTACGCGTTACGATCCATTAACCGTAAACACTTGGGGAGAATTTACCCAAACATTCTACTTTCATTTCCACTTTTGATTATTAAATATAAATAAAAAATAAATGTATTATTTACATCTCTTTAAACAGCCGTTAATTACAAAATGTTCGGAAAATCAAGTGGAGTCACTCCAGATTAATTTTTTCTGCTAAATTATAACTCTTCCATTTACATACATAGTCAAATGTTAGAATTAAAATCGACTCGCACTTAGTTAGGTTGAAAGATTATCGTGTCTGTTATCGTATACATATATTTTTAGATTTGTTTGGCACAAAATGTCACTTTTTAGACCATGTGCCAGTGCTCCCAGATCTGGCGGATTTTTTATTCAATAATAACCAATAATTTTTAGATATAATGTTTGTCTAATCTTTTCGAAGATTGGTAATCTATTATATATATATATATAAATATCACTTATCAAACTTATTGGTGACTACGGAATAAAAAATCCGCGAGATCTGGCAACATTGCCCTTTGCTAACAAAAATTAATCAACCAACCAACAACGATATATAGGCGGATACATAGCAGTTTTGAAGTATTTATATATAGTATATACTTTTCTTTTTTTTCTTCATTTTGAGTAAAACTTTTACTGAAATATGCATAGTATAACATGTTCTTTTTATGCTCAAATTTTCAGAAAAATTTAATTAAGATTTTTATTTATTTATTTATTGTTTAATATTTGACAAAACTACTAAAACCGAAAGTGTCTGATCATTTACTGGAAAATAGTGTATATAAATAAACACCTACAGAGAGAGGAATCACTATAATTAATTCACTATAAAGGAATGTCTGTAATAAAAAGAAGAAAATATTTCTCATTTTTTGCCGTCGGTTTTAAGTAACTTTTTTTTTTAACAATGATTGTTCTAATTTTTCAAATATGTTTTTTTTTTTTTTTTTTTTTTTTCTTCAGAAAATTCAATCCGATTTCATTTACTTTTGTTTGCAATAAAAACATATAATTACTTAAATATTATCAATTTAATTAATTATTAATTTATGTTTCTTTAAAAAAAAAATATATATATGTATACATTTTTTTAATGATTTAATGTCTTTTCGTTAACGTTAAACCATTTTTATTTTGGCAGATGTCATATTTTCTTTTATGATCGATTCTTTTTTCCTTTGCATTATGTACTCTTTTATCTTTGCGATATATAAAGTGATTTAAGAAAAGCCCAAACAATTAAATAGTTAATTTTGCTAATTTAAAATAATAAAATAAATCGATAAATGTAATTAGAGAAGCTTTATGGGGTAATTTTTTTAAATACTCTTATTTATTTATGTATTTTGCATTTTACTAAATAGTAGAGAAGAGAGGTATTTTTTTTTTCTTGTGTAAAGTTTACTTTTTCTTCTCCATTATAAACTAATTTAATGCCAGAGATTTTAATTTTGCTATTAAAGCAAAAAATTCACTTACCACTTACGGACTACAAATTTAATAATCCAACACCAATTTGAATTTTATTTACGTTGTTAGAATGTTTTTATGATTATTGAAATTCTTTAGTGTTTCATCCTGTATCTCAAATTAATAACTGCGAAAATAAAATAACAAATTAAATAATTTGCGCAATGTGTTTAAGTTATTCTCTGTAACACGCTAAAAAGTCAAGTCGTTTCACCTGGATATATTTAAAATGAAAGCATAAATGCGATGTTAAAAAATAATTGTCTTTGTTCCTTTGTATTAATTGTGATTGTAATTTTCACTACAATTTAGTTCGGAAAGTGCGAACGAGATCCATAAGATATTGTTCACATGTGTATCTTTACGAGGTCTATTATTTCATGAAGGTTGATTTCAACTTTCGACTTCGTTTTAATCTTGTTTTGTGTATATACATTTTTGTATGGGAAAAATTACGTCATGATTTTGAAGGCAAGATTTACCTACATGTTTAACATAAATGTTAATAATTCGTTTTCTAAAATTGACTAATAATAATAATAATAATAATAATAATAATAATAAATCATTCGTTTGAGAGTATCTGAATTTAAACTATAAATATAACTAAAAATAATTACAAGATAAAAAGATCTTTTTATATACCATATTTTTAAATTTCCGTTGAATCATATAAATGCAACCAATGGCAGCGGGAACCCGGAGCAATTGGATAAAAGTATTGAAAAAAATCATTGCTATCGTGTTTTGAGCTATTATAAAAGTTTCAAATGGCTATCTAGCCGGGAAGTTAGTTAAAAATTGATTGCAAGCTTTGTACTGGTAACGCTGCCTAAGGCAGCAGGGTCCCCAAGCAATTGGTTAAAAGTATTTAAAAAATGTATTTTCACCGTATTCTGAACTATTCTGAAAGTTTCAAAATTTCTAGCTAGTCGGGAAGTTAGTTAAATAAATTTTCTGTTGAATCATATAAACACTGCTGAATACAGTAGGAACCTGAAACAGTCGGCTAAAAGTATTAAAAAAAGTATTGTCTCCGTGTTCTGAGCTATCCTGAAAGTATCAAATGTCTATCTAGTCGGAAAGTTAGTGAAAAATCGATTGCAAACTTTGTACTGGTAACACTGTCAAAGGGAGCAGGAACCCGAAACAGTTGCCTAAACGTATAAAAAAAATGCATTTTCACTGTGTTATGAACTATTCTGAAAGTTTCAAATGTCTAGTAAGTCGGGAAGTTAGTTAAATAAATTTTCTGCCGAAGGCAGCGGGACCTGAAACAGTTGACTAAAAGTATTAAAAAAATGTATTGTAACTGAGCTGTCCTGAAAGTTCGAAATATCTAGCTAGTCGGGAAGTTAGTTAAAAGTCGATTTCATGATTTGTACTGGACAAACAAACAAACAAACAAGAATCAAAATTAATAAAAACATGGTAATATGGCGATATAAAATAATTTACGTTTGCTGATAATATTTTTATTTCAGGTCGTAAGTTAAGTAGCAATTTACCTGAGTGTTTATTGAAATACATTGTGTTGGAACACTAGCAAAGAGATTTCAATCCTTAGATTTTTATGGCCCGCAATTAGTTTGTTGTATCCTCAGAGGAAAGAGAGCACCCAGGTAACTACGAGGTTTTCTTAGACAGGGTTTTCACGGTACAAGAATGTCTTGGTAATGTTTACTATAAGAAAGCACCACAGAGCTGGCGTTTAAAAGTAATTATATTTTATGGTGTTTATTCAAAGTTTTGTACCAATTCATGGTAGTGTTTGTCCAGTTGAAAAATATTTAAAGATTCATATCTGTTTGAGGGCGTGGGATCTGCACGTGATTTTGAAGTTTAAAACTTTGCGCAAGAGTGTCTGCACACGACAGGGATAAAAAAGAAGAAAGCTTAGCCTTTAGATGTTATTCTAAAATAATACATTATTTCAAAAAAAAAAAAAAAAAAAATCGATTCGTTTTTATCATGTTAAGTAGCGTAGGCGAATATATTTTATAGTGGCATTTATCGCACCCATTATTACGAATGAAATTTCAATGATTTTAACACAAATACGTAAAATCTTTTGTTAAACACAGTGTTTTAAAGGAACGCAAAAATGTGTTGTATGTTGCTCAACATATAAAGATATGTTGTATACAAAGGGTTAATACGTTAAGAATTTTCATGGGTTGCAAACTACTTCCCCTCTGAACACGACTAGATGCAGATACAGAGAAATACTTTAGTCAAATCTCTGTGGAAAAGAAAAAAAAAGACCCTTTTTCGCGGTATAAATTATTATAAAATATTTTTAATGATTGGGTATAAATAAAAATTTGCAAGCAAATAATATAAAATGCAGAAAATCGCAACGATTGTTTTGCCTTGAAATAATTAAAATGAACCTTCATCAGGCGAAATCGGAGACACGAATGTCGCCCGTTTCTACATTTTATGGTGTAAATGTTATCACATGTTTGTTGAGAAATATAGTTATAAGAGATAAAAGTAAATTGTGTGATGTCGTACGGATATTAGATACAGCAGCGTAGAAAGTGCAAATAAGCTTATGATATTTATTTAGATCATATAAATGAGCATCCTCAAATTTCTAGTGAGCATGTCTCTTCATTACCAACATTATCGAACTTGAATATATCCTAGATATACTATTAATAATTTAAGTTATGAAGAATATAAGGATTAAAATAACATTTTTAATTAGTTATGTGTTTAGTTAAACAAATGTGACTTAAAATGACAGAAATGATCATTTTCAGCGTACTTCGAGGATACATGTATCTGCTGGGAAGTTTTAGCAGAATGATCATAAACTGCTGCTTTCCTACTGCACTCGCGCCTTCTGTTTTTTGCTTGATGAACGGTCGTATTGAATAACTGCGATTATTATTTTTATGGCATTCATTGAAAATTTTTATTCAATACGTTTCTACATTTATCTTCTGCTTATATTTTTTTTAAATATCAATTTGGTTCTAAGTCGCCAACAGAGGAGATGTAGACGTTGCTATCGCGGACTTACAAAGTAATTTTTGCAATTGAGGTGGATTATGGCGCTTTTCTACAAATGTCACTACCTAAAACGATTTTGCGTAAAATGAATTATGTAAAGTTCGAATAAAAATGCACATACAGAAATGAATGATATTCTATATTAAACTCACATTTTTTTTTAATTTTTATTAATGATCATTGTGGCCTAAGACAACGTGTAATATCAAAACACGTGGAATTTTCAAAATTTCAGATTATGGAGATTTCAGTCTTTACGTGACAACAGCATCAAAATATTCCCTGTCGACGACTTTTTGTACTAATTTGTTCCTTCTCAGATATCATAAACCCATACCTTCCACGGTCTGTACAAAAAAAAAAAAAAAAAAAAAAAAAAAAAATGCTTTCATTCTGTTAGTTACTTTTAGATGCTGGCGCAACCTATAAAGATAAGTTCTTTTAATGGTCTCTATATATATTAAAGCTCATCCAACAATTAAATTCAACAAAAAAAAAAGTGTTAAGTTGTGGAATTCCTGTATAATGTATACAAATTATAAAATCAATATACTGTTGGCCTAAATTTAGTACAGTATAAGAAACACATAAATCGAATTGAAATGCATTTTCAGCAATTTCCCTGTAGAGCATAATTTAGTTCAAATCCTTTTGTGTGGCCCTGTAAACAAAACAACACGAAACTGTTTTTTAATATAAAAATAAATTAACATCCTTTTGTTTAATGTGGCCTACAAATGTTAAACTTTCCGTGCCAGAAATTTTATCTATATGGGTAATGTATTAAATAATCTTGTATATTCCTATACGTAACAATTTTATAGATATTTAAATAGTTTACCAAATGTTTTAAGTGCCTTCTACATATGATATGTAATTAAAATACCGAATTTGAATTTCCTGCTAGTATATTTTCGTGAGTTAATAAAAGCTAGAGCCAGACATTTACAAATGTAGAGCAACTATTAAAACTTAAGTTTTCATTTCAGAGGATCTAATTAGCTGTATATATTCCAAACTATCAATTTTGAATCTTTGACCTAAATATATCCCTTTTTTTGATTAACTTTCTTGGGTAAGATAATGTAAAAAAGAAAAGAAAAGAAAAAGAAAAATCTGTTACATGGTGACCATCACAAAACTTTCATCTACATGTTTAAATACAAATTTAAGCAGTCGAAATTATTTATTAAAATTAATAATTATCTTTTCACTAGAAGAGAGAAGCAGCTCGGAAACACTTGCAAAGTATTAGAATTCCTACTCCGGTATTTCCAAACCCGTCAAGATTCGAGGAAAAGAACCTGCCCAAAGAAAGTTTAAGGGAATGCACCCGAAAACGCAGTACCGTTATGAATGGTCTTGCCAGACCGCCCTTCAAACCGTGAAAAGTAGCAAGTCATAAGATGCTGAAATCGCAAGTGAACCAACGCCAGCAAATAAAAATTAATATTTATAAAAATTAATTTATACGATGAATTCAAACGGTTTCATCTAACAAGGAAACATTCAAAAGGTGTCATCTTCAAAAAGTATTGAAAAAAATATATATGTGATTCTACTCTTCATAAAACACCAGAAAATGAAAAAAAATATCGGCAGAAATTAATTACAGCGACCACAAGACATTATGAAAATTAAGCATATTTGGCGATTTAGCGCTGCTAGGAGATACGTTTGCTAGCACCGAGATTGCCGTGTACGGACAGAACCATGTTTTGCTTTTCCGCCAAGGACTCAAAATCAATCACCTAGCAGTGTGAAATCGCCAAATAGGCTTAATTTTGATAATTTTTTTGTGGTCGCTGTAATTAATTTCAGACGATAATTTTTCATTTTTTGGTGTTTTATGTAGAGTAGAATCACATTTTTTTTTTTTCAATACTTTTTAAAGATGACACCTTTTGAATGTTTCCTTGTAAGAGAAGTAAAAATATAAATTATTATTATTATTATTTTTCTTTTAAACATGTAAATTTTTTGTAAAAAATAAATAAATAAATAAATAAATAAACGAGTATATCTAGGTTTAAATGCTTTATACGATTAAGTTTTAAATTTATATACAGGTCACTATCGTACAAGCTGTATAGATTTTAAGGAATCTAGCACTTTTAGATTTTTAAAGGGACACAACGAAAAAATTCGTTATTGTTATGAAATATGGGCTCAAATAATTTGAAGTGAAATAACGTTAAATTAAACAACATGCTATTTAGGAAAAAATACGCAAACGCCGTATTATAATTTTCTTTTTTGTTTATTTAAAGACATTTCTTATTTTATTTAAACAACCTTTAAATACTTAATGCTGTGAAAGAGGAGTGGTGTTACTCCATTTTTGAAAATTTAATATTGGTCCATTAAAATATACCTTATGCTAAATTTAAATTATTTTCTTATGTTCAAATTCAAAAGCAAAATCATTTAAAATTAAATTTTAAAAACAAAAATTTTATAATATAACCCGTTATTGTAGAATATAAATTACATAACTATTTCATTTTCTTAAAACAATGTTTTATTTAATAGTTTTTGATAATAAATTCTCAGACAAATTTTCAATTAACTACTACCAATTTCCCCACTTCCAAAACGTCACTCAAACTAAATAGCTCTGATTTACGCCAAGAGTTTTATTTAACTGCGATTTTACATTCATTAAAATAACATTTTTCATTCTTAATGGTTGTTTTATTACTATTTGATACGTTTTACTGTGAAATGTTTCCTTTAATGTTTATCAAAGCTTTGGATATTGATCAAAACTCACGAAAATCAATAATAAATTATACGTGTTTGATATATGTTTCAGCGAAAATGATGTTTTTATTTCTGTTACACTTTAGAATATATTTACATGTTTGCAATATTTTTTTCGTGCAACTAATATTAGTATGTTTAAGAACAATATTTAATTATGAGAATTTATGTTTAATAGGAGATACAAAATAAACTTTGTCATATATAGTCTAAGTAATTATTTTTAAATAAATATAATTGACATACTCTATATAATGTCAGAAAATAAAATAGAAATTTTTACTTATATTAATTTAAGTTTTTAATTGTACTGTTATACTGTAGAGATTTTTACTTTTACTTGTATGAATGAAAATTCAATCATAAGATCATAAAAAAGAAGATGCCGAGTTTGAACCCAGCATACGCTCATCGGCGTAGTAGTTTTCTGAAACTAGCGTGAATACGGGCTATCATCTGTGAGAAAGATCTCTAAGAAAGGAAACTCAGGTCCTAATTGTAGATATTCGGCCTTAAATCTTACAACACCTAAAAAAAGAATTCGCTGATTTTTGGAACTGTTATTACATTACAACAAAGACCAGTAAGAGAGGGAAAAAAATATGTATCTTCCTCTTAGTGAGAAAATAATGATCGATAAAGACCTATAGAAACTAAATAAGAATAACAATTAACAGGAAAAAAAATATAGGCTGCATTTAGAACTTGCATGAGGACGTGCACATGTGTTCTGGAACTTGAAATGGAAGAGTTAATGGCAAAGGCAAGTACGTCTAAAATGTAGGAATGTTTAATATAGATTTAATCTTTTAACTCTATGGTTGTAAATCTTAAATATAAAACCCAATGTAGAGAAATGTAAAATTCACTGTTTTTTCGAACATGGGTTACAATACAATAAAACGCATAAATATAGGGGGAAATTATGCATGTTCCTTTTGATGCAACAACAATGATCGCTACAAAATATATATATATATATATATATATATATATATATACATATACACAATAGCAATCGGAAGAAAAACGACCGTAGATTTATTGAACGCATGTGTGAAGACTACACAGCTACGTCCGGCCACTTCTAATGGAAGAGTTAATGACGCCTGCAAAGCAATTATTTTGGAAATGGAAGACGATGAATTAAAAATTATTTATTTATTTATTTGAATGAAAAGACGAAATATAAAATTCTAATTGAAGGAAATTAAAAATTTGTAAGTTTTGTTAACGCTTGTTGCATTACATTGAAACCAGAAATAGAAAAGTAAATTTCTGTATGTATACCTCGTGTGAAATAAATTATCATAGTTCAATTAAAAAAAAAAAAAAAAAAAAATCACATTACTAATTACAAAGAAAAATAAATAAGAGATAAAATAATAAAAAAATAAATAGGAGATTGCTGTTATAACTCCTGTGAGATGTACACATGTACGCTCAGGTGCCTGAAATCTATATGAAATTACATCGTTACGTTTAAATTGCTAACAAACATTTTAGCTATTATCCTTTTTATAAAATATTTTTGAATGGTAAATTTCAGATTATTTCGAAAGTACACGGAATGGAATATTAATAAAGGAGAAAATCTATGGCTTTTCCTAAATTAAAATTTTTAAAGGAATTTATTTCTAAGTGAATATAAAATACTATTAAATCATTACGGAATGATGTAAAAAATAAAATAAAATAAATAAATAAAACAATGATGTGTATTTTTTCTTTTTATGTTCTGTGAGACCATTTGGTGTTTTTAGAAAACTAACAGTATTTTGATTTCCATTTGTTATACATTTTTGTCATACGGTTATTGTCCGAGAGGAAAGAGCTGGGACTGCTGGCAGGACTTCGTGAGCACATTTGGGCTTAGGACGATTAATATTGAACGTTTTCATCCTTTCCATTACCGATTTAAAGTCGACTTCTTTTGTTATTTTCTTTAATTGTAATGAAACCGATTCATTGACGCCGCTCAATTTATGTTCGAAGGTTCGGTCTTGAACACTAATATTAGCGTCCTAAATGCAATAAAATTTAAACAAGAGACATCTTATTCATTCAAAAGCATTACTAGAAAAGAATGTCCAAATATTTATAAAAGCATTCTTAAAAGAGCTGAATTATTATTGATATTGATTCAAATTATTTTAAGAATGTTCTGTTAGTTGCGTTGTTTTAGCGTCAATTGTAGTATTTTGTCGGAAATTTGCCAGTATTTATAAGTGCTTAGCTGCTAACTGATTCGATTTTTTGATACCGGTAATTTTGTACAGAAATGCATATCTTACTTAATAATAATAATAATAATAATAATAATAAAACTACTACAAAAGTTTATAAAAATTTTGTATTAATATATATATACCAATATCTAAAAACATTGCTCGGCATGAAAATGCCCTCTGGTATTATTTCAGCATATTCTTATGTAAAATGACCACCTGAATCCGAATACGACGCCCATTTTGCCCTATCACCCACTGTTTTTTAGGAATGACTCTCATTTTTTATCATTTTTCGGTGATGCTATGGCTATAAATTTCATTTTTAGGAGGGGGAGGATTATTTTAACCGTTAAATAACTTTTGAGGGGCTACAGAGTTGGAAAATTCTAAAATATGGACGTTTCCGACAAAGGAATTTATTATTATTATTATTATTATTATTATTTTATTTATTTATTTATTTATTTATTTAATTTATTTAATTTATTTATTTATTTATTTATTTTTTTTTTTGGGGGGGGGGGGTTGTTACTGAAATTATGCATTACATATCTTATATTTTTTTAATCTGTTATTAATGTTATTTTTTAAACTTTATATATATATATATATATATTGTGTTTAGGTGTTAAATTAATTTTTCATTCTTCAAATCAAATTCTTGGTCATAAAATTATCGAACAGGGAAAGAAATTGAGGGAGGAGTTGGTGTATCTAGAAAACGGTGGATGCCATGGGAGTCATATTCGGATTCAGGAGGTCATTTTACATAAGAATCAGTAAAAATGGTATCAGTTCTCGATCAGTTCTCTTCAGCGCTGAAAAGCTTTAAGATTCAAAATTTAGTTTATAAGTTAAGGACTGCTCTGCCCTTTTCCGCAGTCATATGTCAATGTAATGTTTACAACAACAATTATAATGAAAATTAAATAGTAATACATAATTTTATTTTCAAATAATAATAATATAGTCTTATCTAATAATCTTATAGGCTTTTAGAAAGTTTAATTATGGTAAAATGAGTTTTGAACATTTTTTGAAATTTTCATTTTGACTGGAAAATATATATATATATATATATATATATATATATATATATATATAAAATATGGATATCCCAAACACTTAATTAATATTTTTTTAATTATTATTATTATTATTATTTTATTTTTTTTCCTCGCAATTTTTATTCCAATTTAAATTTAGGTCTAGAAAATTTTTAATCCAATAAACTGCATTTAAATTTTAGGTCTAAAAAAAAAATTATTCCAATAAACTGTATTTTAAATATAAAGATTATGATACTGGATTTTAAATTAGGTATTATTTTATCGTTAGTTTTTCTTCCCATTATCTTTCAATCTTTGTGGCAAATTACAATCGTAGATGGCAGCACTATTCCATTATCTATATTGATTATCTGAATGCAATTTTTTTTTTTTTTTTTTTGCTTGAATAGGTTTTTGTCTTCTTTAACCTGGCCATTTTGTACAGACATTATATGAATTTTATTTCTTTTTATTTTATTATTTATCCATTTTATTTTATTTTATTTTATTTATTATTTATTTATTTAATTTTTCCATTATTTTCATAACATTACTGTAGATGGCCGCACTATTCATGTTACAATAATAAATGAATCCTAATTTACTATAATAATCAGAATCCTAATTTACGTTAGAATTCAACCTGAATAGCTTTGTGAATTCTTTATTTTACTCCATGTTCACTGCTATTTTGAACTGACTAACTGTGCTTTTAACTAATATCTGCTTGTTAAATTTTTACATGTGTCTCGTTTTTCATAACTTTGAGTTGCCTCTTTTTCAATAATAATTTTGTAAGTAATTTTGGATTATTATTTGTAGTGGTGAGTTTATTTTGATCTATATTTTTAAATGGTTATTGGATTATCATTTTTAGTGAAGCGTTTTATTTTGATCTTCTTTTTTTCTGGTTTTACTATGGGTGTTTCTGGCCTGTGAACAAAGAAATTCTTAGCTTTTGCTTTCTTTGTGACAGAAAAACATCCATTTTTTAGCATATTTGCATTCTAGCAGGCCCTTGAAAACGTTAAAATGCAAATAAGGCTTTTTCTCATTCCAATTTGCTATAATTCATTTAGATTTTACTTTATTTCTTTTTTGGTTTGATTTGGGTGGTCTTCGTTTTTGATCAGAATAATTGTTTGAATACTGAAATCAAATCATCTTTAAATTTCAATTTTTTGTACTGATAATATTATATTACTATATATATATATATATATACACACACACACTAAGCGACAAAAAAAAAAAAAAAAAAAAAAAAAAAAAAAGCCGCACTTGGATATTTTCCATTTTCCTAACTGTAATCGCTAATTTTATTGTTTTATTGTTTTAAAAGTATATTTTGAACAGATTTTATAACGTTGCGTTCCGCGTGCAATTTAGGATTGAGCCAAGTGTTAAAAACAAGATGCAATTGTTCGGAAAATTGTAATTTTAGAATGTGTTTTAAAAATGACAAAAACAAGGCAGTTAACGATACCACAAAAAATATTAATTTTGCAGCGAAAAAATAAATAAATAAATAAATAATAAATAATAATAATAATACGTGGGATGTTAAAATGATTAAATGTTAACAAAATATTAGTGATCTGATTTTTATCAAGATATAACATTTTATGGCTGTTTAAACTGTACATTTGTCCTTAGGCGGCCACGTTACTCATCCAGTCGAGATGACCGCAAGTTAAAAAGCCAGCGCTTAAAAAATCAGTTTGTATTACATTTAGAACATGACAGGGATTCAGAAAAAGTGTTTAGTAACATAATTTATCGAAATACAGTGAAATAACAATTAAGAAAAGCAGGTTTAATTCCTAGAAAATCTGAAAAAAAAAAAATCATTCTTAAAACAAAAATCATTAGAAAACCAAGACATTAGAGGGTTAAAAAAATTAAAAAATGATCATTTAATTATTTTACTGAAGTTGTTCTCTCTGATGAGTCAAGTTTAATTTATTTCGAACTGACGGAAACGAGCAGATCTGATCACGAATTTGTGACTGACTTAATGAAAATCGCACTTTTAAAACAATGACATATTCCCCGTACATTACGATACGAAAATGCATAATTTTTCGGTGAGTCTGGAAAATTTTCATGTTCAAGGGATCAATTAGCACGAAATAAAACTTGGCCATTAAAAAAATTTATACCTGGCCGACTACTTTGGGGGTATTTCAAATTCTTCCATAATCAGCATTCCAAGATGATAATGAACCTTGTTATATGGCGCTTGTGATGCATTTATTTGATTCAAGTTGTTAAAATTACATATCAATTCTCATGAACATCTAAACTTTTTTTTACTTAAAATTAAATCCCACGTAGAATATCGCTGGATTTCTTCTTTATTAGATCTGAAATTTGTCCTAATCTCAATCCGCTTCAAAATGTTTAGTCTATAAAAGAGGGTGGGGATTAGAAATTTGTAGCCTACAACATTGAAAGAACTAGAAAAAAATATTTATAACATTTGGCGAAGTGAAATTTCTGAGTTTCATGTTAAAAAACTGTAAAATACTATGTCATTGCTCATTAAAGCAGTAATTCCATATAAAAGCGGAATTATCCAATCCAGAATACATATTTTTATTTAATAATTGTTTAGATCTAACAAATAAATAGTTTTATTTCATATATTAAAATAGCACTTATCTATTTCATATAATAAATCATGATAGAATACAAAATATATGTTTATTATATCACGTTTAAAAATAAAATTTTATGTAGATTTTTATTAAATACTTCGTAGAATCTAATAAAACGAATTATTAAATCAAAAACGTACATAGGTATCATCTTATGTCTTCCGTATTACACAAACATAACAATTTTATTTGTTGCAATCATTAGTTTTTGATTTATTACAAACCCAAAAGGTATAAGTCAATTTTTCTGCAGTGCGGCTTTTTTTTTTTTTTTTTTTTTTTTTTGTCGCTTAGTGTATATATATATATATATATATATATATATATATATATGTACGTTTATAAAGTCCCGTACCCATTTTGATGTTTAATAACTCATAAAATGATAAAGATAGATTAAAATTAATAACATAAATGGTTAGATAGACTCAAAAAGTTTCATGACTCTTGTCAATTAGCTTCCACGTGTGCCCCCTTCGTCGCACGGAGAATATCAAGTCGATAGTCAATTTCACGCCAGGTAGCGGCAAGCATGTCGGCATCCAAAGAGGCTATTGCGCTTGTAATTCTGACTTTTAGGTCATCAATGTTGGACACTCTCCTCCTGTACACATTGTCCTTTACAAATCACCAAAGCGGCGTTATATCAGGTGATCTGGGTGGCCAAGGAATTGGACCTCCTCGCCCAATCCATCTTCCTGGAAAATGGTCATTCAAAGAACTACGAACAATGGTACCCCAATGAGGTGGTGCACCATCTTGTTGCAAAAAGACATGTGGCTGAAGCTCTTCTAGTTGTGGAAATACGAAGTTTTCCAACATGTCTAAGTATACGACTGATGAGACCGTCTTTTCTGTAAAAAAGAAATGCCCAATGACTCGGTCGTGCATTAGTCTACACCACACATTAACCTTTGGGGAATCAATAGTTGCCATTGCAATAGTTGCCAAAAACAAAAGAGAGAAAAATGCAATTAATAAGTAGACGATATTTAGAAAAGTACAGATATTTAGACTGGAAAATGAAATTATCTGAAATTAACCACACGCGCAGACGATATTTACAAAAGTAAAGATATTCAAACCTGAAAAGAAAATATATGAGTTATTCCATCAATAAATGCCATAAGTTTGTTTATATCTTCATTATTTTATGAGTTATTAAACATCAAAATGGGTCCGAGACTTTATAAACACCCTGTATATATATATATATATATATATACCGCCTTTATCTAGAACGAATTAGTAATCATTTTCTGAATCCCAAAACTAGAAAATTCGATTACTGAGTCATGCGTATAAAGTTAAAAAAATATATATAATAATAACAACAAAAAAATAGTAATAACAATAATCTTTATAAATGAAATGATCGAAGTTTTCTATTCTTTACTTTTCTGGATGGTGAATCAAAATTATGAATATTGTGAATCATTTGTTTTTCGACAAACTCTAGCTTGATTTCCTAAAATTGGGCCATAAAACAAAATTGTAGTTACAAAACCTCGCCTCTAGTGTTTGAATTTTTTAAAGCGATTTAACCCGGATTTAAGATTGACCCCGATAATATAGGAAAACGCTCTAGAATTCTAATAAGGCATTTTAGAAATCGATTGTAAACGAAACTAGAGTTTATAAGAATGGCATGGAACTATTTTTTTTGCTAGAGCCACAATTGAGTTTCAAGATGTCAGTAACAGATATATATATATATTGTTTTTTGGCATGTGTGGGTTATGAAACCAGTATTTAATTTTTATTAATTGCAATCAACATTATGACATTTTTAAACTAAATTTGTCGAAATATTTTTATTTCACATGATACAAAATTTTAAGCGCCTTCTCATTTGTAAATGCGCCTTCACATTTGTAAATTTATTTGTATATTTAATTTTCTGTTGTAACCAAATTTTAAAAGCGATCACGAGTAATTTTATAAAATACGTTTTATGATATTTTTCTTGTGTGTCCTATATACAAAAAAAAAAAAAAAAAAAAATAAATAAATAAATAAATAAATAAATAAATAAATAAAAAATAATAATTTAACTACTCGATAAATCCAGTATATATAGGTCGACCCCTGATTATATTTGTGTACTAAGGCTTTTTTCATGAACATTTGATATGTGCAGTTTGAGACGTGTTATCATATATTTTTATCTAGACATTTCACATATAAGATATGGACTTTAACATTGTTTCTATACAGAGTTTATTAGGAAGATAATAAAATTTTATAAAATTTATGTGCATAATGAAAAAAATTCTGTAGCTGACATCTAGAATCTAGTTTGTGGCTCTAGTAAAAATCGTTCCATGCCATCCTTATAAATTCTTGTCCCCTTTGAAAACGAGTTCTAGAAACCCCTATTAGAATTCTAGAACGTCTAGATTTTATTTAAAAATCTCTGCAAATAAATGTGTAGTCAAGAGGCGGGTTTCAGCAGCTATAATCTTGGTTTATGACCCAATTCTAGGAAAGAGAATTTCTCGCAATGCAAAGGATTCAGAATATTTAGAATATTCAGAATATTGTTTCACCATCTAGAAAATTATACATTAGAAATTCTCGATCATTTCGTCTATTCAGCTTATTGGCGTGCCTTATACGCATAGCTTGGAAATCTATGTTTCTAGTTTAGGGATTTAGAAACTGACCACTTATTCATTCTAGTTGAAAGCGGTATATTTTTTTTTCTTAGTGTATATAGATTTAAATCGTTATCCAGAACGCCTCCGGGTGTATCATTAACCTTTGTGGCTTGCTGTCCTCGCTACGAGGATGCAATTATTAAGCTCCAGCTGCAAAAACTCATCCTGGGAATTTTTTAGCAAATATTTAGGTTTGTAACGTAACAGAAAAGGCTATTTTTTTTTGGGGGGGGGGGGCTGAAAATTTAAAATTTCTTTTAATGTAATTTTGTTTATGAATTCTGGTGGCAGTGTGATTTAAATAATCTGAATTACCTTGCGCCGAAAAGGGTTAAGAGAAGTAAGTATTGAGACAAAAATTTCCTAGTTCATCGAGGAGTACAATAAAACTAAATATCTTCCATATAGACACAGGAATATTTTTTGTCATCTAGCTTTATTAATAATTTTGCAAATGTCGTCTTCTTTATTTCTATGTCTTTTTTAAATAATGTTTAAAGCTAAAAAAAAAGAATGAAACGGAAGAAAAAGAAACCTTTTATATCTCTGTAATGTATATATATATATATATAAACTGAAAAGAACTTTCCACATCTCAACGTGCAAATAAAGTTTATTTATCTAAAAAAAGTGGTTTTTTTATAATAATTTTACAAAACACACTCATAGAAATATCAGCACAGCATAATACGTATTTGTAAATGCCCAGCATTCCACTAATACGTTTGCATAAAAAAATCATTAATTAATTTCGTAAAAATTTAAAAGCACATTTTTTTTTTTTTTTTCACACATGAAACTTATATATGCAAATAAAACATACGAAAGAAAAATTAAATTATATTTTATTATTATTATATAAAAAAAATTATAAATAAATAAATAAGAAAAAAAAAATGACAATTCTGAATACAAATATTTATTTTAGTAAGTATTTATCCATGTTTCATCCATGAAAATCCATGTTTCATCTAAATATTTTGTAATTCATTATCGCTCAAATAAATCATTACAACTAAAATGGTTTATAATACAAAGATATCATAAACTTTTTACAAGATATATTTATTATTTATTCAGTTACACGTTAATTATATATTAAATAATTCTTTCACTAGCTTAATATAAGCCAATATCTTACATGCAATTTGTTTGTAAGAATATTATTTCTTCTATATTTCTTCAATGTTTTTCCGATGAAGTTGCAACATAGAATTAGTATCGTACAAGTAAAAATTTAGAAAAAGTAAAGATGTGTACATGTATGGGGAAAAATGGCAGGGAAAAAAATAAATAAAAACGCATTAAAAATAAATAAATAAATAAATAATATAAAAACTGAATTATGTTGTTTGCAATAAAAGTACAGGGGTAAAAAGTAAATATTGCTCAAAAGTAAATAAATAAATATAAAAAATACTAACAAAGGATGTTTATTCATTTTTTTGTTTTTATCAAAGAATAACATTAGACAATGGAGATTGGAAACAAATTTTACAAAATATAATTTTATAAATTATATTATGTATTTGTTAATAGAACAATTTTCTGTGTTTTATTCTTCATATATACAAGCGAAAAAAAGAATTTGTTTTGCTAAAATAGTAACTATAAAATACAATTATAATTATAATTCAAAAGTTCTTTTTTTAGTTGTATTCTTATTTAGAAATATTGCACTTTCTATTTTACTAAATTTTGAATTATTGTTTTTCCAATTCTATTTTCCTGACTTTTGAATTAATCAAAATAAATACAGTTTTTAAATATAGTAATTGAGATTGTTCCAATTAGAAAATTTCTTGGTATGCAGTACAAATTTCATAAAACGTTAATAATAATAAATTTGTTTACTGCAACAGAAATTAAAAAAATAGACATGTTTTTATAGTCACTTTTTTAGTAGTAAATAAAACCAAAGCAAGTACAATATTAGTTTCACAACATAATGGTAAAAGCTGCACAGTTTCTGCAGAGACACTTGTCTGATGCTATTGGGCGGCCAAATACAATCAAATGATATCGAATAAACAATATGATATAGAATGGACAACATATTTAGCAATACATAACATTTACAGTCTGGGATGGGTTAAAGAAAACTTAATCTCCAAAACAGTGTACAGGCAACCTATCACAAGAATAGCTTTCGTCGACAAGCATTAATAATAAAATAATAATAATAATAATAATAATAATACAAACGCCGCAAACAAGCCATCAAGGCGTTCAGTCATCCAAAGTAAATGGCTTTCTTCTGGCTTCTCCTATCAGAATTAAAGCAAGGTTTGTGTTCAGTGCAGCGGACAGAAATATATTTCTTGGCGGGAGCTGCTCTTGTGGTCGACAGATAGTATAATCGCGCAATAAGGCAAGGTAAAAATAACGTACTTATTTTTTTCTAAAATATTTTCCATATGAAATAAACATGATTTATTTATGCCGCTTACCGCCCAAAAGGTCCATTATCAGGTGGACACAATCTTCGTAGACGTCACGCTGCTTCTTTGTACATGCTTTGATTAAAAAAAAAAAAAAAAAAAAAAAAACATATATCTTGACAAAATAATCACAAATTTTTAAAAACGTGAAATTTATATACGTTTAATGATATATTTACTTTGGTATATATCTTCACATTTCCAGTATGAAAATATTAAAGATGCTATGTCATTTTTAATTTGTCTCAAGAATTATTTTATTTTCTTATTTTAAGAATATATTTTGTTTCTGTTGTTCCATATGACTATTTATGTACAAAGGGTTAGTCAGACGCATTTTATGTTAGAATAACACCATAATATTATAGAGTATTATAGTTAATGTACACATAATAGTGAAAATAAAATTTTAAAAAGTCTTTTTTACTTTAACATTATTTAAAACTTATTCTCACATACAAATTATCTTCTTTTACACACTCAAATTTGTTACAATGTCTAGAAAGTTCAGAGATTTATTTATAATTAAGCTCCATAATTTCGGTCTTGGCTTATGTAGGGTATGTAAATAGTTCATGATGACAGAACGACTCGCTTTGAGGTACCATCGTCCAACAATTGTCATATTCCAATGAAATAGTTAAAAACTTTGTTGCATATTTACCTGTAAATACACAAAATAGCATAATTATCTAATAAAAAAATTCTATATTAAAACTGTTATCGTTCATTAAAAAAATATTGAAACAAATTAAAATTTTCAAAATTATAAGAAATTTTGAAATATTAACACTTTAAAAATATTATTTGGAATTATATAAAATGATTATTAGCATACCGATATTTTTTCATACATACAAGAGAAATTATCTATAAAAATAAAAAGAAGTGTCTGTGTGTGTGTACTGTGTCTGTGTGTCTATGCTGTGGAGCTCACACTACTGATCGCAGAGCTACAAATTAGTCTCTTTTGACTTTATATATTGACATTTCTGTTTCATTTTCTATAACTTATTCTTTCATTTTAGTCGTCTGCGTACCTTATCAACAGCCTTTAATTATTTTTTTTTTTATTTGCTTAAATTATTCATTTAAAAGTGAAAAATTATTATTATTATTAAAACTATAATTATAATTATTATTCAATTCTTTTAAAAGTGAACTATTTATTATTATTGTTATTATTATTATTATTATTATTATTATTTAACAACAGCTATAAATTGGTTATTTTTGATTTGTTTAATCAATTGATTCATGTGAAGGCGAAATCTTTTTATTTTTTTGTATTATTTATTATATTTATTGAAATAAAAAGGGAATGCAGTAGAAAATATTAAATAAATTAAATTTTAAATAGAAAATATATATATATATATATATATATAACACTTACGTTTATGTATAATACTTATAATATAATTTATTAACTAAAATTATAAATTTTTCTACTTAAAATTTTACTATGACAGAGCAAGGGTTGAAAAATGGAGTGACTGGGTCTTGAGAATACATGGTACCAAAATGAAAAAATTTAATTGATGCTGATATATATGTATATATATATATATATATATATATATATATATATATATATATATATATATTAGTGCTGGGCGATATTGACATTTCCTAAATCGATATATCGTTCATATAAAATACCGATATAAGGATATATCGATTTAATGCAGTGTTACCAAAAGTGGTTTAAAACGTTCTCTAGACTCCTCAAAACGTGTAAATCCATTGAAAGCCAGATGTTAAGAATTTTTACAAGACAAGTACTTTCTTATAATGAATACAAACGCAAAAATCAACAATGGACAATAGAAAAATTATTTTAGTTTAACCAAATTATTTTTTTTTCTCGAAATTATTATCTTAATCACAGACATTTATTTTTTTACTAAAATAAGGCTTTTGAAAAAATCTGACTCTTGATAAAGATGTAATGTTTATACTAATTATTATAAAATTATTCGTTATTTTCCACAGTTCAAAATTTACACATTTTATTATTTCTTATTACTTTTCAATCCATTAAATTTTTATATTCCCCACTTACATACGAATGAATTGCAAAATGGCAATCAGCAGAAAATTGCTAATTAATAGAACTTCACACATGATATTAAATTTCTATAGTGGCTTGTATCCCCTAATAAATAAAATTCTTAATTAAAATTTTCTAAAATTCAATTTCTTAAAAAAAAAAAAAAAAAAAAAAAAAAAATATGCGAGATTTTCTTTTTATTGAAGATTTAAAATTTTTACTTATTTTAGATTAAATTACATCAAATACTGCAAAATTCAAAAAGATTTAAATAACTATAACTCAGTATAGAAAAATAAAATTGATAGAAAGAACAACAATTTAGTGCATTGGAAGGGGGGGGAGAGCATCAACTTTCACAGTATTTAAAATTATTTTTAAATTCCCATACTATATGCTGTTAATAACTGACTTCGAAATAAATAAAAATTAGATACGTTTAAATGTTGTTGTTTAAATTATTTTTGACAATATGACAATGTCATATTGTGTACTGAAATTAATGAAATTAATGAAAAAATATTATTAATTATATAAAATATTCATAAATAGTTAATTCCCTTATCTAATAAACAGAAACTGGGGTTTCTTATTTTTAAATTATAGGAACTGGAACTATAACAAAAAATAGCAGAATAAAATACTAATATTGATTAAATAAATCTCCAATAATCAAACGAATTTTGAATGAATGAATAAATCTCATTTCAAGTAGTCAAACTTAACGTCTTAACCGGAAAGCTTTGTATATTGTATCAGAATCGGGTTTCATTTTGCTAGTGCGCACGCGTTTTGATGGTCTTAAACCGATATTCTCTTTTTCCCAATGCGCCTGCTTAACACTAAATCGAAACGGCACTTCAATCTTCATGATTTAGCTGTCTATGACTGCGCATGCTTTAGACTGACTAAACCGGAATCTTTTTGAATGAATATCTGGCATTTTTCCAACTATATTCAATCGAAATTTTCATGATTTAGCTGTCTATGACTGCGCATGCTTTAGACTATACCGGAATCCCTTTGAATGAATAATGAATATTTACCTGGCATTATTCCAACTTTATTCATTCGGTTTCGCCTGGAATCATACGTCTGCGTGTTCGGCGGATGTTTCTGCATCGATATTTTACGGAAGATGAAATATTTAAATCGGATAAACAATATTAGCGTTAAATCGATATTTTAATTTACATCGATATAACGCCCAGTCCTAATATATATATATATATATATATATATATATATATATATATATATATAATTAAAATCGTAGTTATTGAATAATAAAAGCTCCAACTGTCGTCCAATAAATAACCAAATTGAAAAATCATGTATGCAATTAGCTAACCGTTATAAGTAAAATTTAACGGAGGATGTTGAAAAAAAATTTCCCTCAAATCTGGCAGCACTGCCGGCAAGCAGTTAGACCTGATTGTATAGACTTGAGCCGACATAGCACGGGAGAGAAAGATGCTGGCTGCCGAAAGCTATGCTACATAGTCAAAACTAGAGAAGTCGAAAGCTAGAAAATCAAACTTATGTTCAAAGCAATTTCAGTGGGATATTTAAAAATAGTTTTTATGCATAAAGTGTTATAAAATAGTGATTTCATTTTCAGAATTCATTAAAATACAGTGACCAGCGAAGCGGGCAAAGCCTGCTAGTACTTAATAAATTAAATATTAAAACGGAATTCACCATTATCATAACATTTAAAATGCATTTGTAAGACTGTCAAATATATTTTTCTTTGTTTATTTATTTATTTATATTTTTATACAACTAGATTCATTGTAGGTGATAGTTAGGGCAGAATATATATATTTTTTAAATTTAATTATTCAATGTGGTATTTCTCTAAAGCGGGAGACTGATAAACCATTATTAGAAAAAAAGAAATTCGAAATTACACAGCTTATTTACTTTGTAACCAAAACGTATAACTCTAGATACTGATGTGATATAAATCAATAATATTTGATGATTATATATACATTAAACATTCAACATAAAAATACACTTGTTTTATCTGCTAAAAAATGTAGTTTAAAATCAATAAAGATAAAAAGTTAAATGCAAACATATGTTTCCACACCCTTTGATGTCTTTTTCAGTAATGGTTTAATTATTAACCCATGCCTTCGTCTTTTTATACATTTAATTTTTTTTTTTTCGTCATCTGTGGATTCTCAGATAAGTTCTTTTTTTTTTTCTCTCAGTCGTATTTTTGGTTTAATCATAATTTCGGGAAATTAATATTTCATTTCTTTACAAACAGTATTTGTGCGTTTTATTCTCCGAAGATGACCAATAATAAAACTTGGGTAAATTAATTTATTTTCATTGTAATTTATTTGGATATTTTCTTTCTAGTTAATCTTGTAACAGCGATAGTATTCCTATGACAGAGCTGCCAACATTTTTAACTCTTAAATTAGAATTAAGACCAGCAGGGGTGTTTGTTTTCCCGGAAAATACTATCAGAATTTTTTAATAGTGATATTATTGGTAGTTTTCTAGTAAAGTTTAGCAGTTAAATATTACCAAAAATACAATTCATAATTACTAACAATTCATTCATAATAAAATAAAATATCTGGAACGCAAGCAACCCTGCACCAGTATTTTTAAATGGAATATGTTATATATTTTTTCGACGATTAATATTACCGAAAACAGCTATAAATTTTTTCCGGTTTGAAGTCGCCCACCAAAAAGAGCAAACTTGGTACCTATGCTGTTATACCTAATACCTGTAACCTGCTTGTCATGCCTAGGTAATATTTTGTTCAACCATCTTCTGTTATAAAGGGGATTTTAGAATCACCTAAAAAAAATTATGGTCTGTTGGAGCAAATTTATCAGTATTAATTTCTTTTATTTTAGGATGAAGTATGGATATTAACAAATATTAAATCTTCTTAAGCTGTATTTCAATCGTTTAAAAGTGCCTGGGAATATATTAAAGAATGGCTAACTTTGAATTTTGTGAAATTAATTTCATTTCCAATGCTTTTTTGTTGGTAATTTTCATAATTAATTAATTTGTAATTTTAACATTAAAACCACTACTTAAACTAATTTTTCTAATGTTTTCTATTTCTGAGTCTATGTTATTTCAAAGTAAACTATGAAAGCATGTTTTATAAAAAATGTATATGCTGATATTTTATAGGTTGTTAGTTGTTGGTTTTGTTTTACGTCGCACTAATGCTGCGCAATGGGCAATTTGCGACGGTCTGGGACTCAACCTTAGAGGTTGTCCGGAGACATGCAATCGCAATTTTGATCCTTTATGGAAGGGATGGCTCTCCCGCTTCGGTGACCCCCAGTGGTATAATTTTGATGGTAACATGGACGACATTGCCGCCACGACAGATTTTACGTAAACCAGCCACCATTGGAGTACACGACGCGACGGTCTTTGTACCGGCTCGAGTACCGATCCCACAATCTTCCAATTACGAGCCCGTCGCTCTACCTGTCGCTCTACCGTTATTATATAGGAGAAAAGAGAATTTGAATTAAAAATAATTGTGGGCACATTAACCATATGGTTTGAGATAAACTGATTTGACTATACATTGTTAAAAATGAAGTGCTGAAAAATCAGTAAATGAATAGACTTGTTTCGAAATGAGTAATTTTGTTTCAAAAAGAAAATCGTGCTTAACACCTTTATGAAATATCGTTTGTTTTCAAATTAATATATGTTCATCCATCATTTATCATAAGTAGCAGGCTTCGCCCGCTTCGCTGGGCACTATATTTAAAGGATTTATTTTTAAATGAATAATTGAAACGTTTAAATAAATGCATTTCGATTGGCGACTATTTTCTTCACAGTTTTAGTAAGGGATCTCATTATCAAACATTTTTTGAACTTCTCGAATCAGTGCAACAAAACTATTATTAAAACGAATATTCTCGCAAACAGTCAAATAAAAATGTTAATTCTTCGAATATTCTGGAAATAGTAGAAGCTGTTACTCGTAATTTAAAAGTCACTATTCGATGAATGGTCGAATCAGAAAAAGCACGTAAGTCGTTTTTGCAGCAATCACTATAATCCACGTCTGTACGCTTCACGCACATGAAAAAAATATCACTGGACAGCCCTACATAGCTGTGCATATATCTCAGAACACACGAAACTTGGTTCCGCGGCAATCACTATCACGCATGTTAAAACCAAAAAACATCACTGGACAACCCTATCTTGCTGTGCATGAATCTGAAAACGCACGAAACCCGGTTCCGCGGCAATCACTATCACCCATGTTAAAAAAAAAAAAAAAAATCACTGGACACCCTACATTGCTGTTCATTAATCTGAAAACGCACGTGACTCGTTTCCCCGGCAATCAGTATCACGCATGTTAAATCCAAAAAAGCATCACTGGACAGCCCTATCTCGCTCTGCATGAATCTGAAAACGCACGACGCGCGTTTTCACAGCAATCGCTGTCAAGCATGTTAAAACGAAAAAAAAAAAAAAAAAAAAAAATCACTGGACACCTCTACCTCAAATCAATGAAAATCAAATATCTTGTAATTCCTCATAACGTAGCTCTAGTTCAACGTAAAATACACTCAAATATATTAAAATAAATTAAACCAATCAAATCTCTTGTATTTTCTCAAAACGTATCTCTAGTTCAACGTAAAATACACTTAAATCAATGAAAATCAAATAAACCAATCATATCTCTTGTAATTCCTCATAACGTAGTTGTAGTTCAATGTAAAATACACTCAAATAAATGAAAATCAAATAAACCAAATCTCTCCTAAGATTATCCGTTCTGCGTCATTATAGAAATTGGAAGTTTTATTTTCCTATTTTTATTAATTAAAAGAAAACTAATCAAAAATTCGAAAATCTGACTTCGATGTGCACAGTGACCCTATGGAGGGCACCTTTCTGTTAAATCACGTGACTGTCCGTGCTACCGTTTTCGAGAACATTGAAATATACATTATACAAATATACACTTAATGGTATAAGATTATGTTAAACTAAAAGAAATATTTTAATACATTTTGTGCATATTAAATATTTTATTAAATTTTGGCATTCCCTCAAATCTCCAAAATTATATTTCGCCACTGTTTCATATTGGTTTGCGGAAGAATGCAACAATGACAATCTGTGATTTGGATATTGTGGCTTACGTGGTCGAAGCCAATTTTAGAGCATATATTACTCAAAGAAAAGTACATGGGATTTTTAAATTTCAGTATATGTACTTCGGAGGTATTTTGAGTATGTAACATACTCAAGTTGGATACAATTTTACTGATTTTGGAGTACACAGTTCTGGATGAAAATCGGCCAAAATACAATTTTTACAAATTCCTATATAAAAAGACCTCCTAAATCCAAATATGACACTCTTTTTTCCTATCACCCAACGATTTTTGGAGACTACTCGTTGTTTTTATCACTTTTCGGTAAATTCATGACTACAAAATTGGTTTGTACGGGGGTTGGGGGTATTATTTTAACTGTTAAATATCTTATGAGGGGCTACAGAGGAGAAAAATTCTAAAACATAAACATTTTCAGCAAGGTAAAAATTTAGGGGAAGGGGGATTTGACATTGGAATTATGAATTACATTTATTATATTTTACTAACCAATTATTATTATTATTTATTATTTATTATTTATTATACATTATATTTTATTATTTTAAGTGTTATTATTATTTTTTTTTTCATTCTTCAAATCAAATTCAAGGCCATAAAGTTACCGAACAGTGATAAAACTTGGGGGATGGGGTGGCGTCCCGAGAAAACGGTGGGTGATTGGGCAAAAGGGTGGGGGGTCATATTTGGATTCAGGAAGTCATTTTACATATGAATCAGCAAGAATGGTACCAGAGCTTGATATATATATATATTTTTTTTTTTTTTTTTCAGTGCAGTGGTATTTTTAGTCCTTTGTTCTTTTTCATTATAGTTTGGTCGTTACTCGTTAGTAAGAAATAAATAATAGGAAGTTTAGTATATTGCTCTATTTTAAATTACATCAGAGAAGATCGTGAACTATATGAGAATACACAGATGAACAGTGAAATAAGAAACGAAATTTATAAAAACTCAAAGGTTTGTAATGATATTTAAATCATTTATGAAAAAAGAAAATACCGAGAGTTATTGAAACATATTTTAACATTTTATCATTTTACCTATTTAAATTTTATCCTACACTTTTTACCAAATAAAACCTGTGTAATCCAGATACGCATGATCGAAACGTCAGTAGAGTCTTCCAATTTAGACTCAAAAATTTTTTGAAGGTCTGTGTCCGTGCTTGTACCACGATAGCATCCGCAAAAATCATCAAATTGGTGTGCAGACTGATTTTGCACGACTTTTACACGTGTTTATTAGTCACGCAAAAAAGCAGCAATTTTTTGAGTAAGTATTATGTTTGTCATTTGTGAACAGGGACTCACAGAATTATTTCTCATCGTTACGTGATATCGACAGAATTTCACTTAAACTAATTTTAACATGGTTACACTGCAAAAAAAATAATTAAAAAATATACTTTCTTAAAATGCCTAAATGCATGTTTTCTTCTGTAGAAAGAGCTGCATAAATTTGATATGAAAACAATCATAATACTTTCTTTAAGAATGTTCCGAAGAATGATCAAACTATATTGTACATTAACAAGGATTCTCATTAATGCCCATTGTATTTTGTTCATATATATATACACACACTGGCTAATGAATTAGAAACCTTTAATAATTTATTGAAACTTCTTTCGCACGTTGGACTTCCTTTTGCATGAATAACAGCCGGTATTCGTGTGTGCCGTGATTGTACAAGCTTCTGGGTCCCGAGATCTACAAGCTCCTGGGTCCCCTTTATGTCTTGAGTTAATCATACATTGGCTAAACAGACTTTAAGATCTTGTAAATTGGATGGAAGAGAAGAATGCTGACGGATTCTCGTTTCCAACATGTCCAAAACATTTTCTATTGGCTTAAGATCCAGGCTTTTCAGCATCTAGGGAAACTATTAGAAGTCAGATTGGTGTTCACTGAACCAATCTCGAACGAATTTGCCAGGACGTATGGTTGCATTATCGAGCATAAAATACCCGTTAACTTCGGAGTAAAAATGTAACATTGAGAGATGCACTTAATCTATCAATATATTCAGGTCCAGCATGGCTTTCTGATTATTCTGAAGTAACACCAGAGGACCATTACCATACAAGAAGAACGTTTCCGGCATACCTTCGTCGCCAGCGAGCGTTTGTAGAAACTCTTACAGGTTTATAACTCATTGGCCAGTGTGTGTGTGCGTATTTATATATATATATATAGTTTTAGTGATATTGTATCTGTTGCTTGGCTTTTACTGCGTGTAATAATTCATTAATAATTCATTATATATATATATATATATATATATATATATATATATATAATGGTAATTTTCTGTTAGTTTACATATATTTATGCGTGTGTGTGTATACAAAGAGTGAGAGTTAAAGAGAGATTTTTACTTAATTTTTCATTCCCTGGTGAATGAAATTCCTGTTACATAATTATTAAAGAAGTTTGTGTAATTCATAAATGAATTGTATTAGATAATTTATCTGTCGACCTGAAATTATTTCCCCGATAAAATACCAAGTATTTTTGAAAGGAGCATGTGTAAATTAGTCATTTATGAAAAAAACGTAAAGTAATTCATAACTGAAGTTTTTATTTGGATGTAAACCAATCATATGGATATCACGCATGAATATTTATATCATATATTCGTTATTCAAATATTACACTTTCCATATTTCACTTGCTTCCTGTCTGTTATCCGCATAATTATACGTCTGAGTGAAAATAAGTTTCAATTAATACGCTTCAGTATATAAACTAATAGTCAAAATCAAACACTCAAAATCGGTTTAATATCAATAAGGCTAGGATATTTCCTTTCGCCTATTATATAAAGGGTAACTGAATGTATTTTAAGCAAATAAAGAGTTTTGAATGCATCTTTTGCATTAATATTCTCAAATGCATCAGATAAGCGCATTTGCATTTAATGATTTACTTTAAAATTATCGACAGAAAAAAAAGAAAGTACATATATAATTTAAATAGAAATTATTTTAATATTTATTTTAAATGCAATATTAATTTATTAAATAGTGAACTGTATGTTATATATTATTAATTGTTAGAAAAGCCTGATGCTAGCGAAAACATTTTGGAAATGAATTAGGATTATTGTTTCTGAAGTGTGTTATTTTTATTAATATTTATAAAAAAAAAAACATTTTTTTAAAGTAATTTAAATTTCTGTTTGGTTTTATTATAGTCTTATCTATCATAATAAAAATTGTACCTTAAAAATAGGGATATACCTTTCCTTGTTGATAGTTTTAATTTCATTTTTCTGCTATTTAAAGTTGTATCAGTACACTGTTAAAATATATAAACAATATATATATATATAGATATATATATATATCTATATATATATATATCGTGCCCCCCTGCCTTTTTCCCCTTAAAAAAGTGCCAATCTAGCTGAAATTAATAGTTTTGGAATGTGGCAACTTATCAATATTATCAGGGATTACTACTAATGTAGCTTTCATAAAATGATGGAACTCAGAGCACTTAGTTTCTGATAATACTTGTTGCAGGTAAATTAGCTCCTTTATTATCTTTTATATATTCAGTGAAAAATAAGTATTAGATTTATAAAATCTTTAGCGTTGCAGTATTCTTCTATTAGTTTAAAAAGTTTGATATGTTGAAAATTTGAATGGCCTTTATTAAAAAATATCTGTTTGTGTCGGTAAAAAAAAAAAAAAAAAAAAAAAAAAAAAAAAAAAAAGGCAGCTATAGATTAAAAACTAATATATAGATTTTCATACAATATTATGTGTAATTGCACCTTGATATAAATTTGGGAACTATGAAAATTTGGTGCAAATTGCCGAACAGCTAGTTTTTTTTTTTTTTTTTTTTTTTTTAATTAGTTTTATATCAGTACAGGGCAAAATTTCTTATAAATGTGCACAATAAGATTTATATTTAAGGAATAATTGTAAAACTAACATATATATATATGCTATATATGCATGATGTGTTATGCAGCATTGGTAGTGCATATAATATATATATATAACTATGAAATTAAATTATGATAAGTGAAGGTATGAAAGTGGAATGTAAAAACAACAATAATAACTTTAACAATGTTAATAAACAAGAAAATAAGTTAAATTTAACAATATTCAAGCTAAAAATTGAATAAATTGAACATTTTTAGATTGAATAGTGTTAAATTTAACTTATCTTCTTGTTTATTAACATTGTTAAAGTTATTATTGTTGTTTTTACATTCCACTTTCATATCTTCACTTATCATAATTTAATTTCATAGTTATATTTTTGTGTATAAATTTAGTGCTGCTTCAGCGCCTATTTTATGCAAATTGATAATTTTTTTCATTTTTATTTGCAGTTAATTTAATTTATATGTATGCATATGCAATGGTATATATATGTATTTATATAGCATTGGTAAATCAGAAAAAATGGGTAAATGTAGGAGTATCACTTTGCCCCGGGAGTGGAAATTTAAAATTTCATTATTTTTGAAAAGGTTAACCATTTAAAAACGGTTGGTTTAACCTTAGATCTAAGATAAATTTAAACACTTTTATCAATAGATGTAATCAATGCTATTTTCATTGAAAAAAGTATCCTGAAAATTATTTTATTCAGTCATTTGAAGGGCACAAAATTTACTCTCATCAGACATTTAATATCATAGTTCTCTGAGATAGAATTTGTTGACATGCACCATCAAAAATAATTCCATTAAATAATTTCCATGCGTGAATTTGTATAGGAGTACATAGTAGAAATTTAGTTAAATTTAAAACTTTATTTTTAACAGTGTAGTAGAACTAATTAATCTCGTTTCTATATTTGAAAAATATATATATATATATATATATATATATATATATATATATATATATATATATATATATATATAATACTTCATTAAATATACAAACACGATATATAAGATAAATTTGATAACTTACAAAAACTGAACTGTGGTGCAGAGATCTGAAACCACTCTTAATATTAATAATAATAATAATAAATATCTTATTATTAATTCTACGTTTTTATAGGTAGATGAATTTTTTAAACAAATATTGGTTTTAGATTTCATCCGTGATCCGTCCCTGAATTAATAAACCAGGTGCTCTATTTTTACTTACAGCAAGTTAGATTTCTCCCAGATTTTCATACATCAGTTTGCCTCGGAGATACGACTGAGTGTTTTGCTATCACAGTAACGGGAGAGGCTGTGGAAGAAATTGGGGATCCTTCATCTATTGTTGGCAGAGTGACCATTGGTATCGCATGTGTTTGTTCTTGACCAGTATCTTCTGCGGGTCTGTGGAATTGTAAAGAAACTGTCTCTACTGGTTGTGTTTCCCAGTCAGAAGACTGTGACCAGGGCATTTTGCTTGTTGGTAACTAGAAAAAAAAATATTTATATGATTAGAAATAATACTGGTAAATGACTGAAATACTGAAAAGAATATATATTAATAGATAATTGAACTGTTAGAATGAAAATTTGAATTCATTAAACGGAAAATTACTTATTTAAGGATATTATTTATAATAGCTTCTATTATTATTTTAGAAAAAAAAAATTAAACTGTTGAAAAGAATCTAAGAACTTTGGCTATTAGTTAAAATTTGACCTTCGGAATAAAGTATGAGTTACTGAAATGTCGGTAAAGAGATGTTTATTTCGTGTAAATACTAAGATAAGTTTTCATCCATAAGTATACTCTGAGACGAAAATGATAATTGAGATAGACTTATTATGTTGAAAAATAATTTTGTCTAAAAAAGGCACTATATATTTATACAATGATGAAATATATTAAAATAAGAAAAAAAAAAGTAAAAAAAAATACATATTTTGATACAATAAAACATAAAAAATATTTTTTATTTTAGTACTTGTTTAGTTTCACACTTTAATATTTTAGATCTTATAGTTTTTGTAATTCAACATATACTAATTTTAACTAAAAGCCCTACCAAAAAATATAAATAGAGCTATGAAATTCATGGATTTTGTTAATACTCAAGTGCAGTTATGACTTAGAAAAATATTGAATAATTGCCACTATAAACGATTTTTTAACGCATGTGTAAATTTATAGAGATGAACTTTCTTGATTTTAAATGCGTAACATACATCTTTAGGAAAGGCATTAATTTTTTACTCTTTCAATTAACGAACTTTATCTGCGTTATATTATTCCAGACATTTTTCATAGTCCGAGTAACTGACGCATTTCTATATTCAGACACTGTACCATAAACTGCCTTCTAAATTTATTTCTTTGACTGGTATGTCTAACCCTTTTCCGTAATCTGCGCTTTGTCTTAAGAAAAGTAATTTAATGTTATCAACTAGCGTTATTATTCATTCTTTGCCCTGAAAATATCAATAGAATTGACGTTTTAAGGAGAAGAAATTTAACCGAGAAAAATAATTTTGTTTTACATTCTGAAAGCAATTTTATTTTATTTGGTGCTTGATACGCTGGGATTTAACAAATATTTTATTTAATTCTGTGAAATTTACTAACAAAAAGCAAATGCACATACTTCTTTTGCTCGTATCTCTAAATTTAATGAAAACTTCGAAATGACTGATGATATGTTGGGTAGAGGTCTATAACCCAACTGTGTGTCATCCCATTCCTTCCAGCTATTTTCACGTGATACCTGAACAAATAAAGTGTCAGAGACGCACACTCACACAAACACACAACCACACACAGGTAAAATATTCTAAAGGCTTTTGTGTCTTCTATGAGATCTGAAAACTAATAATATAGCATTTTGTTTCATTCGGTGCGTTTTAAAAACACATTACACAAGCGGGTGTTATGTGTTTTTAAATATGTGTTAGAGACTAAGGTTTTTAGTCTTATATCTCTAATTCAAGTTCAAATTTAAAAATGGTCAACAAATATAATATTAACTTGCATACAGCACAAAACCCCTTTTAAGCTTCATTATATTATGTCCAGCAATATTTACGTGATAACCGACCAAACAAAATATCTTGAAACACCGTCTCCCTCACCACTTATAAACATAGACAAAGAGAAAATAAACTGCTAGCATTTATTTCTCCCTTGATGTCTAAATCCCAACGGTATCACAGAACTTTTTGGATTCTGATTGATTTATTGTAAAAAGTCTCGTTTGCGTATGCAAATGTATTTTGCCCCTGTCTCTAAATCTGCTTGAAATTTTGAAATGTTCGATAGATATAATTTTATGTCGGATACAGGTTTAGATCCCTGCCAAGTTTCATTCTATTCTATCAAGCCGTTGTCACGTGATACTCGGTCAAAAAATGTTTACAGTCATTCACACGCAACACTATTAAAAAACTATTAAAAAAAAAAAAAAAAAAAAAAAAAAGAAAAACTACTAAAAAACTATTAAAAATCGATTAAAAATAAATAAATAAATAAACATAAACGCAGGTTATACATTGGGAAAATAAACAATGAATTGTTAAATACTCATAAGAATGCTCACCTAATGAGTTGTACTACTATGGGGTCCAAACAAACGCAAGCATAAAAATATGTAAATCGGTTTGTACTATATTTCAGTTTATTATCCCACATTTATCCGTACCTCCATAAATATATAACTTTGATTGTCAAAGCTAAAATACATGAGAAATATTTATTAAACTTTTAAGTTATTCCAATGTAACAGCATTTCCGCAAAAGTTAATAAAGCAGGTTGTTTTATTACTTTCTTCTATCTTCAATAGAAGAAAGTACTGGATTCGTAAAAATTTTCGATTTCGGGATTTTGATGGATTTACACGTTTTGAGAGCTGTAGAACACGATTTGACCATTTTTAGAAAATGTCTGTCTGTCTGTCTGTCTCTGTGTGTGACAAAATTTTGTGGCAACTGTACCTCAGGAACTACTGGACAGAATTTCATACAAATTGGTATGTAATTGCACCTTGACATAAATTAGTGCCTATCAACTTTTGGTAAAAATCGTCTAACAGGTTGCGTTACCATCCCGCTTTTTCTAAATTTTTAACATGGTGATATAGGGCAAAAATTTTCAAGATGGGTATCTTTCGAAAGGTCTCGTCAGTACCTTTAAAACGAATGGTTGAACTATAAATCTGTGATAATTTAAACAAAGTTATCGATTTTTTTTTTTACTTTTTACGAAAAAAAAATTTGAAAAAGAAAAAATCTCTCTCTCTTTTTTTTTTTTTTTTTTAAACGAAATTATCAAAACTTGGTATTTAGTTGGCTCCTGACATAAACTGGTGTTGATTAGATTTGGGGATCAATCGCACAACAGGAGGCGCTGTGATCGTATTTCTTCTAAATTTTTAACATGGTAGTATAGGACAAAATTTCGTATAAATGTACATAATGAGAGTTATTCTTAACCTGTGATTGTACAATTAATATGAATTATTGCTAATAGTAGTAGTGAATTAGGAAAAAAAATGTGCATGTGGGGGCATCACTCCCCCCCCCCCCCCTGGGGGAAGTACCCTCTGGGATGGGGTAAATTTTCAAGATGGGTATCTTTCGAAAGGTCTCGTCAATACCTTTAAAACGAATGGTTGAACTATAAATATGTGGTAATTTAAAACAAAGTTATCGATTTTTTTTTTTTTACATTTAACGAAAAAAAAAAAAAAAAAAAAAAAAAAAAAACCTTGGATATATATATATATATATATATATATATATATATATATATATTTAACTATTGTTACTGAGTGAATTTGTGTAGGGAAATATAGAAGAAAGTCTCGTGGTGGCCACAACATACTAGATTTAAATATTTACATGTTCTTGAATAAATAAAATGCATTAAATTAAGTTATTATTATTATTATTATTGTAATGTCTGTATCATGTAATAATATAAAATTTTGTTCATTGGTAAATTATCATTATGCAAAACAGAAAAAAAAAAAAAAAAAAAATGTTTAAAAAGTCCGCAATAATATACTATTTTTGGTCGATTTTTAATCAACGAAATTTATTTTGATAATTCAAATTTAAGCTATTATATGTTTTTGTGACAAAAATTTAATAAAAACTTTTTTTTTTTTTTTTTTTTTTACAGTTATATATATGGTTATATGTATGTCGTTTTCAAAGTAATAGTAGGTACTCGAAACTATATTTTTATAACTTTTAAAATGACTTAATCTTAAATTTTTAAGCTAACAATATAAAAATTCAAAGCCTTATTTTTATACAGGAATAAACCAATAAGTGATATGAAATGTGCACAAGGATAATAAACAGCGTGTTGAACGACAAAAGAAATAATAAAGTAGAAGACAGTTTTTTCGGAAGCATTTAGCTTACTGTCATCAGTGTATAAAAGAAACGAATATATGAATATGTAATAGACGAATCTGATTTTACGACTGTTTAATCAACTAAGAGATTTAGGTGGAATAATTAAACAGTTGTAAAATCCGATTATTTCCTTATCTCTAGGAGCCATTTATTTCTTTTATGCGCTGATGACAGTGAGCTAAATGCTGCCTAAACAACTGCATAAACACTTGTTTCGGAAGCATTTAGCGTACTGTCATCAGTATATAAGAGAAACGAAATGAACGTGCTTCTATATAAAATGAATAAATTGGATTTTACGACTAGTTAATCAACCAATTGGCGGAATGATTGAACAGTGGTAAAATCCAAATATTTTGTTATCTCTATAAGCCGTTTCTTTCATGCACTGATGACAGTACGCTAAATGCTGGCTAAACAACTGTCTGATACTTTATTATTTCCTGTGACATTCAAGATGCTATCTATTATTCCTGTGCTTTTTTATCTAGCGCCATGTTTTCTCTCAATAATATGAAATAATTTTGTCAAATTGTATACAGTTTATTTCAAGATAGTTACACAAAATGAGGTTTTTTTAAAAAAACAAAGACAATTACTGCAAGATGTAAGATTATGTTTTTCCTTAACAAAATTTTTGTATTAAAACTTACTTTCATTTTGACTTGTGAAGCCACATATTCTTCACTAGATATCGGAGAAGTTATCCTGCTCCAATGAACACTTTCTTGTGTGTAGTTGGCAAAAGACTCTTCTTCTCCAGGTTTTAATTTTTCACTAAAAACTACGACATCTAAAAATAAATATTTTCGAAGTTATATTTAAAGAATAAAACATTACATACAGTAAAAATTTTCTGTATTAAGATCGCATTATAATACGGAAATTTAATACTTTAACTGATTAAAAAAAAAAAAAAAAAACATGTTTTTAAGAGTACGGAATTATAACTGCCTTTATAATTCAACAGTTTTCTGTAACTGTACCCTTCTTTAACCTAATTATACAACACATTTTTCTGTAATTGAAGAAATTAAATTAAAAAACATATATCCAATACTTATTCCATCAAGAATATTTATTCATTCATCTTTATATCAAAGCCCATTTAATATAGATTTTGTTTGTTTTGTCCCTCTATGGTAAACTTTTAGTCCCACTACACACTGAAGAGACACGAGACAAAGTTTGAAGCGACATGCGACACACGCATGCTCTAAACAGTTTTCAGGAGATGAAGTTGTATTTAGAGCATGCGCGTGTCGCACATCGCTTCAAACTTTGTGTCATGTATCGTCAGTGCATAGCGGGCCTTACATCCTAGGGCTACACCCCGCGACAAAAAAAAAAAAAAAAAAAAGGTACAAAGGATTCATTCTTTGACTTTTCATAAAATAACATTATCTAAATTGTGCTTATTATTTATTATTATCATAAAATAATGCTATTCCCGGACTAATTTTTGTTTTAAGACTAATTTAGAAAGATTTTAAGACTAAAATTTTCTAATTTAAGACTACACACCGCGACAAAAAGATAGGAACAAAGGTTTTTTTTTTTTTTTTTTTAAATTTTTGAATATGATTATTTTGATTATGAATATTTTGAATATGATTCAAATATTTAGTATGTTTTTGATATGATACTATTTTGTTATGATAATAAATGATCAGCACAATTTAGATAATGTTATTTTATGAAAAATTTAAAAAAACCCTTTGTTCCTATCTTTTTGCCGCGAAGTGTAGTCTTAAATTAGACAATTTTAGTCTTAAAAGTTTTCTAAATTAGTCTTAAAACAAAAAATAGTCCGGGAATAGTGTTATTTTATGATAATAATAAATGCTAAGCACAATTTAGATAATGTTATTTCATGAAAAACCCATTGTACCTGTCTTTTTTGTCGCAGGGTGTAACTAGATCGGAATTGCTTCTTAAAGTGCAATATGATTCTCTAAGAACATCCTTGCCTTCACGCAATTCGAATCCTGAAATTTAGTTTAAAATCAAATTTTACCCATTTAGAGACCTGATCGATCCTCATTCTATATGAAGGAGGTAATTTAGATATTAATTTTAAAATTTTATCTTTATCAGTAAAGGGGACTGTAATTCCGTCCCCTTAAAAAAAAAAAAAAAAAAAAAAAACATATATTTCTTTCTTTTTTCTTTTAATTTAGGATACTGCTACTAATAGATTTTATTCCTAGTAGTTTTTCTTATTATTATTTTCTAATTTGTTGACAATATTGACTGAATATTGACTACAACAAACGTCTAATATCCTCCTACCCTACATAAAACTCACCTTATGTTTACAAATACGAGCCATTCAGGTGAAGTCTGTTTCTTTTCAATAAATTCACAACACTGAAAACGTAGAAACAGTACTTTATTTTTGAACTTATGATATTATTATTGAACATTTTCAACTTTAAATTATTTTAGATGATGCCAAAGAAAAAAAGGGAATATTTGGAATAACACTTTTGTTTAATTTGTAAGATAATTTTTAGGTATGAGTCAACAAATTACGAAGGGAATAAAACTTTTTTTCTTCAAATAATGGACTTAAAACCAAAATGATTTTTTGTAGGAATTTTAATTAAAACTTCTGTATTTGCTTGAATGTCTATCTAGAAATTTATTCAATTAAATCGGTACACATATATTTCATTATTGCTTATTTTGAAGACTGAAGCTTAAAGTATTATTGATGCTGAAAATTAATAGGTATAAGTACAAACTTAATGACAGTAAAAATATCAGTTATAATACAATACAAAATACATTAAGATAAATATAACGTGGCCATAATTGAATTGACTGCTATCCGTAGTCAGATTTCATCGTGACAAAGGTGCCAAATTTTGTAGGAGAATTAAAAAAATCAGTGGATGGAGGATTTCCCGAAAAAAGAAGTTTCAAGAGTCACAAGTAGAGAAATATATGGCGCTGTTTTTCAAATTAAAGCTTTTGTCGCAAGTTATAATTTAAAATTGATGTTTGTGCACCTTTTTTAAGTTCTTCTATTGACCTCATTCCTAATTTTGAAATTTCTGACACGAAGTCAATTTACCCCCATTTTTTCATTAAAAAAAAAATCTTTTTTCTATCACACAGCGCCACATATTCCCAGAGAGGTGGGTTTTGGATATATATATATATATATATATATATTACGCCGAATCTTTAGTCACCCGTCTTCTGTCTTCCAACAAAATTAGGCACCATTCTCGCAGTTAGGTCGCGCTACATAACATTGTACAGTCAGTAACAAAAGACTCCGAACACTAGCAAAAATTCCTATATAAAAATGTACACTTAATACAGTTTTGTATAATAAATCCTTGTCGAATCCTATTTTTAGACTGACTAAGAAAAGGATTCGACAAGGATTTATTTAACAAAACTGTATTAAGTGTACTTTTTTTATATAGGAATCTTTGCTAGTGTTCGGAGATTTTTGCTACCGACTGTAAGCACTGTCAGTTTAATTATGGCCACCTTGTATTTAAATATATATATATTGCAAAAAATACGTTTTCCTCGGCTAAAGAATTTTATTTTATTTATTTATTTTTCAATCTTAATCAACTTGACGTTAATTACAGTCATTAAAACGAAGTTCAGTTCTTTTGTGCCATCTGCTTTCTGTTCTATAATTTCATACTTTTAATTCACAAAAGATAAAGTTGATTAATTTTATGCAAAGTAAAAAAAAAAAAAAAAAAAAGCAATTAAATCAGAATATTATAGTATTTATACATGAATGTGTTAAGGAAGGTTTAAAAACATTTATAATCTTTTTTTTTTTTTTTTTTGTAATGGTTAAAAACACAGTTTTGTCATTAGTAAATATATTCAATATTCAGTTATATATTCATAAAAATATATTAATATTCATTAAAATATATTCCTTAATGCTAAAATAAATTACTTAATGCAAAGACAAATTTTTTTACCTGTGAAAATGTTGTACAACATAACATATAACTTTGCCAAAAAATAAAGTTAAGTAATGCTAATTAGAAGGATCTTTTATTTAAATGTAATTTTATTTGTTTATATTGCAATACATTATAAAAATCTTGTAAATGCTATCTACCTGGTATATTTTCTCTAATCTTTTCATCCTCTCTTCCGGTACACGCGCAGCTTTCTGAGCAATTATCACCACTTTTCTCTAAATTCTGTACAGATCTAGAAGATAATGCGTTTGTAAATATATAAATGTTATTACTAACATTAGTGAGAAAAAATAACAACCAAAGACAGTTTTTAAAATGATACTATATATATTTATATTGTCTTAGTGCATATATTCAATTTATTTAATTTTACTACTTATAATTTTATATTTTAAAATATTAAGGGGCATTGTGTACGTTTTATTACCAGTTATCATTCTATTTTGGTATCTTAAACTAGAAAGTCAGGTGAAATATTTATGTACTTGTATGTATATGTATTATGTACTATGTATGCATATGTTTATATCTCAACTTTCCTGTACGTTTAGTCTTGTCTTGAGATTTATTTCTTCTGGAAATATTACAAAACGACTGTTCGAAACTGATACTCTCTAAATATTTAAAGAAGAACTTTCTCGAAAGTTAGAAGAAACTTCAATAAAAATTGCGATAAAAACTTTTTGAATAAACTTATACGATTACAGAGTGTTTACAGAGTTTCATAATTCAGATTTTTAACATTTTTTAAATTTAATTTTATAAATTTGTATTTACATGATAGTCTTTAATTCATTTGAGGAAGGAATTTTCACTAGCAATTACTATAACCATTGCTTTCAATAGGATAAAGAGAAACCAGATTTTATTGCAAGTTTGGTAAATCTTAAAAATCAAAAGATACTTTAAATTTTGTACAAAAATTATTAAGATGATTTAAGTATTTTATAGTGCAACACCTTTTCATTTCTCGTAATTTCAAAAAAGATAATTATAGTACATCTACAACGAGAAAAAGTCTATTAAATCAAAAATCATTATAGTCGAACATACTTTATTTAAAATAAAGAAAAAATAATATCTACATTGATTCATGTAAATCTACATACCATTATCGAAACACTTTTTTTAGAAATATTTGGAGAATTAAAACACATATAATTACATAAATGCCTTCTAATAATTTTCTGTGATATACAGTGCCGGTAAAAAAAAAAAAAAAAAAAAAAACTTTACATGTCATTTGCCGTTTCTGCCAAAAAAATGTGTCGAACCCCAGTGATGACACGTGGCGTTATTCGGTCACATCCCATACAGCCCAGAATGTTTCAGTTATGTTGCAAAAAGCTTACAATCTTTCAAAAACCTAACGCATTTAAGTATGCTCTCTGATACCTTTCTGAAACATTCACCCTTTTTGATTTTCTATCTGTTAAGTGATTGTAACGTATCTGATTTTTTGTTACGATCGCGAACATTTCTACGTTTTTGAAACTAATCGGAAAGCAAACTGAAAGTTTTTAAACGTTTCTGAAATATTTCTAATGTTTCAATGTTATATGATTGTTACGTTTATGGAACATTTTGTATTGTTAGGGATACGACCTTTCCCTATCCTATTAACACTCAATTCGCCTTGTAGACTTTTAGAGTAAGGTTGTATGCCCTTTGTTCCCGCCGGCCAATATTTCGTTCATTTGTCAAAATTTTGAGAACCTAGATCAGTATTCCTGCTCCACACAATGGGTCAGTAAGAGCTTAAAATGGAAGAGAAATCTCATGCATTGACCCTGCTAGAGAAAAGAATTTCTGCAATTGATGTAGTTAGAGATGTGGCAGATCATTCTAGGTGTAGCCAGATGTAGAAAATCTTTATAAGGACATTAAAATGTAAAGTTTCAAGACAAAATCTTAACATTCTAATCGTTTATTGTAAATATCACATGTATCATGTCAGTATTTTGTCATCTCATCTTTACATTTCCTTAACAACTGCAACCATTTAGGCACGGATTTCTGGCTACATTTGCCAGATGGTTACAACTGGTTACATTTAGAATGGTCTGTCAGATCTCTGGCTACATCAATCATAGATATTTTCTTCTCTAGCAGAGCCAAGGCATGAAGTTTCACTTCTATTTTAAGTTTAATTCGACCCAATGTGTGGATTGGGAATACCGATGTAGGTTCTTAAACTTTTAGCAAATGAACGAAATGCTGGCTGGCGGGATCAAAGAGCATACAGCCTTAGTTTAAAAGTCCACGAGGTGAACTGAGTGTTGACAGGATAGGGAAAGATCGTCTATGATCGATTAACACCACGTGTCATCAATGGGGTTCGACATATTTTTATGACAGGAACGGCAACTGACATGCATTTTTTTTTTTTTTTTGCCGATTAAGTGCATTTTTTTTCGGCACTGTAAATTTATGTACTTTGATGAAAATAAGAAAAGTTTTTTGTTGTACAGTGTTCCAGAATCATATGTTTCTAAGCTCATCATTCGATCAAGCACACACACACACAATAAATATAAATAAATAAATAAATAAATATATATATATATATATTAGAGATGTGTTGTCGGTATTAGAAAAAATTGGTTGCTTGATTTTTAAATTTTGTCGATAATTTTAATTTTGCACGCACGATGAACGTGCCCTTTCACGTGCCAGATAAAACCAAATAATGGGCCTCAATGGCTTGAATTCGCTGTGGAGATGTTATCTGGCATTGAAAACGATTATGGTTTTAAACCGCATCATTCTTTCTGGTGAAGAAACTTTTCATGTGAGAAAATTATGAATAAGCACAATTGAAGATTTTTAGTCTCAGGCAACCCTCGTGTAGTACAAGAAGTGGAAAAAACAGACCCGAAACAGATATATTACTTTTTAAAACAAGCGTGACTCAGTAACCGCTGCTGTAACCACTGTAACTACAAAAATGCTATAGGAAACATGACTGAAACTAAACTACCGGGCAGATATTCCTAGGGCTCACTGTTAAAAATTTCAACAGAAAACTCTGTGTAATGTATTATCTTATGCCTTAAGTAAAATTACAGAGAAAAATAAACGGAAATGTTAAAAAACTAATTTTATACATTCATTTTAATAACTAATATTAATTTAATTAATTATTTTTGAGAATATATTTGTAACATAGAATACTTTTTCTAAAGAAGAAACAGTCATTTTTAATTTTAATAAAAAAAATTATACAATAAAATTAGGTAAAAACACAGAATAAAGATTGAGAATCTCGATAATTCATTTTTACTAAGAATTACTGTAAATTTACAGAGACTCTGGATAAATTATTACTTACAAACTTTGAATAAACACCATAAATAGCAATAAACTCGCAGGTCGAAAAAACACACGACCCTTCATCAGGCGAATAAAGTAAGAACGAGTGCTTCAGTAAAAGCGGCAACGCAACTTTTAGCAAATGAACGAAATGCTGGCTGGCGGGATCAAAGAGCATATAGCCTTAGTTTGAAAGTCCACGAGGTGAACTTTTTGGTGCGTTGCCGCTTTGACTACAGCACTCGTGCTTACTTTATTCGCCTGATGAAGGGTCGTGTGTTTTTTCGACCCAAAACAATTGTTGCGAGTTTGTTGCATTTTATGGTGTTTATTCAAAGTTTGTAAGTAATAATTTTTACAACGCCAGTTTTGTGGTGCTTTTTTATTAAACTCTGGATAAATATTTACATTAAATTTACAGAAATTTTTAACAGTGTATCAAGGGAGCCTACGTGGAAATTCATTAATTTTGTTCTAAAAAACTGTAGGAGTCCTGTTATTTAATTTTACATTTTTCTTATATTTTTAATCTTTTTATTAAGTATAGCAGCTTCTCCAAATTACAGATACTTGTTTTAAGAACCTGCACATTAATACACACACACACACACACACACACACACACACACACACACACACACACACACACACACACACACACACATATATATATATATATATATATATTAGTCAATTAATGTCACAAAAGTAAACTCCAAAGAAGGATACACTTTTGTTACTTATATTAATAGATCAAAAAAATAAAATTAATACCTTGTGACTTTACCACTGGAATCGATCATTCATTTTAATATATTTGTCATCAATAAAACTACATATTCGTCTCATCCTATTTTGTTTAAAATCATGCGCGTTGAATTATAACCTTGAAGTTTCTTTGCTTACAGTACGGTGTTTTCATATTCCAAGAATAAGTTAATACTGGTTCAATATGATCTTAGTCTGGAGATTAGAGGTGGTGAATACAGTTGCTTGGGAACTTTGCACAAGATCCATTCTCTAACAATGTTGAAAGTACGTTTAGGCTCATTGGTTTTTTGTTTGTTGGAAAACCCAGATCATTACTAGTTCTAATTATTGACGCATGGTTCTATATTACTTTCCATTAAATTTACTTATTGGAATCGATTCATAGTAAAAAAAAAAAAAAAAAAAAAAAACTCTAAATTAACTGTTGCTGCCATCGCCATTGTGCTCTAAACCATTAGAAGACCCTCCATTATTTTAAACAATTGCTATTAAGATTTCTGGCTTATTTTATTTTATTTTTTTTTTCATTTGAGATCTTTCCATGGTCGTATCACTGTTTTCGCATAATTTAAATCTTGATTAATATATTTATGTGTAAAATAGAAACATTTATATAATTTTTGAGATTTTATAAAAGGTATTTTACCTGGGACTCCGCAATTAATTCCTGATGATGGAAGAGTTCTTCGCATAGTTTCTAAATTTGCTTGCATCCCCGTTTTTTTTTTTTTTTTTTTTTTTTTTTTTCACGAAAAATTTTCAGTGAATTTCGATGCACTTACTTTTAGATTTTTTTAAACCTTCCTTAAAATGACTCTTGCATCCCCACACTCACTTAGTTTTTTTTTTTGGATGATCACAACAAGATTGGTTGAGCGAATTTTAGTGTAACTTAAAATTTCTTACTACAGTTTGTACAGTTGAATGTTTTTTATTTATTTATTTATTTTTTTTTATTTTACGATTTTGGGTGTGGCGTTTTTCGAACTTAATTTTGCAATGACATCTCGTATATATATAAGAAATATTTTCCAGAAATATTTATTCCACTATTATATATGCTGTTAATAATTATGAAATAGTAATAAAATATACTTTCAGCATATCACATAATTTAAAAAATATCCCATATAAAATTGATAATAAAACTAACTATTATTTAGGAATGACCAATAGTCCTTTTAGTGATAGAATGACGGAACATATAGCAGATTTAAAATATAATAGATCCTCCTCAGTTTTTTCACGTACTTATGATACTAATCCCATCGAACCTGATTTTGAAAATGCCAGGGTAATTTATAGTACTAACAATAGAAACCAAGCTCTACTCTATGAATCTTTTGAAATTATTAAAAAAACATCTGAAATTTGTAATGATTCATTATCCATAACCCCCCCGCCCCCTCAATTTGGCTTCATTTCTTAAACTTAAAATAATTTATGGTAACCCTGCTATTGATTGTTCTGGTAACCCCGCAGTGTGATACTTTGGCTTCATTTTTATTTAAGTGTTTTATTCTTCTTGTAATGGTCATGATTAAGATTTATTTAAGTGTTTTTAGCTCATTTTAAAAATGTATATAGTGTATTTTTATAATTTATGTAATCCCCTATTAATTTCATTGAGAATTGTATTTATTATATCATAGAATGTCTTAAATTATCTATGTTTATAGTTTTTAAACATCATTATTCCCTGAAGATGGTTAAAGATGTGTTTTAACCGAAACGTCGGAATAAAGTTTTTTAAAATTATGTGATATGCTGAAAGTATATTTTATTACTATTTCAGAAATATTTTCCTTTCAAACTTTTTATTTAATATTATTAATATTGTTATTTTGCTTTAAAAAACAAAAGGAAGATTCTCACCTGTACATCTGATGAGGAGTCCTTATATTCTCTAAAAGCAATGGTAAAAGCATCAGGTGTAAAATTAGATTAGAACCGATCGACTGTATGCTGAATTTTGTGAAATGCTGATTTCAACAGATTTTCATATTTAATTATATATTTATATCTATATCTTTATTCTAAATATAAGGATGGATTAATATCATTTCCAATTTAAATGTAATTAGTTTTAGATAAAATTAGTTGTAATTAGTTTGTAGAATTTGTGACTGACTGTATGTATGTATGTATCTATCTATCTATCTATCATATTAGATGATATGATATATATCATGATACAATGATATATACATATGTATATATATTTATCATTAACTATATATTAGGTTAACTTACTTTTCGTTGCTTGGATTATTTGACATATCTGAAAGTGAAATAAAAATACAATAAATTAGTAAAGTAAAAAGTCTCAAACAATTAATATTTCATCAAACAACTTTTTTTTTTATTTTTCACTTTATACAAATTCCCATTACAATTACAAACTTACTATGATAAAATATATATTACAGCTACAATGATATTCAATGCAATTTAATTTGAAAACTGTTTTTCTTTATGTTATGTGCCAAAAAAAAAAAAAAAAAAAAAAAAAAAAAAAAAAATTGCTGTATTTCAAGATATTAATTATTAACATGCATGAGACAATGAATAAAAATTATAAGATTGGATCTATATATCTATTTATACATTTATCTGTATATATAGGTATATATACATATTTATATATTCTATTGTACATTTTATTGTTTTTTGTGAGAAGTCTCTTCTCATGTATACTATTAGGAGTTTTTAGTAATGAAAAATCAGTTTTAGTTTTTTAAGATAGAAGACAAAGCGCGAAATTAAACAGTAGTCTTCCATAGAAAACTACACTTATTTTCTTGCAGACAAATATGTACATGACCTATATGCACAATTACAAAATTTTTGTTCTTTCCTCCGATTTATACGAGTCTTAACGTGTATATTTTCTGTCACTGTGTGTGGCCAGTGCCCTCTGTTTGGCGAAATATTAAGAATTTTTTTTTTTCTGAAAATTATCCTTTGTAGACAGCCAAACCAACCTTAGGGATATAAGTACGTCCCAGACTGTCACCAGTTGCCCATAGCATAGCAATAGTGTAACTTCTTAAAACACCCTCACTCATTTTCGACCTACATGAGAATAATGTTTACGAAAATCAGATTAAAATGTATAAATTTAGTTTTTTTTTTTTTTTTTTTTTTTATAAATGAAATTTTAAATTGCTTATAAAATAAATAATTATAAACTTATTATTCTAAGTGCTTTGTGTTTTATTGATGTTATTTTTGTAATATTTGGTTAAATAGTCTTTGTAGTTATATATCTTAATTTTTTAAATATTTTTAAGCATTCTGAAGAGAATTTGTGGATGCAGAGTAAATAAAACTAAGGTTAGAGCTAAAAACTAGGGATTTCAATAATCTTTTTCAATGTTTTTTTTTTTTTTTTTTTATAAATTTTTACAAGTGAAGGTAATTCTAGTATTAGAAATGAATAAATTATTATATTTCACGTTTAATGTTATGGTTATTTAGTGTATTTATGTTACCTAACCTACAGGGCACCAAGAAGAGTTTTTATTTATTTATTTATTTTATTTTTATTTATTTATTTATTATTATTATTATTGTAAATACTGAAAAATAGGTAATATTCAAAAACAAAATTTTCTCTCTCTTAAATGCAGGAAAAATACAAAATAGTTTGACAATACGGCACAAGAAAAAGTACAATTTTTAGCTAAACTTATATTTTGATTTTAAATTGACAAGACTAATTTTATTACCTATTCTTCCAATAACTAAAAAATAAAAATAAAAATAAAGTGAAATTAAATTAATATATCCAAAAGTTTCCATTTTACAAAGACCCACACGGAGGACCTAAGATCTTCGTGTTGTCAATCGGCCTTAATTCCCTAACCCAACATTTCTCAAAAAGCGTATCATCTACTTTTAAAAATAAAGAACAAATTTTCCTAACATGCTTAAAATAGTAAAATAAAGAAATAAAATGAAGTATGAAATATTATTTTAAATTAACACTGTAAAATAACACAAGGCACATAAAAATTTTATTTTGTGAAAGTATTTATGAGATAAGGCATTTCACATCAAATACGCAAATTGATCTATTAAAAAAAGAAATACATATATATTATATTATATTATATTATATATATATTTTTTAATATATTTTTTATTTTATTTTTACTTTTATAAACCATTGACAATTTTTGTGTAGATACAACTAAATTTTATTTATTTTATTTTTATGTTTCTAGTTATAATAAAATAAAGAAACAAACTTACCTTTTCTTTTCCTTCTAATAATTTGTAGTTTTATAACAAGAAACACCAAAAGAATTACAAAGAAAAGTCCACCGACAGCGCCAAAAAGTATTAATAACATTGGATTTAGTGCAATTTGCCAGGATTCATCTGTAAACAAATAACAAACAATAATTAAACACGATTAAAAAAGCAATCCATAATTTAGAATACGTAATTTAGCATATAGTATAATTTACATTAAATACGAGTTTAAAATAATGTTATCCATATACTGTTTGCTACAGAAATTCTTCAAAGAAGTACAATTGGCAAAAAAAAAAAAAAAAAAAAAAAAAATATTATATGCAAGATCTGTAAACTTATTACACTCTTCAACTTTCATAGTATTTTTATTAATTTATATATATAGGTTCATTTAACGAATTTTTAACATCACTATGTTAAAATAGTTTTCTTTGACTTATTTCACTGAAATAATTAGTCTTTAAATAATGCAAAAAAAATTCTAGTAAAATAATACTATACAAATAGCATAAAAAAAATAGCATTTATGCTTAAGTGGTAATCTAAGTTCATTTTACTGCTACCATAATCTGGTCATGTATTCGATTCATAGCTATAAGGATTGTTTGAGTTGCTTGGACTACAATTTCCCTTTAAATGTTTTTCTTTAAAAATTTCTATAATATTCATCGATACATTATTATTATTTTTTTTTAATATTTATTTCTCTAGTCTTAAATGTCATACATTTTAACAATATGATTTTTTATAGTTGTCTATGCGTGACTAAACATTTGACAGTTTTTTATTAAATGTGAATGTTCTTAAATATTCTTTTTTTATGTGGCAATAACATTTAAACCTATAATGTTCTCGTATTTTAATTTTACGTAAAGTAATGATGTATTTAGATATCGCCTAGGATAAGCTAATTCTATTCAACTGAAAATGCAATATATCCATAATGTAAATATCCAAATATAAAGCAAGTAATTTGTGTTGTTAAGTAATTTGTTTCACGATGTAAGATAATCATGAATATCTCAGACATAAAACTCAGGGCAGTTTCAATCTAGTTAGTGTTCCACAATATGGAATATTTGAATATTTATAGTTATCATTCGTAATGGGAAAATTTTGGTGCATGGGGAAATTTAAGGGCGATATGCACTCAATTATACATAAAAAGCACAGTTTCTTGTAATAGCATTATCTGCTAGTACACAATACAATTTCTTAATTAGTTATATTTAATACCTATACTTTCCATGTATTTCGGGAATAATCACATAATAGAATATTTACATATTGATAGATAAACACTAAAAACGAAATAGTTAATCATAAATGTCATTAATTATTTTTAGTTCGAAAAAATTTCATAATTTAACACTTTCGCGATTGGCATACTTTTCCCTTTTCTAAAACTAATTACCGGGGATTAATAAAATAAACAAAAGCTAGTTTCCGCAAACTTTTGATGTTTAGACATGGATGGAAAGTAGATATACAATTTTGAAATGTTACTCTTGTAATTATCTGAAGCTGGAATGAAGATTAGTCATATAATATTAGAACGAACCTATATTACTATCGAATAATTAATACCCTAATAATACTATCAAATAATACTAAAGTATTGTTTACATAATTTTTTAATGACTATAATTTACGTCAGCGGTAACCAGAAACACAATCTGGAAAGACGTGAATTTACATCAGCGGTAACTGGCTATAGAAGTTAAAACGACGTGAATTCACGTCAGCGGTCGCGAATGTGTTAATATAATAATATAGAAACGTTAAGCACATTATGGACTGCATGGTATCACACATTATTCGATAAAATTAAAGGTAGGTTTGAGTGCTGATGAAGTGTAATTCTGATTACCTACACGAAGTATCCAGATAGGGTTGTAACACATAAATAGGAGAGGGGGTTCAAATTCAGGAATCTTAGCCCGTATATACCGAGTTTCGGAGAATACATCTGAAAACTCCTAACAGTTTCATAAGCACGCGCGACTTTTACTGAAAGTCATCGTTTCCAGTCTAACAGTTTTGATAGCTGAATTATGTACAGTCGGTAACAAAAGTCTCCGAACACTAACAAAAATTCCTATATAAATAAAGTATACTTAATACAGTTTTGTTAAATAAATCCTTGTCGAATCCTGTTTTTAGTCTGACTAAGAACACAGTGCAACAAGGATTTATTTAACAAAACTATATTAAGTGTACTTTTTTTATATAGGAATTTTTGCTAGTGTTCGGAGATTTTTGTTACCGACTGTAGCTACGGTGCATATCATACGCTTATGGATTACATATCGCCCATTTCCATTGAGATCCAACTATATATATTGATTTAGTTTTTAACTCGCAATTTTGCAATAACTTTTGAGTCCTAATTTTAGTTAATGTTTGACTTATAAATTATTATCATTAACTATCAATTCTACAACGTAGATAGTAATTGTAGTCCATTAATTATTAAAATCAAGCTATATGTAAAATTTCAATGAATTTACTTTTTTTTTTTTTTTTTTTTTTACAACGCCTAGAACATTTCAGTATGTTTTTTTAGAACAAATCTATTATTTCTATTAAACATTGAAATTGTTTTTAGGATTCTCTGAATGACATACTTATTTTAAAAGCAGAAGTAAAATCGTCCATGCTATATTTTTCTTAACGTTACAAATAAATGTACACGGCAATGTGTGTAGAAAGTTGAGACAGTCTCTTATATATTATTATTTTTATCAGAAGTGAATATTAACCCGTTAGCGTCCAGTATCCTCATTTGAGGACAGCTAATAAAATGGCACGTATATTTTTTGTGATTTCTTGGAATGATTTCTGCTTTTTAGTGATAGTTTATAGCGTAACTCTAAATGATCCCTGAAAGTTTTATGTGCCTACTATTAATTATTATTTCATAATTTGGGCAGTCATTTTATGAATTTTCATTCGTCGCACATGTATTTGCTTTTTGTGCAGGTATACTAACTTAAATCAAGTTGAATAATAATATATATTAGGTCTTTGCATAAATTCGTGCGGTTTTTTATTGCTTCATTTCATAAAAATGCATCAAATCAAATGACAATTTTTAATCAAAATACTCTCCATTACTTTCTACAACCTTTGCCCACTTTTCGGGTAACAAATGTATACCACGGCGATACAAGCTCTCATCTTTGGAGGCAATAAAATGATCCGCGTCCGCACGAACTTTTGAAACGACCTAATATTATAATATTTTACTTTTGAGATCTTTGTCAACATATAACAAGAAATTAATATGTTATCTCAAAGTTTTTCTATCTCGAATTTTTCTCGCTAGAAACCAAACGTCAATAAATGAGATTAGGATTTAAATTTAAAACTATCAGAAGAATTTTATTACCTGAATAAACTACTACGTCAAAAACGCCAAATAAAAATATTTGAGATACATACAGCTGTTTCAGTAGTCTTAAGCATACCGTCTTCAGTGCAAAAAGAGTTCTGAATCTGGAGAAGTGCTCGTTGGCGTTTCTGATGTAGTAGTTTATTCAGGTTTTAATATTCCAAAGCCAAGTCTCCTGTTATTATCAGAAGAATTGTTTAAGTTAATATATTTTACTGCCAGGTGTCTGTATTAATTTAGAAGTGAAATAATCAGCTAATAATATTTTGCAAAATTAATTCGGGTGTAAACGGGTTAAAAAAACAAAAAATCTAAACTACTATTTTTTTTTTTTTTTTTTTTTTTTTTTTATTATAATTTTATTTGTAAAAGAAAAACTTTATTGCATTATCATATTTCGAGCTCACTTTTATTATACAATAGTCTTTTAACAATAAATAAATAAATAAAATAACATAACATGACATAAATACATAAATACATAAATAAACTTTTAAGTTAATTCTGATTATTTACACAAATGTAATATTTTTTCTAGTTAATTCTCTTATATACGTATACACACAGTTTTTATATTAAACTTTTAAAGTTAATTCTGGTTATTTACGCAAATATAATATTTTTTCTAATTAATTCGCTTATGTATGTAAGGAAAAAAATTATATTAAACTCAAAATGTCGCCAAATATAAAGGAAAAATATCAATACATATTATCTATATCAAGAAATAATCAGAGAAAATTTGTTTTACTCTATATTTCTTTTTGTCGTTTAAAATACACATATTCATTAATAATATTAGTATACTTTAACAAAAGTTATCCCTTATACAGTTTCTTCCTTATTCCGCTAGTAACAATTTGCTAGATACATGTGTCATTATTCTTCTTAGTAATAGCATTAGATAATTTGGTGTTTTGTGTCACGTAGATGTCTGAGCATAAAACAATACAATTTTTTTCTATTAGATCATTTGCTGTTATTTGTTTTGTGTAGAGTCACGTAATCAATAAATCGAGATGCTGTAAACAGCATGAAGATTTATATGACATGGGAGATGCCGAGATAATATTTTAAGAAAAAGAATCATTTTTCTTATTTGTAAAAAAATGTTCGAAATATATTGATTAATACAGTACAGTATTATAAATATCACTGCAATTTTATTTTAACCACGAATGTAAACCTTATAGTTTTGATTATTTTTTATTAATATATGCAAAGATATCAACTTCTTTAAGAAATTGTATGTTTATATATGTACATACCTTAAAAAAAATCAAAAACTGTATATATAAAATAAACTTTTTATAATTTTCAATATAAAGGGTTAATTATATGTTAAAGCTGTAATTTTGTGGTTTATATTTAGTATTTAAGTTATATTTTAAATTAGTCACATTTATAAATAAATGCATTTAAATTAAAACAGTTAAATATTTAAATATTACCAGCCAGTACCAAACTACATATAATGTATTTAAAAATATGTACAGAGCAAATATATACATTATTCATATAATTATTTTCAATCTTTTTTTCATTTTTTTTTTTATTAGACAAAAATGTGAATTTTTATAGGCGTGTTTTTGAAAAATATGCGACCGTTAAGGGGTTAAATGAACGTTGAAAAAGCCAGAATAAAAAATAAACTCGCGTACTGAAGTTTCAGCCAAAGCAGAGTCTATAACTATATCTATATCTCTCTCTCTATATATACCTACACTTTCCGTAGCTTTGTATCTAACAATTTCCTATTGGCTATTTTTTCTTAAATACCCACAAATCTGCTGGCTGTTATTCCGGCGCTAAAATCTCCTTCACTGTTATATTTAGTAGCAATAATCTGTCTTGTTATTCTGCACTGATGATGGCATGCTTAACGCTGCTGAAACTGTAGTCTGCTATTTTTATGTATGTGTGCTTTAAATTTAATTTAGAATTACATTGCTGTATCTTTTTAGAATCAAGTCAGGATTTTTTAAAATTATTATTTTGTTTTTTATTTAAATGAACTGCATTACAGTTTATAAAAATTCGATAATCATGTTAATATAGGTTTCTATTTTGAATGTTGAATAATAGTGTTTATTGAAACGTGTAAAAATATTGAAAAAAAAAAAATTAATAGAAAAAGAATGCCATTTTACTGAATTTGAATTAAAGTTGCCCTACCTTGTCTTGTTTGGCTTTCCGGTGATGCAGATGTTGCTGCATACATAGAAACAGGTTTACTTCTTCCTTTTGCATTACTTGAATATATAGATACGGTATAAGTGGATCCTGGAAAAAGTCGCCGAGCAATGAAATCAGGAGTTTGTGCGGACACATTTTGTTGCAAAACATTGCTAGACATATCTCGGATCTCCATGAAGAAATACTGGCTAAGGCCCCCATCTCTGCCTTCAATGCAGGAAATACGAAAGGAATTCTCTGTTTCCTCACTTACAGAACAGTTGTGCACAGGCTGAGGAGGTTCTGCAAATTATAAATAAATAAATAAATAACTGAAATTGGTGTTAACAAAAAAATTAAATTTTGCATATAATTCTTTTACTAGAAAACTTTACTATGCAACGTACTAAACAGTTTTAAACTTAGAAAATTAAAGGTTTTCTAATGTCTGGTAATAACATCTGCAAACATACACTAAATTTCATTACTTCATTGATATAATAGAAATATTTACTTTTATATTAATCTCATTTAAAATACAAATATTATTTTATTGTTTTACAGGTCATCTGTTGTATTATTATTAATTTTTGTTATTTTGCTTCAGGAAAATATATATAATTTATAAAAATAAAAATAACAATAATTTAAATAATATGTATCTAACTAAACATTTTTATAAAGTTTTTAATAATTGTTTAAAACGTATATATCACTTAAACTACTGAGATCATATAAGGAATTGGTATAGTATTATTTTTACATTTTAATATTCATTTCCTGTAAAATTATTCTAAATGAAGCAATTTAAAACTGATTTATGTTTAACATGCAGGGAAAATTTCTAAAGCAAAAATTAAAAAGAAACATGATTTTTCTTAACTAGTGGATCTGCAGATCAGGAGCCTCAACGTCCTATTTGCATCAGACATTTTTCAATAGGTCATTTTTATTTATTTCTTATTATATAATAGTATATATTGATTCGATCGACTTATTACCATAATCAGATACATTCCTGAGGGGGGCTGCCGCCCCCCTCAACCCCCCGCTGTATCATATAAAGTGTTACGGAATTGTAAATAATTGCATTTATTTTTGTATAAATTTTTTCAAAGAGGCTTAGTAAGTCGATAAAATGCTAATTTTGTGCATTTCTAGTCGTTTTAGCGTCAAAATAGCGTAATTTTCCTTTAAAAACGAATTGAAATGCTCCAATAAGGGAAGAAATGGATTTGGCGCCAAATTTGGCGACTGTTTCCCTCCTTGGCGATTTTTTGGCGACCTTGGCGAGAAAATCCTTATTAGGGATATACCAAATATGGAAGCTCTAATCTCATTGGCTGATGAGATACGATAATTTTCCAGAACAGTCTGTGTTCGATAGAATAGTATAAAAGGAGCATTTTTTTAGCCAAGGCTTCCAATCTCAGATCTGTGTCGGTTTCGTCAAATGCTTGCTTTGCTTTGAGCCTCTTTGAATGAGACTTGCTTTATGTGTTATTGCTAAACAGTTTGTACTGTTGTTTTGCTGTTAACGGCTGTTGTTTAAGATATGTTTACTGGTTGAATTGAAGCTGATACTTGGTTTATAGACCTGTATTCTTCTGGAACTTTCTGTGAATAAATCACTGAATTTTTGCAAGTTTCGCCTTTCATTCTCGGACAACTTACAAACCCCAAGTACGCAACAATATGCATTCTTATTAAACGACGGTCTTGTATTATTTCCCGGAAATTCATAAATACCGAATTTCATACAAAAAAAAATTACATAGCATATCGGAAATATTTTGCGTAACCTTAAAACTAATTATCAATTCTATGCCCACAATTTTCAACATGAAAACAGGCTTTTAAAATTCTAATAAAATTTCATTATATTTGATGGGGTGTAACCATGTTAAAATACACTTTTAAGAAATACCGACTATACACCATAAAAGTACGAAATTCCTTTATGTATCCCGGAAAAGTAGCCACAGTCATTATAAACGCCAATAATAAGAATAAATCTAATTAATTATAACTCATTAATCTTTCAAACTAATTTGACATCATTTGGATGATTACAGTACATACTCGGAATTATTTTGTGTGGTCCCATAAATTATTTAGTCTATACATAACCTTTGTTTAGAGTAAACATGATTTTAAGCATCTTTATAATGTAAGTTAACTTTATTAAGTTCAATTCAGCATAAACGCATTAAAGTGCGCGCTTAAATTAAAAATTCGTCCATAGGCTCTAATGCTACGAAATTCTTTCGTGTGTCTTTGTAAACGAACCATAAACATAGTATACACCAGTAAAAACTATTCAGCTTATTTTGCGTTTAAAATTAATAATTGTTCCAAATTTAACATCGTTTGGATGACTAAGTGACATTGTCAGAACACTTTTGTAAGGTCCTGTACATTAATTAGAAAGCTTAAGAGCACATATTTTCTTCAAGCAACATAAGTTTAAGCATCTTACTCACGTACTCTAGTTTCATTTTCTTCATTGCAAAGTAATGATATTAAAATGCGTTTAAACGAAATTCACCCCATACGGCGTAATGTTAAGAATTTTGGCGTGTCCCTGTACACAGTTTATAAAAAATATAGCAATGAAAATTATACAGCTACTTATATGGAAAGCTGGAATGTGTGCGAACAATTTGCAAGTCAATCGAAGGATTTTTGCGGCCGCTATTGCGGTACATACAAATTCTTCCCATAGGCCGTAAGGATAAGAAAATTTTTGGCGTGTCCCTGTACACGAACAACAAAGGGAATACACACCTAACACTATACAGCTGATTCCGTTGGGCTCGTGAATATGTGTACCAAATTGCAAGTCTATAGCGTTATTTTTGGGGCCGCTATCGCGGTACATACAAATTCTTCACATAGGCCGTAATGATAAAAAAAAACTTTGGCGTGTCCCTGTACACGAACTACAAATGGAATGCACACCCAAAACTATACAGCTAATTTCGTGGGGATCATGAACATGTGTACAAAGTTTCAAGTCAATAGCGTGGTTTTTACGGCCGCTATCGCACGACAGACAGACAGACGGACGGACCGACGGAACCCAAAATCCTTTTGAGTCTCAACAGAGGGCCTCCACTGACGTTTCGGCAAAAATTGAAGCCAATAGCTTGATTTTTGAGGCGGCTATCGCGGTACATACAGATTCTTCCCATAGGACGTAATGATAGAAAATCTTTGGCGTGTCCCTGTACACGAACTACAAATGGAATACACACCTAAAACTAAACAGCTGATTCCGTTGGGCTTATGAACATGTGTACCAAATTGCAAGTCGAAAGCGTGATTTTTGTGGCTGCTATCGCGGTACATACAAATTCCTCCCATAGGCCGTAATGATAAGAAAAACTTTGGCGTTATCCCTGTACACGAATTACAAATGCAATACACATCCAAAACTATACAGCTGATTTCGTGGGGCACATGAACACGTGTACCAAATTGCAAGTCAATAGCGTGATTTTTGTGGCCGCTATCGTGATACATACAAATTCCTCCCGTAGGCCGTAATGATAAGAAAATCTTTGACGTGTCCCTGTATACGAACTACAAATGGAGTACATACCAAAAACTATACAGCTGATTTTGTGGGGCTCATGAACACGTGTACCAAATTGCAAGTCAATAGCGTGATTTTTGTGGCCGCTATCGTGATACATACAAATTCCTCCCATAGGCCGTAATGATAAGAAAAACTTTGGCGTGTCCCTGTATACGAACTACAAATGGAGTACATACCACAAACTATACAGCTGGTTTCGTGGGGCTCATCAACACGTGTACCAAATTTCAAGTCAATAGCGCTATTTTTGCGGCCGCTATCGCGATACATACAAATTCCTCCCATAGGCCGTAATGATAAGAAAAACTTTGGCGTATCCCTGTATACGAACTACAAATGGAGTACATACCAAAAACTATACAGCTGATTTCGTGGGGCTCATGAACACGTGTACCAAATTTCAAGTCAATAACGCTATTTTTGCGGCCGCTATCGCGCGACAGACAAACAGACAGACACAGCCCAAAACCGTTTTGAGTCTCAACAGAGGGCCTCCACTGACGTTTCGGCAATTAACAAAAGTAACGTTTCAAAAACTTTAAATTTATATATATCTACGGAGTTTCAGTATAAAATTCAAAGACATTTTAGAAGCGTTAATAAATATGTAATTCCATCAACGGTTCAACGAATATTGCTTTACCCATTAAAAAAATGAAACACGGTTATTCTTTATTTACTCTAAAAATACTTAATATTAATTTGTTTACCAGTGGATATGAATCCTCTCTCTCTTAATGACTATCAATCTCAACATTTCATTATGTCTTTACATATCTTATACTATTAAGTAAGCAATATGTGTATATTTCACTGATCTCGAAAACGGTAGCTCGGACAGTCACGAGATTTAACACAAAGGTGCCCCCCAAAGGGTCATTGTGCACATCGAAGTCAGATTTTCGAATTTTGATTAGTTTTTTCTTAATTAATTAAAATGTAAAAAGAATAACCTTCTAATTTCTGATAAAAAAGCCATTTAGATTTTAACATTTTATCCATAATTTAATTATTGCCAATATTTTTTTTTCGACAAAATAATAATAATTATTAAAAAAAAAAAAAAAAAAAACATACATTTATTTAAAATGAGGAAAATAAATAAGAAAGATTAGAAAATAAATTAGAAATATTAGTCGCATCGTTACAAATAAGATAGCAAATGAAAGGGGAAATTTTTGTAAATCCGATGCATTAAACAGCTTATCAATCGGATGATTAGTTTTTTCTTAATTAATTAAAATGTGAAAATAATAAGTCATTTAAATTTTAAAATTTTATCCATAATTTAATTGTTGCCAATTTTTTTTTTTTTTTCGACAAAATAATAATAATTAAAAAAAAAAAAAATAAAAAAAAAAAATAAATAAATAAATAAAAATAACGTACATTTATTTAAAATGAGGAAAATAAATCAGAAAGATAAGAAAATAAGTTAGAAATATCAGTCGCATCGTTACAAATAAGATAGCAAATGAAAGGGAAAATTTTTGGAAATCCGATGCATTAAACAGCTTATCAATCGGACAATTAGATTTTTTAAAATTAACTAAAGTATGAATTTTAGGTGGCAACAGCAGAAGATTGTATGGAAACCGTTAGGAGAAAAAAAATGAAAAATCTGCTTCACATTAAGTCACATGATTTTTAAGTGGGATTAAAAATTGCAGTTTTCAAATTCTTTTAAATTTTCTCTCACGAACACAAAAATATAATATACAGCCTGTACCCCACAAGACCAACTTGCATTTCAAATTTCATCAATTACTTTGGTTAATAAACAAAAGTTATTATTATTATTATTTTTTTTTTCAAATTAAGTTTTATTCTATCTTCGAAAAGAATTATGTGATCATAGATATAATAATAATATAGATCTATCATCCCCATATTATCGTGCAAAGATTTTTGATGCCGAAAAAAAAGCTTTGGAATCAGCCATTAAGTGGTATTGAAGGAAAAAAGGAAAAAAAGAAGAATGAATTTGAAACTATATCTGGAGCTTTTCATTCACCTTTAGTAAATAAATTATTCATGAATTTTATTTACTAAAACATTCGTGTGTATTCCCGTGTGTATTCACTCGGGGAAAGACGGCCATATTTTGGTAGAATCTCCGTCTTTTCCCGAGTGAAAAGGAATCACTTTTTTCTCCCCAATGATCAATCTATATATTATTACTATATCTATGTATGTGATATGATACATTAATAATTTGGGTTTTAAAAGTTTTTTTAAATAGATTATTTAAACTCTATGAACCATATTTTTATTTTATCAGCTTCATTAACAGATCCTGCTGGGCGATTTTTTAAATTTTGGTGTTGAAGTATACCGAACGTTTTTAGACAAGAAATTTAATATAGCAACAGCCATTTTAATCTAAGTAGCGCATCGAATATATAAAAACATAAATGATTTATTTTTACACAAAATTTACAGAACAAATGCAGTTTTAAAGATAGGAAATTTATTTCAACAAGCACTATTTTAAACCTAAAAACCATTAAAAATATAAACAGAATATAAAGGATTCTTATGTATAAACAAAAAAGAGTCTGGTAAAATTATTAGCAAAATAGTCTTCCCCTTTTCATACAAAAAAAAAAAAAAAAATAAAAAAATTCCATCGCTAATGTGGCGACAAAAATTTAAAAGCCGCCAGTGGAGCAACATAATAAAGTTGTGCAACACGATAATGTTTACCTATTTATTTATTTTTTTATATAATAATCATTATGCTAATTTATCATACAAATAAATGAGCCTCTGTGTGTTACTGCACTTGCACGCTGTCGAACAGAAATATTTGAAAAATTCAAATTAATATTTAAATAAATAAATAAAAATATGTTTAATGGAAAATATATATAACCATAAAAAGATTAGTTGTCTAAAATATGGCAGAAATAGCGCTCATAGCATATTGTTACAAGGGATTAAGTCTTATCGGTACAATGGATTAAGTCTAAAATGGTGACAAAAATTCAAAAGCCGCCAAAGAGAACTATATTAAGGCTGTACTATCAGGTTTACAACCCATGAATTATATATAAACACAAAAAATTAATTGTCTCATGCGACAGATGTAGCCGGTCACAGCATATTGTAATATTTGGCGTGAAATTGCTGTCATTTAATGATTGATTGGATAAACAAAATAAACATATGAATAACGTAAAAGCAAATATTATGTTGTCTAAACCCAGTTACATTTGAGTCCAGTCCGAGTTACATGTAAACAACACGTATAGTGTTGTTCACATGTAACTCGGATTCAAATATAAAAGGGAAACTCCAATTTTTTCAATACTATTTATTTCGAAACTGTTTTATAATAAGCACCTAAATGGAAGCTCATTGGCAAACTATTGTCGCAGGTAATAGGGACAAGCGACCGAGTTGCAGTGGATGACCAAATCGCTGCCGAATGCAGCAGGGACCTGGAGCGAACTTTTGAACAATTTCAGTAATTTATTTTATTTTATTTTTATAAAGCTATATAGAAAAGAGTTTCCTTTAAATTTAGTGGCCAGCGAAGCGGGCAAAGCCTGCTAGTAATAATAAATCTACATAATCCAAGAATGTGCATCATTTTGTGTAAATGTGCTTACGTCCAAAATATAAATAACCTGAAGTTTATTGAAATAACAGATATTCCAATGCTTTGTATTCAGGACTGAAACGAGATTTTAAACTAATAATAAATTTATTTTGCACTAGATTTAGAAAAAATTCAGAATTATTGTAATTTACTTACTAAATCTTAGTATAATTGCTTTGGGTTATTTAAATCTAAACGTACGATCCCGTTTATATGCTCTTTTTTATCCGTACAGTCGATTCAGAAAAGACGGAACAGACATCATTAGGTTATAGTGTACACCAGTACAAGTAATTTTTATGATATAATATATTGTCTAAAAAATGTAAACATGTTACACGGCAAAACACTGTAAAACGAAGGATATGAGGAGAAAACACAAGAATATAACACATGTAATCAAAGCAATTTTAAATGAATAAACATAAATATTATTACATTAATAAACATTTACAGTAAGTGCTCAAAAGAGCGACCATCAACGGTGACGTAAGAAGAACCGAAACCAAGGAAATTAGCTGACGCTGTGTATAATATTCCATGCATATCGTGAAAATCGGCAGCTGGAAGTCTTGTCCTTAGGTAATCTTCAGACTCAAGAGCAGTCACCTACACCACACATTCCATCTGTCCTACGAAAAGAAATTAACATGTGACAGACCTGGCTATCGCCCTGGCTAAGCTAAAAAACATTTCCAAACTATCTATCGGATTGTAAAATTGTCGTTCAGATGGTGGCGTACCCTATAATGAGCTGTAGATCCATCATGCTCAACTCCATATGCAGATGGAGTTCAGTTAGAAGATACTTCAGCAAGTCTGTCAGTACCTCTTTCACAAGAGTCCAGTATTTGCCCTCTTCAAGGATGATACGTTCCTACTGGGGGCCAATAAATGATGATTTATGCCCAAACGTTGAAAGTGAAGAAGAACTGATGTGTATTTCTATATACGTCTCATGAATTTACAGCCGATCAAATAAATTTATTGGGGACATTAAACAAACATCTCGTGTAAAACTGAATTCTTCAGCAGAAAACAGTCGCAACAAAATATCGGCGTGATTCATATTGTTGTAAGTGTCAGCAGGCGATTCTACATGATGAGAATAATCTTCCTCAGTAAAATCTTAAATTCGTTGAAAAGTTATAAGTGTCTTTCATCTTATCTCACTCTTCACACCCACCATATCATGCACTGTTACACCCAAAAGCTATGTCCAACAGATCATATGACTGTATTTAGCTCATTTGCCACCGATTCCAAAAGCATTCCTTCAAAATCTGATTTTCTGGCAGTCTTCAAATGACCTGAATTTAACAGAAAAGGAAGAAATTGTCCCGTTTAGAGCAACTCTTTATGCAAGCGCGCGATTTTTTTCGGATTGAGTATAGTCTGAAAGGAGAAAACTCATTGTACATTCGCCCTACATGTATATCATTTCCATTTGCAGTCTCTTAGATTAAATGCAAATCTATTTTTACAATATGACTAAACTACCTTTATATCCTGTTTGTTACAATTGATACAATGATTCCACACTGGACTAATTTGCCGAAAATTGTTTGTATTGTTATGCACATCATTTGTTAAAATTTGGTTCGTCTTTTTTGAGTCATACTGTAAATAGATAGGGAGACACATATTTAAACCCCACATTATACTCTTTGTTCAGATTTTAAAAAAGGAATTTCACTTTCATTACCTGCTGGTATCACATAGAAGAGACATGGTATCCTCTGCTGTCCAACACTGTTCCGTCCCCAACACTGTAGAGTTCCAAAATCGCTCTCTGACCGTGGAATATAATTCACCATACTTTTGGTCCCTGATGTATAGGTTGGTACTAATTCTACATTTCCGGAAGAACTGTTGAATTCCCATCGAAATGCTACATCATCAGGATCCGCCTCGACTTCACAAGGTATTTGCACGGGGTAATGTAGCATTGCACCGAAAGTAGTTTGCTGATCTTTCTTGCACACGGGGGAATCTATTAAAAAGTAAGAGTTTGCATTATTGATAATTTTACAAATTATTAAACTATTACACAATTATTTAATTTGTAAATATAAATTGACACCTTTCATAGTATAAAGATAAAATAATAAATAAATCTGGTCATACTGTTTGTCCTATTCGAGTCGTAAATAAACGAGGACGATTTCATTCTTGAAGCAGAATTCTCCTTGTTTATTTTCTATTCGAATTCGAAAACGAAGAGTATTATACATTTATAATTTTACTTTTAAATGTGTTAGTTATTTAATGCGATACTCATTTCGATTTAATTTCTAGTTTGTCTGTTGAATAACAAATAGTTACTTTAGATTTTTATTAAAATAAATGATGAATACGATATAATATACTGAAACCATATTGTTACGAAATTTCTTGACTTTCTGGTGTGCAGAAGATAGTTCGCAAAGAAACAGTAATGTTCTAGTGGATGAATGAATTTTATTCATAACTTCTCGAATCAACAGAACAGAACTTTAATTTCAAAGAATATCCTGAAAACAATCCAATAATACTATCGACGAAATCCTCGAAGTTTATTAAATATGTCGCTAGTATTAAAAAGGTCATTATTAGACGAATGTTCTGGAAACAGTCCAAGAAAACATTCACTTGTTTAACAAGAGTAAAACTAATAACGTCAAATACTGCACAGAGCAGGAATTTCGCTGAATCACAACAAAGATGAATCGCTTGGAAACATAGCGTGAAAAGTGTTATCGATCACAATAGTTCTCAGAAATACACTTACATGCACATACTCACTGAAGTCAACTTGCTTCTATTTATAACTTTGGTGATGGAGTTTGGCGAAGGTTCTGTGCTAAAATTAAATGAAAGACTTCAGAATTTGGCTCCTGTTAAGCATGCAGGCCTGAAACTTTAAGAACCTTAAACTACCATTTTTCACAAAATTTGGTAGCCATGACACCAAATTATTCTCAAAGTCGCCAAGTTTATCGCCAAGGCTTATCTAACTGGAAGTGAATAAAAGTGGCATTTATATTCACTTTGGCTGTAAATCTACTTTCACTGCAGCATCCTAATTAAGGCAGGAAATCATTGCAACAATATATTTCCTTTGGATTAATTAGTTACTTGTTAGCTATTAGTTTCTGTGTCAAAATTATAAAATTTTGACACAGAAAATAAAGCATATTTGATATTACAATCTTAAAAACACTGTTATTTATACAAATATGTCTGCTTATAGATGTGTGTACTACTTTTATCAGCCTGATAAATCGTTTTTCTTATATATAAAGTAAATTATAATAGCAATAATTATGAAAATTATTGTTTGGTTTCTAATAAATCTCTTTTAATCTTTAAAAAGAAATTGGAACTGATACAATAATATTTTAAAAGATGAAGAAAAGTATAACCCTAACAGCACACTTTTGCCAAATGACATCCTTAGGATATCCAGTGGATAAAATGACATCCCAGGGACATCCTCAAAATGTGCTATGGATAAATGTGTTGTTAGGGAATAATTAGGAATCACGTTACGACATCAAATATCAATAAAATTTTATTTTTTAACAACCATTTTCTATCAAAAATTTTCTATTAATTTAAATGTTTAAGTTAATCCATAAACATTATAAATAATCATACGCATTTATCATAACGTATTATTAGCTCATTTTAGGTTATTTATTTTATCGAATTTCCGCAAATTGCACAAATATTTTCTCAAAATATATAGTTTTTGATGTTTAAAATAATTCTGAAACGTAAAAGGAAAAAAGAAAAAAAAATCTAGTAAAATTTACTTACATTGAACTCTAAGATATACATGATTACTTTCTCCTGTCCCTTCACTATTTGTTCCTGTACAGCTGTATCTTCCTCTATTTTTTCTCTTCACTTTCTGTAAAACTAGAGACTGATTACTAACTATTACTCCAGCTGAAACGTTTGTTACAAGTTCATGGCCTTCAAACTTCCATCCCGTTTCTGAAACCCATGGATTTGCTCTGATATTACATTCAAAATATACATCATTGCTCTCTAGAATATTGGAGTGCCGAAGTTTAGAACCTAGGCGTAGACTCAGTTGTGGTATATCTGTAATTAAAAAAAAATAGTAATAAGTAATGATAAGTACTATATGTATTAACATTTTTATTACTAATTAGACATAATGTATTTATTGAATAATGCAGTAAACTATTTTATAACAAATAGTTCCACACAAAACTCCACACAAAATTAAACATAAGCTGCCAACCAGAGGCAGTGAGTTTCTGCTCTTGAAGATGGTGGATGGGGAGAGCTGGGTATAATCTGCAAAATCTCGCTGTTGGACGGTGTCGTAAAAAATGTTCTTTATTTATTTATTTATTTATTTTTTTTTAATTGTGTAACTACGGACTAGGACCACATAAAATAAACCTCACGGAGGGCATTCCATCCAGGCCTAAGTCCCTCGTATACAGAATTGGTTTTAAATTTTACACCTACTGCTAAGCATAAACGTTTTTTATTGATAATATTTTATGATAGTATAAGCATTTAATCTAATAAGACATTTCAACCAATTGTCAAAAATATCATTTTTTTAAAAAATAGGAATTTATCTCATATTAAATACGATATGTGTATCATACGTGTAGTTCTTCAAAATGCATTGCAAATGTTGCCTTATGTTATTTCATACAAAAAACATAAATTTTATAATTGGTACTAGCATAATTGTATTAAACAGTCTGTGTAAAATCTCTGAAAAAAAAGAAAAATACAAATAAAATTTAACTACCTTATTTAGAAACTTCTCTGGTTCGAGACATCTTCTGCAAATTAGCTTCACATGATGCAGAGTTGGTCGAAATTATGCTTTTTCTTCGTCTTAGTCCTGTGATCTAAACGAGTGGCGCAAATTTTGATCGATTCTCAGTATGATGAATTCAGAGGACGAAGAATAAAATTATTTACGACCAAGTCCGCATCATATGAAGCTAGTTTCTGATGATGTTTTAGATCCGAGATGAAATCTTCCCTAAAAACTACCAAGTAATGCCATTAAATTTTATTTGTAATTTAAAAACGAAGTTTCTATATAGTTTTAAGAAAAGAAAAAAAAAATCACGAAAATGGTTTCTAAGTACTGATCTCACGAAATGAATGCTTATACAGAATATTTCGCTTAAATGCAGGCAAAAATCTAATAAAGATTGGTTATTCATAGACGGCATAGAACTGCACAGTAATGTATAGGTGGAAAATTTTCTTCTTTTGATAGAGGTTTTACGTCTCATTTGTGCTATGCTATGTGATAGAAGACATAGTACGAGAATTCGACAGCTAAACCATTCCGGTGAAAAAAAGTTGTTGCATCTTCTTCCCAGTGCCTTTAAAAAATGTTTAGGAATTCCTCAGGCAATGGTATGAAGCCTAAATCAGTGCTTGTGGTCAAATTTAAGAAGACTTTTTTCTGTAAAAGACATTTCCGGTCCTAAAATAGTCGTTTTAGTCGTTAAATTTGCCTACCTTTTTTACAGTTTGCATATGCTTGTGCAGATCACCTTGTATAAAATAAATTATTAAAGACAGGACAAAACAAATTCATATTAAGGTAGAAAAAAATAACTAATTATTTTATTAAAAATGAGTTTTTCAAAAGTTATTTATTCAAAAGTTCATTACTAGTACTTAATATTATTTAGAGTAGAAAGAAAAATACAATTGCAAGTCTTTTGCTTTAATTTTGACTTACTTTTTAATAACAGCAGCTAGCACAAATTTATTAAAATATACATTTTTTAAATGAAATGTCAGATATTACTCGAGGAATATTTTTATATGCCCGAAAATTTATTTTTTGATTCATTGTAAATAATGAGATTTCAAGTTTAGACACAAGAACATAATGCAAAAATATATGATATTCTTTGAAACGAATTTTAAATTATGCCCCATGTTATATTTAATCCAAATTAAACAGATGAAACTTAGTAAATATTTAATACGGTCATGCTGGTGTGACCCACCGGTAGGTCACAGCTACAGTCGGCAGCAAAAGTATATGAGCATTTACAATAATCCCTGTCCAAAAAAAGTACATTTAATACTGCTTTGTTAAATAAATCCTTGTCGAGTCATGTTCTTAGTCAGTCTAAGACCATGATTCGACAAGGATTTATTGATAAAAACTGTTTTAAGTTTATTTTTGATACCGAAATTATTGGCTAGTGCTCGGATACTTTTGAGAAAACTGTGTAAACAAAATGCGCTGGCGTGAACGTGTTAAATGCTGAATGAAAGGAAGCTGCATAGTTGAACAACATAAATTTGTTAAACATCGTAATTTAAAGATATACTCTTCGCTAAAATTTATTTACAAAAATGGTTTAAGAAAAAAATATCACTATGAGTATGCTTATATCAGGTAAACAAATAAATAAATGCCCACAATACATTTATAGCTAAAAAGAAACCATTTTAAAAGGGCTATATTAAAATGAGTCATTTTCATGAGTCAAAAACATTCAACACAGTTCTGTGTATAATATACAGAAGCTAAAGTAATTCCTGTTTCATCTATTTTTTTTTTCTTTCAAGCGTATATTTCCTGAGAAAAAGGAACAAGTGCAAATGTTTTCTGTACACATTATCAAAGAATGTACCAGATATTTTAACAGGATAACTTTTAGCATAGTGTCTAGAAAATAATTTACATATTAATAATAATATAAAGAAAATATCAAAAAGAAGGAATGAAAAATGAATTTCTCCGACGAGAAATTATTTTTAAATCATTATGATTTTTAATCAATAATTTAAAATTAAACCCACTGAGGGGAAAATGAAGCTTGATATAAAAATGACATCAAATATTTGTTTTCAGAAAAACGATAAATTACACAAAATCATAGCTTTAACTTACATTATAAAATTCAGCCAGGCAAATTTGAAAATGAATTTATTGTTATGATATGTTTTTTATTCCTTTTTATTCCCCTTTCTTCTATAAACCCAATTCTTCTGTATGTTTTGCAATTTTTAACTATCAATAATTAACCTAATGCAGCAATCTTTAAAAGTATGGATAGAGTTTACATTTTTTAGATTATTATAATAAGAATCTTTTCTACCCTTCCCAATATATATATATATATATATATATATATATATTTATATATGCATGTTACTTTGAATTTTCGCTATCATTTTATTACTAAATATAAATCATGAATAAAATATTAACTAAGTATTATCAGAAATTTAATTAAAATTTCATTTTCTGCATTAGTTATTCAAAGTATTAATGTAGAATCGTGTATTATTTTTTATTACTATTTGTTATTACAGATAGCAGTTTTGCTTAGAAAAAAAAATATTTATACATATTATTAAAAATTATATATTTATTGTAATATCTCCAGCTTTTCTGGTAATTATTGTTAAAACCCCTACAGTATTATAGATTACATATGGAGAACTATCTATTATGAAATAGTAATAATATTAATGATTTTTTTTTAGACTGACGATATAATATCCAAACTAATATAACAATTTCTTAAATATTCTTGTTAAAATGATCAAAACCCTGTTACCAATATTTAGACTAAATTTCTGAAAACTGATTTGTATTAATTTATTAAAAACTGTCTTTAGAGTAAACAGATTTTATACGAGAGAGGTAGAAAATTGATATATTTTTATTCTTTTTAAATTTTAAAGGGACTGTATTTAACCCTTTAATGCCGTATATTACATTTCAGCAACATACCCAATTTTGTCTTCTAAAGTATTATTAGAATAATATTGAAGCTATAATGCCACATGAGTGCCGATTAACAGGAAATTGTTTTTTAGCTGTAAATCATAGTTAAATTAAAGTATGATTTTTAAAAGTGTATTTCCTGTGATTTATCTAATAGAGGTAAACATAAAACATTTTAAAATTGGTTTTAAAAACAATCAGGCATTTAAAGGTTAATAATTATACGCATTAAAATGTTTAGGTAACAAGGCATAATCCTAAGCTTATATTGTTTCCAGTACCATATTTTCAAATGATTCAAAATTATAAAATGTAATTTAAGCACATATTATTGTTAAATATACTTTTATAATTTAACTTTGATGAACAGTATTACATTAGAATTTACAAAAAACAATTTTAATTGCCTGATTTCTGAAAAAAAAAATGTTTTCTAAATAATAATATGGAATACGTTCGTATGAATTAGTCAATAAAAACATGCAAACATGTTTAGAATTAAAGTTTGTTCCATTATCCTATAATGCATAAAACTATAGTCGTTTCTTCCCCCCCCCCTACCCCGATCTCAATCAATTAATCGAAAAAATGAATTAAATTAAAATTCCCTGCAAACATAATAATAATAAAAATAATAATTGTAAAATGAAAAAAAAAAAAAAAAATAAACGTAAAATAATAACAGAATTGCGATTTATAATAACACAAATCATCATTATAATTTTAATAGCTTATTCATAATTAGAATAAGTTTCCATTTTTTTAGTAACCATAAAATTAATATTATAATCTTTCTCATTTTACCATACATTATGCATATATTTTATTTAAATTATTAATAGAACATTAAAGCTATAATTAATAAAAAACTAAAATTATTATCTCTATAATATTGCATATTTATCTTTTATTATTGAATAAATGTCTACGAAAAAAACCCATCATAAATACAATACTCTTAATGTCAATCAATATGAAATGTAGTAAAACATACAATTTTATTTACATATTTAAAAAAAAAAAAATTTTGTAGACTAAACAATTTTTCTTTGTTTCATAACAATTCTTTGTAGATAGTTACGCATGAAACATAATACGAATAATTTGAATGATATAAAATATCCTTTTCGAATATTCAAATTGAACAAAAATTATTTAAAATAACATTTATATTTTAAACTCATATTATATACATATATATATATATATATGTGTGTGTGTGTGTGTGTGTGCGTGTGTGTATCCTTATTCTTATTATACTATTATATAATTAAATATTATTATTACTATATAATTAATTATATAATAATAATAATATTATATAATTTAAAACTGATTGTGATCACAATATCACTGCTTACCTGCCAATTTGTAGGTACTTTTTGCTATAAGAAAACTTTCGCAGAAGTTATCAATACATTTATAGTAAATCTTTATGACTAAATATTTTTTTTTTCAGAAAATGTGCTAAATATATTTATATAAGTTTTCAGCTATATTATTGGAAAACCTAATAAGGTTAAATTATTAAACATTTTGCACAATTGTTTCGTTTAGTTTTAAATATAAAACTGTGAAAATATATTTTTATATATATATATATATATATATATATATATATATAAATACTTAGTGTTAAACATTTCAAGTATGGCACAATATAATAATACTAATAATAAATAAGTAAACGGGAAGAAGAAAAAATATAGAAAATAAAATAAAATAAAAAGAAATGTAGTTTTTATTAAAAATACAGACTATTATGGGGAATATGTTCATTTTTAAGAAAAAACAGAAAAAAAAAAGTAATATATCTATTTTCATAGTCAATATTGTTATCTATAATAATGCACATAATGTTACTTACAGTGTACTTCCAATTTCCAGCTATCCTCAATAGCGCTTGCAGGTATCATCATATTTTCCGCTTGACAAGACAAGAACTTTCCATGATCTTCACTAGATGGCGACATTGTCAAAATACTTGTTGTGACATTTCCTTGATTTGAAATCTTGTCAACAGAACTTTTTAAACGAACACTTCCTTTTCGCCAAGTAATTACAGCAGGTGGTCTTGAGCCTTTTGCCTCGCATTCAAATTGAACAACTTTACCAGCAGAAATACGTTTCCGTTTGCCATGTATTATTACAGAAGCAGGTTTGACTGTAAGAGAAATAATACAAGATAAATGTAATTTTAATTGTGTTACATAATTATGCTAATATAGACAAAATAACAATAATTTTCAAATACTTGTCATAAAATATTGTATTAATTTTAATTCATATTCATAAAATTTTAACTTTATGAAATCTTGTAATATTTATCCTTTTCTTAATCACGTAATAATCATGAGCTTTTAGAACAGAGCATCGTAATTCATGTTTACTTCAGCCAAAACAATTTAAAATAAAATTGCACCAAACTACCTTCGTTAAATATTTATTGTGAGAAACTATGTTGATATAATTTTTGTGCATAATAACATATTATTATATATAAAGATGACACAGAAGAAAGTTTTGTGATGGCCACAATTTATCAATTTATGTATGAAAGCTAGTTGGCATAGGTGGACTCTGCTCAGTTCCCCATCATATTTATGTTCTCATAAATTTCTAGTGCGAGACATATTATAATCATTTTAAGAGAAATGAATTTGACCAAAGCTTGGCACAGTGACAGAATGAAATCCCCGCCTAATAGGCTATCCACCGTTCACTTCGATATATTTATCTTATTCTAACCTATTAAATTATTTTAAAAGGGTCAATTCCGTTGTTTAGTTTTCATGCTACTATTTCCGATGCTATAATTTCCAATAATCCTCAAAATTCCTATTTATATGAGAAATTTTCAATTTCGCTATGTTGATAAAATCTTAAATTACGAATAACTTACGAAATTTTCCTATTAGAATATTTGTAGTCAATCATGTTCAAACAAGTATATCATAAATGTTATTTTAAAGTTGTCTGATATATTTATGATCCTCATAAGGGACGTTTGTGCTAAATTTTGCCCTATTCTGCCATGTTAAGTAAATCGTAAATTCCAAACAACTCACGAATTTTTATATTGGAAAATTCATAGTCAATGATATTCTTATGCCAGTATCTTAAATAATATTTAAAAAGCGGTCTGATATCTTTACGATGAAAATATCCCTCAAAATTGACGTTTATGCGAAATTTTGCTCTATTCTGCCATGTTAAGAAATTCATAAATTTCCAATAACTTACAAAATTTTTAAAATGGAAAATTCATAGTCAATAATATTCATGCCAGTGTCCTAAATAATATTTCAAAAGTGGTCTGACATCATTACGATGAAAATACCCCTCAAAATTCACGTTTATGTGAAATTTTGCCTAATTCTGCCATGTTAAGAAATTCGTAAATTCCAAATAACTTGCGATACTTTCAAAGTAGCATGTTTATAGTTGATGACGTTCATTCCAAATTCAAAACAGATATTTTAAAACTATCCTGACATCTTTAAAATAAAAATTTTCTACTTAATGGAAGTTCAAGTGAAATTTTGCCCTATTCTCCCATGTTAAGAAAATCGTAAATTTCTAATAACTTACGAATTTTTTTTAATTCGAATGTTTCAAATGAATAGAGTTCTTGCCAGTGTCGAAAGTAATGTTTTAAAACTGGTCTGACTTCTCTGCGACCATTTGAGATATCGTGTACACAACCTAACAAACTAAAGGACGTACTAACGGACTAACAAACTGGCACCCTACAGACGGACACTACACAAATTTTGTCATTTTCGGATTCTTCCACCTGAAAACGTGTACAAAAGTCAAAAAACCGAGGTGGAAAATTTTCACGATTACCTAAGTTCCCCATGCCTGTAGTATGATGGGGAACTAAAAATACCAATAATCAAAGTAAATATTAACTTTTTTTTAGTACAGTATTTACTATATCTTTCACACAGCGATTTTTTGTTGTGACCATTTATTGTATTACACTTTGAATGAACGTTCAAACTTTTTTGTTTTTATTTAAAACATATAAAGCTGAAAATTTGTCATTGTATCTGTCTAGAATATTAGCTTTAATCAAAAATTGGTACACGTATTAATAAAGATAAAATCTAGCTAACGATGTATATTTACGTTACATCGGATAAAATAAATTCAATTGGATAAAAAGTGTTAAAAAATCATTAATTAAAAACCCCATTTGAAATTTAAAAATATATAAAAGAAAAAAAAAAATGCCAAAAATAGCTACATAAAGAAGTGAATAGGTTTTATTTTGTATCTAATTAAAAAAAATAATCTGGTGTGTCACTCACACGACTTTCTCTTACCCTGAAATTTAATACTTAAAATACAGGTTGCAGATTAAGAGGTAAGATAACGAGAACTGTCATATAAACCTATGCTAAACAATTCAAATTAGGCTTCAGAAGAGTTTTATACGATAATTAGTTCTGTGTGAGGGGAGCTACCGCCCCCCTCAACCCCCCGTTTCATTAATGCACCTACATTTATATAGAATTTAAATCGGTTATTAAAAATAATTCTGTTTTTAAAAAATAATTTATTAAAATTATTATTTAAAAAAATTATTTTCTGTGATAATGCAGACGATTTCCATATTAGAGAGGTAGTGTAACACTAAATATCCAAAAAAAAACTCCACTTTACTCTCAATATTTAAAAAAAAAAAAAAAAAAAAAAAAAAACGATTTTTTTTCTAAGCTTTTTTTTCGTTAAAATTAAAAAAAATCTATAACTTTGTTTTAAATTATCACAGATTTATAGTTCAACCATTCGTTTTAAAGGTATTGACGAGACCTTTCGAAAGATACCCATCATGAAAATTTACTCCCTTCGAGGGGGGACTTTCCCCCCAGGGGGAGAGGCGAGGCTCCTACATACACAAATTTTTTTTCCCAGTTAACTATCTCTATTACAAAAAATATATGTTCGTTTCATTTGGTTTAGTGCAGTCTATAGACGTTAAACTCTACTTACCTGCAATTTCCCCCATAGACGTAATGTATTAGAATTCTCTTGATTGTCCCTGTACACGAACCATTTGCTTGATCTTAACGAAAAGCTTACTGTAGCATCCCTATATGATACACATTTAGAATTCTAAGTTTGAACTTTCTGCCATAATTTGTTTATGAGATATGCTGATAACAGACAGACACACACACAGACACACAGACACACAGACACACACACACACACACACACACACACACACACACACAGACACACACACAGACACACATACACACAGACACACAGACCATTTGCTAAAAACATGATTTTCGTATTCAGGGCACCTCAAAACGTGTAAATATAACAAAATCTCGCGTTCGAAAATTTGACCCAAAAACAATACTTTTTCTACCTTATGGGTAAGAGAAAGAAAAAAAAAAAAAAAATGTGCATTTAAAAAAAAATAATTGAAATAAAAATGAGAAAAATCGTGCTAAAGAAATAGAATAGCTTTAGTATATAATCCCCTTTGCGAAATTTGAATTTTGACACCGAAATAGTTCGGACTTTTCTATCCAAGGACTTTACTTACGCAATTGCAATAACCATTTTCATTCATCGCTGAAATGACAATAAAAATTTAAAAGTCGCCAAGTGGCTACTAAGCTAAAGCTATACCAAAGTAATTTTAAGAAAGGAATATTGCTAGGGAGGGAAATACAGTTACTACATGCTTTTATATGGAAAAATAGATTAAAATAAGTCCTGTAGTACTAAACTAAATTTTGTTTACAAAGAATGTAAGCATAATATATATATATATATATATATATATATATATATATATATATATATATATATATAATATTCCTTTAAAACTAAATTGCATAAAATAAAATGAAATTAACTTGAGAATTTTAAGTCACTGAGGAATTGTATCAGTTATCTGTAAAAACAAGAGAAGCAATTTTCTAGAAAGACAGCATCAAAGAGATCATCACGTTTTTCATAAACGTAATGGTCGTAACTTTATACACACTGTGTGCACACGTGTTAAGTATTCATTGTTTTAAAACACAATTAAAAAGTACTTACGAAATTTTAAGTTATAATTGATGTTTCTACGAACTTAAGAAAATTGATTTATAATTTCTCTGTATGTTTGAAAGAAAACAATTTAGATACAAAGTATTTAAATGAAATATTTTTAAAATAATCATACATAAAATTTTTCCTTATCGAGCCATGAACGAGAACTATTACGTCGTGGCTAAAAAACTCGAAAAAGGCATAGATAAAAACAAATATATTTCTTTACATTTTTTTCAGTTGTTTTCGATTTTAATTCCAAATCTAGCGTAAACTGCATACTTTTCATAAAACTCTTCTGTCTTAAATATAGATAGCAGAAATTGATACGTCTAATTCGAATATCTCTTACAGTTGTAAAGCAAACATATCAGAATGCCACTCGATAACTGTAATGCATAACTGAGTATTTTGATATTAATTGGAAGGGGAAAAAAAAAGATAAAAATTGGCTTTAATCATATGTGATGGTATATAAAAAAATAAAATAAAATAAAAAACAGAAATTTTAATTTCAGTAGTAGCAAGAAGAAATTCTAATTTATGAGTTTAAGAAGTATTTTATTTTTAATAATTTGAATAAATAAATAAATAAAAAATAAAAGAGGACGAACAGGAAAAATCATAAAACAACTAGAATAATATTTACGCTATTAGTTACCATTCTAAATAATTATAATATACAGCTGTTAATTTCGATATTAATTTCAAAATAAATCAAACTAAAAATTTGGGGAGGGTAACAGTAAGACCAGTATCCCATATTTTAAAAACCACTATTTTTTTTTTTTTTAATAATAATAATAATAATAAATAAATAAATAATAAAAATAAAATAAAATGCTTCAATCAGTCGTTGAATTTTTGCAATTAACAAAAAAATTAAAATGTAAAAAAAATAGTGGTATTGAAAATATAGGGTGCTGAATCTCCTTATATTAATAATACACAATTGTCCAAAATAAATTAATCAAAAAAATATATGTATATATATGCTAAATTTAATCATGATTTACACTTCTAATCATTATCTATCTATCTATCTATCTATCTCTCTCTCTCTCTCTATATATATATATATATATATATATATACAGTAACCGCCGCCTAATAAATTCACTGGTTAATAAAATCAGCCGGTAAATCTCATCAAATTATCAGAACCGGAATCAAATCAATACAAACTAGTTTTAAAGCCGCTGCTAAAAATCAGCATCGTCGGTTAATAAACTCAAAAAAATAGGCATTATTTTCACTCAGTCGGAAAAATAAAATTTCAATAAATATGGTTTTCTTCCAATCAGTTGATTGTAGATTTTAATAAAAAAATAAAAAAATGTATTTCTTTCCCATTCTTTAATGGTGTTTTCCATTACCTGCGGCTTATTTCTGTTGAGCTAAGTATCTATATGATAGACCAGATATTTCTGCCAAAAAGGTTGTCTGAGTGAGTAATGCTGAGCGGTTGTCGGCCTGGATAGCTCAATTGGTAGAGCCTTGACCTTGTAAGTCAAAGATCCGGGGTTCGACTCTCGGTCCATGCATTATTTTCACTCAGTCGGAAAAATAAAATTTCAATAAATATGGTTTTCTTCCAATCAGTTGATTGTGGATTTTAATTTAAAAAAAATGTATTTCTTTCCCATTGTTTAATGGTGTTTTCCATTACCTGCGGCTTATTTCTGTTGAGCTACCTATGTGATAGACCAGATATTTCTGCCAAAAAGGTTGTCTGAGTGAGTAATGCTGACCGGTTGTCGGCATGGATAGCTCAATTGTTAGAGCCTTGAACTTGTTAGTCAAAGATCTGGGGTTCGATTCCCGGTCCAGGCATTATTTTCACTCAGTCGGAAAAATAAGATTTCAATAAATATGGTTTTCTTCCAATCAGTTGATTATGGATTTTGATAATAATAATAAAAAAAATAATAATCAAGAAATATTCACCCAGTTTGCAGTTTTTATATTTGGTAGGTGGTTTTGTTTATATATATATATATTTATTTGAAAAATATAAATCTTCATAATGACTTATAATTAAAAATCCTCAAAAACATTCCCAAACTGGCGAAAAAATTCGAATCCTAGAAACAGTTTTGTACAGCGTTTTTGATAGTTTTCAACTGTGTATAAGTATGATGCAATTATAAATGAACAAAATAAAACGAAATTTTTAAAATGAATATATTTATATGATTGCACGTTATTTGTATAAGGTTTATAAAAATAAATAAAGAAAAAGAAAACTCATTATTTCAATGCATTATCAAATTATATCTAAACCAAGGTTATAATTTTAAAAATTACTGACGCCAATGCATTCTCATAAATTTAGTTAAAGTACAAAGTTATTAATAGTTTTCGAGTGAAAATATTATTAAGAAATTCACGGTACATTTTAAAATATAGAATACAGCTAACTTTTACCTTTGTATGTCAAACTGAATATATTTGAAATATTCAGTAAAATTTGATAGTACATTTTATTCTAGAGTTAACTGAGTATTTGTTACGAGTTTTCTAAAGAATGTGTCTCCAAACATTCCAAGTCAATTGTTTTTGGCTCATTACCTTAATGATGCATGGACTTATTTCCACCAAAACTTATTAAGAAAGAAAAAGATACTTACAGTTCATATCTAGAGTAATTGAAGTTTGTGCCGGAGTAGCAATATCGTTGTTTGATGCCTGACAAGTTAATGTGGCCATTAGGTCACGCCTTTGTAATTTGGGGAGAATCAGTTCATTTCTTATTATTAGAGGTGACATTATTTCGTAGCTTTCATCAATTACTTTTCTTCCTCTGTACCAAATTAAGGAAGGAGAAGGCTTACCTGTAGAGAAAAGCCAGATGATTAGGAGAAATCATACTAAGGATTCTGCTAAAATTATATATAATAACGGAAATAATAGCCATGAACATTCAAGTTAGATTATTAGAAGGGTTATTTTCTTAGTATAATTTTATCTAAAAAACGTGATATTTAGTTGTTTTAGTAAAATAGATTAAAGATAGAAAATCTAATAATATTATTAAACAATTTGAATACACTTACAACATAATAATTTTAAGATAAAAAATTAAGAAATACAAATTTTATTTACTATTTTACATAACAAACTTCTATTTTTTTTTTTTTTTTTTTTTTTTTTTTTAATGTCATATTATAATATGAATTTTTTTTTTTTTTATTTATTGTGTGTACAAGTAACATTTGTCAATTAAAGCACTTGTAAATAAGCGTTTTTTCTTTTCCTTTCTTTTCTTTTTTCTCTTTTTATTAAACAAATACACAGTTTTATTTAGTTGAGATGACTGCAACGTTTACAGTAAAAGAGCATCAAACTATTAGTATTTTATGAGTAGTATTTTATGACTAGAATTTTTTTTTTTTTTTTTTTTTGTACAAAAATACCATAAATTTCCAAATACCCACAACAATGTATTCGAATTATTTAAGGGAGGCTTTTCTCGAGGCTTAAAAAAGTAAGCCCATGTTCTCTATGAAATTTGTAATGATAATAATTTGCCATTTTTGTTAAACTGAGAAACCATTCAATGGAAGATAAAAGATTAAGAAACCTTATTTTTTTATTTTTACATTGAAAGTATAAATAACTATATTTATTGAAAATTTTGAAAATTTTTATTTTATTATCTATCTATCTATCTATCTATCTATCTATCTATATATATATATATATATATATATATATATATATATATATATATATATATATATATATATATATATATATATATAAAGTCATTACGACTTTAAATAAGATTTTTTTTTTCTATCAATAAATCGCGTTAACTATAGTTTTGCCAAATTGAAAAGTAACAAGACTAAAGTTTGGCTACATTGTTGACAATAAGATTAAAGTTTGTTTACCAAAACCATGTCTGTAATTATTTTTAATAATAGTATTAATTTAATTCTATTATTTTATCAATATCTTTCATTAAATCATATATAAAAATTTCCCCACGCACGAAAGTAATGGGATATTTTTTTAAAGTATAATGTCTGGCCCTCCCGGCAAACATATGAAGTAGGCTGGTTTCTCCTTTTGTAAGTTTATACGTCTTGTTCAACGTTTGGAGGTAATATGAAGAAAATATTTTATGGTAATTTTACATTGAGGGACGATTTCTAGTCATCTTCTTTAGTGTTTTGAGATTCATCTAGGCATTAGTTTTAACAAATTGTTGAAGAAGATAATATGTAATGAGTTATTTTACTTTTGTCTATACGAATCATGGGATTTAAAATAAATATACTAGTATAATGCTTCATAAAAATGTGTATTATACAAAAGAATCCCATAAACCCTCTTACCTTTAAATAGACGGAAATGTTACTCCAGTATGGAGGTAAAATGTTACAGTGAAAACATTAGTATAAACTTTTATTTATTTTTTATTTATTTATTTATTTATTTATTTTTTAACAATTTTGAATTTAAATATAAGAGGATATAGCATTTTTACCTCTTGGTATTAAGATTTTATTCAATTGCGTTTCATATTTTCTTTTTTAAAACTCATCTTATCGAATTTTATATTTCAAAACTTTCAGTATAAATTTTTATATAACCCCTATTTTCACCGACCCCCCCCCCCCCCCCCCAAAAAAAAAAAAAAAAAAAAAAAAAAAAATCTTGTAAGTGATTCGAAAAGGTGCATTAAATCAGTATTTCAGTTACATATCCATTATCAATATTTGTTTTGATTAAAATTCATCTAAAAAGAAATAAAGGACAGCACGTGACTCGTGAGTGTATAACATTTTTATCTCTTGGTATTAAGTCTTTATTCAAATGCATTTCCGATTTATTTTTAACCCGTTAGTAGTCGCTTGTTGGTCGATTCGTCGCCCCTCCCTTCAGTGTTGCTACATTTTTATTCAATAGCCACCAAAAATTTTTTAAAGTGGCATTTGATATACATAATCGACGATAATTCGAGTCGATACGCTTTTTATGTATATCAAATGCCACTTCCTTTTCATGTCTAATATTTATTTTGAGTAAAATTTAACTAAATTAAAATTGAATGCTGCATGCGCTTCATGTAGGTATAACCTTATTTATGTCTTTGCATTAAGTCTTTATTAAAATGCATTTCATATATATATATATATATATATATATATATATATATATTTTAACGCATCTTATCAAATTTTATATCTGAAAATTTTGAATATAAATTTCTATATGATCCCTATTTTTACTGAAAATACAGTCTTTTAAGTGATTCAAAAACGTGGCATGAGTCAGTTTTTCAATTACCTGTTCATTTCCAATATTTATTTTGAGTAAAATTTAACTAAATTAAAATTGAGTACTTCAAGCGCTTCATGTAGGTATAACCTTATTTATGTCTTTGCATTAAATTTTTATTAAAATGCGTTTCAGAGTTTTGCAAATGCATCATCGAATTTTATATCTGAAAATTTTGAATATAAATTTATGTACGATCCCTATTTTTACTGAAAAAAGCAATTTTTTAAGTAATTGAAAAAGGTGACATAAGTCAGTATTTTCCACTGTCCTAAGTTAGTTGGTTCTAAAAGTGAAATAAAGATTTTTTTTTTTAATAATGGTACAGTTGGATACAAAAAAAAAAAAAAAAAAAAAAAAATCTAACTGTCCTTATTTGCATTGGAGAAGTGTTCCTGTGAAAATTTAAAAATGTAACTTTTTATAATTTAACGAGTGATTTATTTTCTTGACGACTTTTTTTCCTACCATATTCTGAATTTTTTTTGGATGCCTTGTGTGGAAACTAAAGTAATCCAAAAATGTAATAAGCGAAATGAAATTTACAATTTGTTTAATTTTCGTCTAAATAGAGTAAAATACAAATTTCACAATATACTAGCAATTGGAGACAATATTACTTGTTTTAAATACCATCTTTGTAAAGATTTTACAATATTATAAAATATGAATATTTAAAATTTTAAACAAAAGATAATTTAAATAAAATCTTCTCTTTAGCAAAGCTTAAATTATCTCCAAAATCAGTCTTTTCTTTTTTACGTGAATTCTTAGATTATGCAACAATCTACTTCTTATTACGCAAAATTCAAGGTGATGGCAATGCATGATTTTTTTTTTTTTTTTTTTTTTTTTGTTGTTCTTGAACTGTAGCCGTTATAAGATTCATATTCAATATTTAATATTACCTAATATTAAATAATAATCGAAAATATTTATAGATTACCCCCTTCTGTTTCACAGACGAGATGCAGGCCTTCTCCTTCATTGTAAGGTCCCACTATACCGGATAATACTTCTCCGCTTATATCTTTAATAATTGGCTTTCCTGGAGGCACTAAAAATCAAAACAAATTATGATGAAAAATCATCAGTAAAAAAATTAAAATTTGTTTATATATGAAAGGTTAGATATTATACAGCAATAAAAATAAAATTACAATTATTACACGCATTAAATGTAAACGTAAGTATATGAATCATATAAAATAAAAACTAAATTTTTGCATTTTCAGAAATTTTTATTTTAAAGTTTAATAATCCACTGAAAAAAACTCTTTTACATCACTGCAATTTATTCATACCAAAAATGAAGATACAATAGCCGAATTTAGAAAAATGTATATAATCACAATGCTTTCTTTTAAAATTGAGTTAGTAGATTTTACATGTATAAAATAAAAAGACTATCTCAAAATATATTATAAGAGTAACTGGTATAAGCTACACCTAGAGTAAACACAATTTGCAGTTGCTACTGTTTTGTACTGTGAAAAGAATAAATTATTATACTTAATATGCATGTAACACAAAAATAATTTTTTATTTTGTTTAGCTTTTGGACTAGGCCGTCGAAATTATTGTGTTCTACACGCACAATGTTATTATAAAGTAAAATAAGGCTTCCTTTAATATAGATTAAACTTTTTTTTTCGAAAGTTCAAATTTTGGCTATGTTTCTGTCAATAACCCATATCTTGATAACTGAAAACATTACTATATTTAAATTGCAAGAAGACTATTCTACGATACAATAAGTGTAAGTCGCAGATGGGTTAGATTTATACTTTGTCTAAAGAATAACAGTACTATGTATTGAATTTAAAAAAATAAATTACATATTTTTATCATTGATTTTTTTTATAATGCATAAATTATCAATTATTTAAAATATCAAAACTTATACAAATAAACAGCAGCATTTTAATTAAAGCAAAACAGATTCTTTAAACATGCATTTACATGATTAACCCATTAACGCCCGAATTAATTTTGAAAAATATTATTCGTTGATTATTTCACTTCTAAATTAATAGACAACTGACAGTAGAATATATAAACTTAAACAATTCTTCTGACAGTTTTAAATTTAAAGCCTATCATCATTTACTGACGTTTAGTGTTCTAGCGAAAAAACTTCGAGATAGAAAACTTTGAGACAACAGATTAATTTCTTATTATGTGTTGAAAAAGATCTCGAAAGTAAAGTATTATAATATATATTATTATTCAACTTCATTTAAATTAGTATACCTGCGCAAAAAGCAAAGATATGTGCGACGAATGAAAAATCATAAAATGACTATTCAAATTGTAAAATAATAATTAATAGTTTAATAAAACTTTCAGGGATCATTTAAAGTGACGCTACAAACTGTCACTAAAAAGCAAATATCATTCCAAGAAACCTCAAAAAATATACGTGCCATTTTATCAGCTGTCCTCAAATGAGGACACTGGGCGCAAACGGGTTAAATAGATACAAATCCGCAAATTACTAATATTATATGTCTATATGTAGAAATCATAGTTTTAGAAAAAAAAAAAAAAAGATATATATATGTATATATATATATATATAAAGCGGCTGATATATAAACTTTTATTTAAAAATAAAAGCTCCCTTAAATAAAATTCCATAAAAATACAATTAAAATAAAGTTGTAATAATAATGGATACATATTTATTTCATAAGCATTAGTTATTCTTGTTTATACGCTATGTAACCCTAATTAGATGTTTTTAAGGAAGATTCCGTCCAGTGTGGTTTAATATTTCTAGACAATTAATTTCGTTTGCACCCTTATAATTTTTCTTACTCACAGCATGGTATCATGTTTGGTCACCAAGATACTTCAAACGTCATATCAAGATAATTAACCTTATTTTTTATAGAAATAAAATCTTTAGTGCTTCAGCTTGCTTACATTTTTTTTCAATATTTTAGACTTTGACAAGTTGTTGTAAGGCAAAAAATAAGTATTTTATTCACATAATTTTTTTTTTTTTTTTTCCTTTTTTTTTCCATTTCGGATGCATATGACCTCTAATTAGATTTTTTTAATGTATTCATTTCATTAAAGCGCATTATTTCTAAAAAAATGTCGCTAGTTATTATATTACTAATTACAATAGTCAATATGAAATATCTATATTGTTGAGCATAGAGGATAAAATTTCATTTGAATGTCAGTATCAAAGTTATTGATTCAGAAATTCTTTTTTACAAATGTATGAAAAATAATGCCAAGAAATTTTCCCATGAGAAAAGTGACAATGAAAAACAGGCAATATTCCGCGACATAAAATGTTTAATATTTCTTTAATAACATGATATGATCAATATATATATATATATATATATATATATATATATATATATTATAATAATAAAGATGATTATTTAGTTCTTTCTTTGTATAAACTATTTCATTATTGCTTCTAGAAGTTTTTTTTTTCACACTCATAGATTATGAGAAGTTATAATACACCATGCATTAGTATTATATAACAACTTACTAATGTTTTGTAGATTACGACAGGAAAAAGCATTACAGAATGCAAACCGCTATGGTCTTTCGGTAACGATTATATATATATATATATATATATATATATATATATATATATACGTACATAATATATATATATAGGGTGTTTCAAAACTCATGGTCAAAAATTTAAAGGGTGGTAGAAAACATCTAAACAAGCCATTTCCACCATGCATACCTGTACAGTCTTGTGGCTTCCAGATCATTCCCATTCGCCAGACCATACATAAAATGCATGTTCGCCTTTTCCTGATTACTGTATGCCGCCATGCCTGCTGAAATTCACTGTAGAAATGACGATGTGTAAGATAAAGCGCGCTTAGACACAAGGCTAAGTATGATCTTTCCATTACAGCCCCCTCTAGCGGTCACCGCTTGCTCTCCGTCCATGCATTATATGGTGCAAATTGCTTGTTTAGATGTTTTCTATCACCCCTAACATTTTCGCCCATGAGTTTTGAAACACCCTGGGTATATAAATATTCCACAGAAATCGATCTGACAGATTGACATTGCCAGTTAATTTATTTTTTGTTGATTAATCATTCTCCAACAGATGAAATGCAGTAGAAATGCAGTACTCGACTGCAGTACTCTATGAAATGCAGTATTCGACATTAACAGATTTTATTGAAACTAAGTATGTTTTTTTTTTTTTTTTTTTTTCTGAAGATTAGGAATGTATCTGACAGTTTAAAAGAAATTAGTTTTCAATGTTAATATTCTTAGAAAAAGGAAAAAAAAAACCTTAGAAAACAAATGACTTCTTTGTGAAAATCAACGATTATGATGTTTTATGTTTGGAGTCAATAGATTAAAATTTTATTTAAAACTAATTTAATTGTTAACCAGCTCTTCCCGATCAGGTAAAATAGTGTAAAAAGTACACGTTTTCCAGCATTTTATATATATAAAAAAAATCAAATATAACAGTGATTTATAGTTTATAGCCGATAGGTTCCAGAAACGTTAATTCTTATTGCTTCTAACAGGGATAAACCTTACAAATAGCAAGTTGCTTCAAACATTTGAAAAATTAAAATTAAAAAATGCAGATTTCTTCCAAGAATAATGTTTAAAATACACATTAAACAATCCATATGAAACCTTTATTTATAAATGTTATTTTAAAAATTGAATTATAAAATTTATTATCACAAGATTAAAATAAAAGTAAAATACTGGTCACTTTTTTTCTAAAATTAAATTTTTTTACAAAGAAAAATCTTAAATGTAAAATATATGATTCAATTTAATAAAGAATGTTTTTGAATAAAATTTTAATGAGATCTAAAGTTTTATTGTACATTTTAAACATTATTTTAATTAAACATTCAACGTAACATTAAATACCCACTTTTGGGATGTATACATTTTAAATAAATAATTAAAACGATATAATATAACGGATTATTTGTTATTTATAATTTTCATTGCATTATTTCTTAGAAAATCTAAGAAAACTGTTTTGTAAGTGAAAGCAATATATCCGTATTTTCTACCGTCTTTAAATATCCAACATGAAAACATCAGAAAAATATAAATTTATATCTAGTATGTATTTAAAAATCTTAATATAATATTTTTATGTACTTTAACATTTATTACAGTATATAGACTATTAAGTTACTAATTCTAGATACGTTGTAGAATATTTGGCAGATTTGACTGATAGCTGTAAATGAACTTCTCTCCGAGTAAGATTCCTTAAATTATGGTATGAATATCCAAACATATCAGTATGTAGATATAATTACAATGTCTGTTCCGTTACGTAACTTGATATGTCTTGTTAATTACAACCTAGAGAACTGATTTATACATAAATGACACTGTAAAATATACATTCATATGCGTTGTGTACCTATTGTGGACTAAACTAACCAGTAAAATTTCGAATAACAAATGCCGTAATAATACTTCTCGCAAACATTAAAATAAACTGTAGAAAATTTATTGACTTTTCTTTAAATGCACGCGTAAGTATAAAAATCATTGCATAAAATATATGATCAACGCATGTAACATTTTCAGAGAATAAAATATTACATATAAATATATTATTCTCTAACTACATACTGGATATTAAACATTGACTTTTAAAAAACTAAACGAATATGAACTTTATATGAATGATTAATAAATTAAATTAATGTAATTTATAATCAAATTGAATTAGATTAGACAGGCTATTACACCTACAAAAAGAATAATATTTCATCAGCATAAAGTCTAGAATTAAAAATCGTCAATAAACAAAAAAAATACCTGGTGGTTTTTTTCGGAATTAAGAATGTCTATGGCGGGGCATGGAATCTAATGCTATACCACAACTTTTCATGCAACTTTTGAGCCAGTTGTTAATTCGAGCGAATTTTGTTGACTCAAATCACCTCAATTCCTAGTGTAATAGTAATTGGGAATATGAACAATTTTTCCTGGTTAGTCATAAAAAGTTGTTTGTACGAGTAATTTCTCCTACTAAGATAAGACATCAAGAAGAAAGTTCCTTGTCCACGCCAAGAAAAAAAAAAGGGCCGGAGAGAAGTAATTCATCGTTGTTCTCTCCACTCTTTCATGGATATTTCCTGTCGGCCCCGCTAAAAGAACAATAAATAAGTGCATTTTGACATGTACTGAACACCGTGCAGTGTTTGAATGATCGTTGACTCAATTTTGCATCCCTTCTTCGGATTCGACCTCAAGAAATTGGAGTAAAAATTGGCTCAAATTAAAATTTCGGAAAAAGTTTTTGTGTGTAAAAGGAGCATAACTGTTTTCAATATCTAGCGAATCCACGTCCCTTCTTGTTTTCTTAAAGCTTGACTCAAGTTTATAACATTATGGGTCATTTACTGTTTCAGTTTTGTTTACTGAAATATAAAATAAATTGAATACGATTTATACGTGATATTTCGGGGAACTGCTAATGTCTTGATTGGATATATTATATTACATTTGAAAAAGTTTTAGATTATGTTGCTGTAGTAACAAGATACATTCTCATCATGAACTTACACGAATCATCAAACCTTCTTCGAGACTAAGTTAATGACCTGAGTTGAGTAGACATCGCGCTATATCTACGCAGAGTGAATTGAGGATGGCCTGTGATTCAACACTAGGGGCCGTCTGGAGACAGGCTCTCATATTATTCTTAATCGGTATAGAAAATAGCTACCCCATTTTAGAAACCCAAAAGAGATAATTTCGGAGTATAGAGGACATTGCAGACATGACGGATTTACGTACACCAACAATTAATTAGGTACATGACGGTTTTCATTACGGCTCGAATAATGAACCCACAATCTTTCAATTATGAGCTAATCACTCAATACAAAGAGGTTACTGTAGATTCCCGGCGTAAATGAAAGGATTTTAAGAATTTAGGGATTTATGTGCCAAGAGTTCGCAATATTTAAGTAAATTTCAAAAGATTTTCTATATTAGGTATCACCAAACAGTAAATAAATGTGAAAACATATTTTAAGCAGTAAAACAATTTTTTTTTTTTTTTTTTTTTCCTTTCTAAAAAAGAAAAAAAAAATCATTGAATGGACGTAGACACATGATTTTATATTCATAATTTTCTTCAAAGATAATACTTTATTTTTTTATTTTATTTTTTTTAATAACTTTACAGTTAACACCAGTTTCAAGGCAAATACGGAATTCGTCGTTTAATGAAAAAAAAAATCCATTCATAAATTCCTAAAATTTGAAGCTTTACATTTATTATTACAGATGTACGATGTTTTGTTATGAATAAAACAAATTCAATTTTAGTTGCGGAAAAAAATAAAAGCCGTGTAATTAAGACAATTTAGCATATCAAGCTCAAAGAGTCACAATAGTTACATAAATATTATTATTTTTTATTTTGTTTCTTCTATGTAGAGTGTGGGCACTACATTTAAGCAAGTTTTTCCCCACATATAATACTCTCCCTAGTATATCAAAAAACATTCTGGTCATATGAATAAAAATTACAAACCTTTTACACTTTCTCCTGTATAAATAAGTAGAAACTATTGGAATCGTGAAAATTATCTACGTTCGGCTATCGATGGATTGATACTTTTTGAAATGTCCTGAAAAAGATTTGATCGTTTTACGAGAACTGTTTTTCTACGAGTATGTGTGCCTTTAAGTGTAAGTTTAAATAATTATTGTTTTGCTTTACGCTGTATCTCACGAAATAATGAACGAAATTTAACCTAACTTGATATTTAATTGTACTTTCAGTTACATTGTTGCTGATTTCTTTTAACGGACAATTTCTCAACATCTAGATCTGTCATTCCTTTTTTTTTTTTTTTTTTTTTTTTTTTGCAGCATAGAAAACAATTCGTGTAAATACACATAATGAAAATTATTTTTAACTTATCAATCTGGAAGTAAATAACAATATGTATAATAGTGACATTCAAGAAGGGAAAAAAATATGTGCATGTGTACTTTCCCTCTAAGGAGGAAAGAATCACTGGGAATTGTGTAACTTTTCGATATGGTATTTTTTAAACGAACTCACCAATATTTTTAAAACGAACAGTTATACAATATAACTGTGAAAAAATATTTTTGTTTTTTATTTATGTATTTATTCCTTTTTTTGTTTTAACAACAACAATAACAAATATCTTAGGATAGAAAGCATATCATCTGATTTTATTTAGGGCATAAAATTGGCATTCCTTCTATATTTAGCATTTTACTCATTTTAGATGGATCTCGACGGTTTTTATCATATAAAGTAATTTTATTAAATAATAATTTTAAAAAATAACTTGTGCAATGCAAATTAGCATAAAAAATATACAGAAGAAATTATTTTGATTACTAAAACATACTGCTTGTTATAACGTTACCTATTTTCTACACGTTTAATAATCTTGAATTAAAATTCGCTTCTTTCTTCAGGATGCCATGAATCCGTCCATTACACACTCAATTCTGAATTCTCATTCACGATTTTATCATTTTAAAACATTGCTAGTGAATCTAAGTGCTTACTGCTAGTGCTAGTTAAATACAAATATATCGGGAAATCTACTTATGTTTTTTCCTGTGATCGGATATATCGTATTCGATTACATTATTGATTGGATACCTTATTCTTCGCGCTGAAATATTTTAGTGATTTCTATGAAACTGGCTAGAATTGGCTAGTTCCCGTAGCGAGTATCCCACAGTGCTCTACGATCTTCATGTAACTGATTAGCCTGAATCTCTACACTACAACACATCTACCATCATCACTACCAAAATATTTTACATATTTTCAAAAATAATAATTATAAAAAACTAAAAATGCGATAGTTACATGCATTACTCTATTTAAATATAAGTTTCTAATTCTGAAAAATTTAATCTGATTAATACATAAAATGAAATTCTATCAACTATAAATACATACCTACAACAGTTACTAGAAGAGCAGAATGTCGCGTTCTAGCTTTTTTAAAATCTACCCTACACCGATAAATTCCTTCATCATCAAGAGTAACTTTATCTACTTGTAATACTGCCGGATGTCCAACAGATGTAAAGAAAGCTCTGCCAGTTAATTCTTCACTAGATGCATGTCTAGCTTGTCCTAATCTCCCTCGTCTTGCATCAATACTGTATATAGGAGTAGCTATTTCATCTTTATACCATAATACTAAATAAACTTCATCATCATCCATTGTGGATGTTATATCACATGGCAACGTCATCTGGCCGCCGGATACTGCTTTGTATGGAATTGGTATTTCTGAAAATAAAAAAAATAATAATATTTTAATATAATACATTATTTTTTTTCAAATATGTATTGTGTTACTTTAACTAAGAAATGTATTAACTACATAAGCATAATATTCGTTTATATGTGTAAACATAAAGTTGATAATATATAATGTCATATTTATATATTATAAACACTATGTGTAGAACTTGCAGTGACGTATCATAAAATAAACAATATTCTTGATAGCTATACATTCTTGCACTCAAAAGCAAGTATACATTCATACTTCAAATCTAATTTATTTTATATATTTTTAGTTAATAGTTAGTTCTGACAATTACATATACCTTAATTTCATATTTAAATCATTTGAATTCATTTAGATTTGCCTTAGTCATTTTATAAAGGCATAAACGAAATACTGATTGCCTCTAAAAGTAAAAATTTGTGTCCAGATGTGGATAAAAAATGTGTAACGTAAAAATTATTTTTAAATTATTAGTCTCTTCAGATTTAAGAATAAAGAAGTGGAGTGAATACGGAAAGTTCAGTAAAAAATAAATAATAATAATAATAATAATAAAAAAAGATGAAAAGAAAGAAAAGAAGAGAGAGGGAGAGAGGGAGAGAGAGAGAGAGAGAGAGAGAGAGAGAGAGAGAGAGAGAGAGAGAGAGAGAGAGGGGGGGGGGAGAGAGAGAGAGAGAGAGAGAGAGAGAGAGAGGGAGAGAGACTGAATGTTTTGATTGAACATGAGTCAAATTTAAAGATTAAAGAGACGCACTATATGCATATAAGCATTAATTTAGTAAGACTCATCACTGCTAATTCTTCACTTAATTTAATGTTTTAGTATGGTTTAATATAGGAAAGAAAATGAGCTTTACTTTTGCATTCAAAATATATATTCAAACAGCAAAAAATAAATTATTTGCTGTAGTTTATAAGATGGTTTCAAAAAAAAATTAAGTTAATGCTTTATTAAATATATCTTAAAATATATATATATATATATATGTATATTAACAGCTGTTAGGATTTAGGAAAACATATTATTTCTTGAAACGTAAAAAGACTCTTTTAAGAAAACAAATTAAATATGAATATTCATTGGAAAATTAGTTCGATAAATAACACTGAATCATTTTACCATATTCGATAACGAATGATTTTGATTTTACTACGTTTTCCCTAACAGCACATTTATCCCAATAGCATTCTGTGAATGTCCCTTGGATATCTTTTGTACCATAAGATATCCTGAAGATGTCCTGGGGAGAAGATGTGTTGTTACAGTCATTATTCCTGTTACAGGATCTTCAGAAATTTTTAAATATTGGATAGCTCAATAATAACATTCCGCGTTTTATGCACTTAATTTATAATATTTGAAACATAAATGAATAGCCTGTATTATATGTTAAAAATTCTCCAAACTTTTGTAAATGTGAACTTACCCATTTTCTTTTTTATATATATGTGTGTGCGTGTGTGTATTTGTTTATCCTTGGACGAAGAAATTTAATACTGAAATTAAATAAACAAATATATAGATGTATACAATGAAGAAAAAAGAGGATCTTGTTGTGTCATAATCTAATGATTTCGTGTGCTGGAGGATCTCATTTCTTTTATTGTAATGAAAATTCGTCTTCGTAAAAAAAAAAAAAAAAAAAAAAAAAAAAATGCACTTTTTTAACTGTGTATCATACTACGTTCGGTCTTCATCTTTAAGGTTAATTTGAGTGGTGATCTTATTTCAGTTCAAGTTAATTAACACCAAGGACTCAACTAAGTACCTACAAGAGAGTGAGGGCAGATGCTAAAGCAGTATTAGCAAGTTTAAAAAATTGCTAATTTAAAAGAATTACATGAAATTCATACGCTGAAACTATAATAAATTTGTGTATACTCTACGATCTTTACTTACACAGTTATCAAACAAAATACATGAATGAAAAGCTGAGATGTAAGTAACATTTTTTGTAAATATATTTTCAGAAAATTATAACCAGTAATGACGTCCGCTGATAATTCGCATGTCTTTAAGAATTTTACGAATTATGATATAATATTTTTGAGCTTTTAGTGGGAATTTACAATATAGTTAGGAATTTTGTTTCTACAATATAGTTATTGTGCAAGTTTCATTAATTTATTCAAATAAAAATAAAATTTTCAAGAAATAAAACACGTGTTGATATAAGTGCTATGTGTGAAAATATAATGCCATTTATTTCGCTGTTAAAAATAAAGTCCGTTTCATTGTTAAAAATTAGCATCTCTCCAAAATTGGCGTCAAATTGAGCTAACATAGGTGCAATGAATATTTTTTAGAAATTTGATATTATGTTTCAGCATTTTCGTAGGGCATAATACCAAAATGAAAAACCTGAATTGGTAAAAATTACCATTTAATTTCTAAAAGTATTGGTTGCAGCTAAATTGACGAAAATGTTTTCTTCTTTTAAGAGATAATTTTATTTTTCGCTCTTTAACATCGATTTTTGTTTATACTAGAACCCGGCGTATTCTCCCTTTTATACGGATACTCACAGGGATGAGAAATTTCGGCGTTTCATGCTACTACTATTTTTATGATAAAAATTTACCATAATTTTTACAGTAATATGTCCTGGGATTATATGTCTGGGATTATTCTACAAAAATAAGGTGTAATTAACATCAGAAATTTCTCTATCATGAAAATGTCATGAATAAAAGGCGGAGACTTTGAATTCAACTAATATATATAAACTGTAGGTTTAAAATCATAGTGTCAGTTTAACTGCAACAAAAGTTTTAGGAACTTTGAGCATTAGGTTTCACCATTTAATCAGTGCCAATTTAGTAGTGAACAGTATTAAACTTATGAACCAAATTTAATAATTTTTGCGCCAAATTTCTAAAATTATTGATTGAAAGTAATATGGCATTTTTTAATTGTTAAAAATATGACTGTATTTCAAACAATGTGATTTTAATTTTAATACTGAGTACGTTTACTTAAATTAAGTTTACTCCGTATACCACGTCAGCGCATATATATATATATATATATATATTTCAAAATTAGGATACGTTTATAAAAGGAGTGTTTAGTTACCGACAGTTGAGTGAAGGGCCTAAGAATCTGGGATGTTATGGTAATCCAAGAAACTTTCAGAACTGAAGAAAGACGTTTAATAACAAATACTAAACATGAAACATAATTAAACTGAAATTTTCAACTTGTTGCATAAGAAAATTTAATGCTCATGAAATTTATTTCTTGGTTTGAATATTTTATGTTGAAGAAATGCGTAATAGACATCTTTTACACTTCTTGATTAAGTTAGTTATGCTATCCATTAAATAAAAGGTTTTTCATTTATTTACATTAACATTATTATTTTTTTAAATCTAATTCAAGCATCTCTTTTCGTTCTTACAAAAAAAAGTTAATTCAAAATATTGAACTCTTACTACAGCATAGTTTATTAATATTTATCTTTCATAACTGCCTTTATTAAAAATATTTTACGTAAAATTCGTTATAAAATATACATCTAGTTTGAATTGATTCTTTTAGCATTTGCAATTAACGAACATAAATTCGAGAAGATTATGTGCAACATATTTAGCTTATAACAAATGTATCTGTTACATATAATAAGGGAGCAATGTATTGTGACATTACGATAAATAGGAATTACCAGAAATGTCTAGGTGAAGTATTACTAGTAATATAACATCAAGCTAGTGAAAATATTGACTCTCTTGGGTGTGCACGTTACATACATCCAATATCTTCACAATATTTTCTACAGTCAAAATAGTAGTAATTGATGGGAAGGAAATATAATTCCTGATAGATAAAGGTCCGCAATATACATTTTCGATATGCGTTAGATTAAATTTGTACATCATTACAGAATGTTGTGATAAAGCCAGCCGACTGCAGAATTCTCTGCCTCTTATCAGTCATAATCCTATGTTTGACATAGCACATCAGTTTCACTTGAAACAAATTATCCCAGTAACAAACGTTCATTTGATATGCAGATATTTTGAAGAGAGATTTGATACGTATATAAGACTTAATCAATTTAAGCCAAGATATCATATTTTATTAAGTATAAGCACCTTCATCATTTTCAAATACTGTGATTTTAAGCATTTAAATTGATATATACACTTAATAAGAAATATATAGACTTATTTTATTCTAATAACAAATGTAGCATATGAAAGTAAATTGTATTTTATAGGTATTATATTTATTGGATTCAATTAGAAATTACGTGGGAATTTGACTTATAATAAGGAAATAATGTTTTTCATACAGCATAAAAAAAGTAATAAACGTAAAGATGATTAAGTACCCTCTCAATACACATACACAAAAAAGAGATATTCACAAATTTTTCACCTTAAAATGTTCCAAGTGTTACAAACATGAATAAAAATAAATGAATTTGACGCGACTAAAGTCAACAGTTAGACAAAATTATTCCACTTACAAATATAAAAATTTAAAGGTCTTTTCATTTTATGTCGAAAGATCCTTTTGCGATACGCTTTCCAAAGCTAGACTTTCAACAGAGATAGGGAGAAAATACGATTTTCACTTATTCCTTTATAGCTCAAAGAAAAAAAAAAAACATCGATAAGATTCCTGCGTTAAAATTTCATAAAAAACGAATATGTACAATGCAGGTATTCTAGAAATTTAACTTTCTCCTAGAAAACGACGGGGGGGGGGGGGTATTTTTAACGTGATTTTTAAACATCCTTTAATACAATATATTACCATAAATGACCACACAGTTTCGATTTCAGACTATCAAGAATATCAAGAAGAATACTACAACATTTTCTATCCGCAAAACGCCATCCTATAAATTAGAAGGTCGAAAAAATATGTTAGGATTTAGAGAGAAAATTTTGTCCCCCCCAAAAACAAATATGGGGAAATGTAAAACATTAATTAAAAACAAAATATTTAGGATCACAATGTAAAAAACAAAACTAGAAATGTGTTGTGGCAGAGCAAGTGCATATGCAATTATTTTTAATTATCTGCTGTATTCATTTGTATGTGCCTAGCAAATCTATAGTAATAAAATCAGACTTTTGTCTGTAAATTTGTCGGAATCAAAAAATTTTGCGATATATTCACGTTTCACACCCCATGAAAGCCGAAAATGACTTCAGCAAATTTTGCCTGTGTGAGTGTGTGTGTGTGTCTTCGTGTCTGTATGTCGCTTTTTTTGTCCGGGCATCACTTGAGAACGGCTGGGCGGAATTCAACGGCGCTTGGCAGGAATTTAGGTCTTCACCAACTTCAAATTATATCTATCAACTTTTCAGAATCCTCCCCCCCCGTTCCCCCCTGGGGGGTATAAGACAAAAACACGTTTGTCCGAGCATCACTTGAGAACAGCTGGACTGAATTCAACAGCGTTTGGCAGAAACTTAGGTCTTTACCCTACTTAAAATTATATATATAAACTTTTCAGAAATTCCCCCCCCCGTTCCCCCCTGGGGGACAAAAGTCAAAAACACGTTTGTCCGGGCATCACTTGAGAGCGGCTGGACTGAATTCAACAGCGCTTGGCAGAAACTTCAGTATTTATCCAACATAAAATTATATCTATCAACTTTTCAATAATTCCCCCCCCGTTCCCCCCTGGGTGGAAAAAGACAAAAACACGTTCGTCCTGTCATCACTTGAGAACGGCTGTACTGAATCCAACAGCGCTTGGCAAAAACTTAGACCTTTACCCAACTTACCCAACTTAAAATTATATCTATCAACTTTTCAGAAATTCCCCCTCGGTTCCCCCCTGAGGGGCAAAAGAGAAAAACACGTTTGTCCGGACATCACTTGAGAACGGCTGGACTGAATTCAACAGCGCTTGGCAGAAACTTAGACCTTTATCTAACTTAAAATTATATCAATCATCTTTTCAGAAATTCTCCCCTCCCCGTTCCCACCTGGGGGGGGAGGGGGAAAAGACAAAAACACGTTTGTCCGGGCATCACTTGAGAACGGTTGGATTGAATTCAACAGCGCTTGGCAGAATCTTAGATCTTTATCCAACTTAAAATTTTACCTATCAACTTTTCAGAAATTCCCCCCCCCCGTTCCCCCCTGCGGGAGAAAAAGCCAAAAACACGTTTGTAAGCATAACTCGGCTCCTATTTACTTCACAAAATAGAAATTCCACATGGGGAGACTAGACATGAGTACAAATAAAACATTATATGCGATTTAGGAATTTTCGATTTTTTAAGGAAGGAAGGGAAAAAATCGACTTTTGGAGGGAAATTTTGAAAATTCCTGATTTGAGTCGAACTCTACCAAACATGGAATAAAGATGTTGAAAAAAGGCTATGCGACTTTCTTAGGATATTTCCTAAAACACATTTTTGATTTTTTGTGATCTGCCATTTTTTTTTCTTTGGGGGGGGGGGGGGGGGGTATGTGTTACAAAGGGCAAATTCGAGACACATTTTTAGCGCTAAATTTGTCCTGGAGAATTTATGAGAGCTGCGGTCACGAAATTTGGTGCTTGGAATTTTTATATGCAACCGGCACCTAAGAAACGGGATTTATCTAAATACCCCCTTTTCCCCCAGCGGGACAGGAAGCAAAAAAAAAAAAAAAACGTTTGTAAGCATAACTCGGCCCCAAATTACATCACGGTGAAGAAATTGCACATGATGAGACTAGGCTTGAGTATAAATAAAACATTATGTACGATTTTAGAATTCTTGATTCTTAAAGGAGGGGTGGGAATCGTTTTTCGAGGGGGAAATTTAAGAAATTCCGGATTTTTTAGTAGAGCTCTACTAAAAATATTACAAAAGGTATTGAAAATAGCCATGTGTCTTCTTTAGAATATTTTCAAAAACATATTTTCGTTTTTTTGTGATTTTAATTTTTTTTTTGAGGGGGGTGGGTTGCAAATTCAAGCGCCCCCCCCCCCCACACACACACACTTTAGCGCTTAATTTGTCTTGGGAAAGCTATGGGATCTGCGGTCACGAAATTTAGTGCGCAAATTGTTTATATGTATCTTACACTTATTGTAACGAGATTTTACGAAGTTCACTCACTTACCCATTAGGGTCGGGGGGGGGGCAATAAACACGCGTAAAAACACGTTATTCTGTTTGAATTCGCTTTACATTATCTTAGAATGATTCGTTTTCGTGTTTCGATGTTGATTAGGTGTACGCATTATGTACTTTGGTGAGATTTCGCAAAACTTCTAACTTAGCCGCTGGGGAAGGGAAAGTAAGAAGCGGTAAGTTGATGCCGAAGGCAGTTTGGATCCGGAATCCTCACGTTGCGAGCGGGAAAAACCTCTACGGAATACAGAGGAACCTTTAACTTAGATTATTAATAATGTAATGGAATTTTGACAACTCATTTAAGTATAATGCACAGCGAAGCGAGCAAAGCCTGCTAGTATATTCAAATATTCATAAACATGTAAAAGTTTCTTTAAAAAATTGCAAGAAATTCCTGTTTTTATTGTAAGATGTAGGGTATTAAATCCAATGTAGAGCCACTTTTAGGAAATTTGAAATACTGTAATAGACACAAATTATTGGAATCAAAATTAAAAATGACTAAATATCAAATGATATTTAAGTATTTTTATTAAACAATTTTTAACAGCACAATAACATGCGATGAGAAAGTTTTAATTGCATAATTTTTTAGCTAAATATATTGGGCTACACTGTAAAAAAATGTTGTAAAATTACAACGAATATCCCTCATCTTGTGATGTGATAAAATCACGCATTCGTGCTGTAAAAAATTTTCAAGCAAAACGTGCTGTATTTTTACATTCACTAAGGCGTCAAAAAATCATGTGACACAGATACACCAATGACCTTCAAACATGAACTAAAACTTTTAAATGTTTGTTATGTTACGCCACGCCTTTAGCTATCATAAACGGAAAACGCAAAAAATGGAGGAACGAAGCCACGATTAGGATTCATATTATGATCAACACAAAACTTAAAGTAACAAGTAAGTTATAATTGTTTTAATTTTGATTTTATTTCTTCTCTTTTTTAATTCTGTCAATATAAGTTTGATAAGGGTCTGCGTTTTATTAATGAAATCTAATCTTAAAAGCTCTGTCTCATGAAACTGTATTTTGAGTTATGCGCATTAAAATTTCCAACACAATAATTATTTCCTCTCGAAATAAAACTATTAAACTCCAACATTTTCAGACTAATTTATTTTAAAAATGATTTAAATCACTATTACTTATTGATGATGAAAAATAATGTATTAGTTTTTAATTCTGAAAAATATTATGGCATTTAAAATAGAACATTATTTAATAAATATTTAATATGAAATTTTTGTACGTTTTTTAGTATTTCATTACTTTTTTGTTTTGTTTCTTTCAAGTTTCCTTTATAAATTGTATGTATTAGGATTATATTTTATTTTTTTAATTTTGTTCGCTTTTTCTGATAATTCCGTTGTAGTTTGTTACGTAGAATGTATTGATAAAGTGTTTATTTCTTGTTTATTTTGTAAAATTAATATATTTGCTAAAATTGTACGGATATATGTATGCTACAAAATTTAGTTTAATAAAGCATTGGAAAACGGTCATTTTAATTTTCATGAGTTCTAAAAAATATTAATTAAAAGTTTTAATTATTTGATGTACTTATTAAATATAATGCTTCTGAGTTGACTAATTTTTTAATATTTCTTTAGTGAATTAAAAATGTATGCATTATTATTATTATTATTTTAACAGTAATAACAATATAATTTGTTAATAAAACACTTTTTTATTATTATTATTTAAATGGTTTTTTTTTTTTTTTGAAACGAAGTCGTTACTGCATTATAATTCTAATATTCATTCATAAAATAGAATTTATTGAAAGCTTTAAAGGTATTATATTTCATGTAAAAATTCATAAGCTTTCCAAACTTATATTGACAGAATAAAAAAAAGGTGAAATAAATAAAAAATTAAAACAAAATAACTTAAATAAAGATTAAAACACATACAGATTAAGATAAATAAATAAAAAAGAAAACAAATATAGTACCCCCCCCCCTCATTTTTTTTTTTTTTTTTTTTTTTTTTTTTTTTTAATGAAAAAAAAAAATACAACACAGCGTGTTGTAAAATTAAAACAGCCTCTTTGAAAATTCAAGCACGCATTTATTTACATAACACTTGAAATTTAACGCACATGGTGTTGGCGATTTTTTTACCCGCACATTGTGATGTAATCTAGTATGTTCATTTTTTACAGTGTACTTACATGAAAATTCAAAATAAAATTCCGGAAAAATTTAAAAGGTTACACCGAAAACATTAACTAAATTTCAGTTCTTCAATAATAATAATAATATAAAATAAAATAAAATAAAGTAAAATGCAATAAATAAATAAATAACTATAAAGGAGTATAACTAAAAAATTTATTTTGATTGAATCAATAGTAATGCAGTGCAGTTTGGTTGTAAATAAATGTAGATAAAAACTTCCGTTATTTTCTTTCTATATATATATATATATACAGTCATATTTTAAGATGAACTAAAATTCAGCTCATTCTTTTTCTTAGGGTTTTCATATAAATAGCTTAATACATTTTCCTAGTAATGTAGGAAAATTAAATTTTGTTAGCTCTTGCGCATTTTCTGTTAAAAATCATTTGGTGACATTTCTCATATTTCATTAGAAATTTAATGTATTTATATTCTAATTGCAGTATATTGTGCTTCGTATCGTAGATTAAATTTTTAAATGATTTTTGCATTAGTTTTAATACACTGAAAATTATAACACAAAAGTGATTTTTTTTTTCATTTTTAAAATAAATCTTTATATCCTATAAATATATGTGCTAGTATCATAAATGAATACAGATAATTAAAAGAAGCTTCATAATCACATGCTACAGCCAGAACGCATTACAAGATTTGTATTTTACAGGGTGGTACCAAGTAAATTATCATTAAAAAGAAAAAAAAAAAAAATCACGGATCCTGCTTTTCTCCTTAGAACAGATTTATTTAATAAATATATGAGGCACAGCATGTTCTTTACACCTCAATAGTTTCAGGATAATTTATCAATATTTTTTTTCAAAATTTTTGACAAAACATCTGAAATTGACAGTGTTTCGTTCATTTATAGTAGGGTTGCATAATATTCTTGCTTTGATATATATTTATTGTTTCGTAAGTGGCAAAAAAAAAAAAAAAAAAAAAAAACTTTGGCAAATGCAAAAGTATTACTCACAAGGAAACATTCAAAAGGTGTCGTTTTCAAAAAGTATTGAAAAAAATATATGTGACTCTAAGAGAAAGTGAAAATAAATTATCGGCTGGAATGAATTACAGCGACCACAAAAAATTATCAAAATTAAGCATATTTGGCGATTTCACAATGTTAGGCGATTGATTTTGAGTACTTGGCGGAGAAACAAAACACGATTCTGTTCGTACGTGGCAATCTCGGTGCTAGCGAACATCGCTAATTATTGTTGCGTACTTGGGGTTCGTGAGTTGTCCGAGAATGAAAGGCAAAACTTACAAATATTCAGTAATTTATTCACAGAAAGTTCCAGAAAAATACAGGTCTATAAACCAAGTATCAGCTTCAATTCAACCAGTAAACACAGCTTAAACAACAGCTGTCAATAGCAAATCCACAGTACAAACTGTATAGCAATAACACATAAAGCAAGTCTCTTTCAAAAAGGCTCAAAGCAATGCAAGCGTCAGCGAAGCTGGCTGAGAATTGAACTGAACTAGCCTTGGCGAAGAAAACAGCCTTAATATACCCCTGTAGAAAAGTGTGGAAAGTTCCAGAAATTCACGTATCTCATCAGCCACTGAGATCAGAGCTTGCATATTTGGTATATCCCTAATAAGGATTTTTTCGCCAATGTGGGGAAAAGTCGCCAAATTTGGCGCCAAATCCATTACCTGCTTTATTGGGGCTTTTTAATCCGTTTTTAAGGGAAAATAAGGCTATTTCAACGCTAAAACGACTAGAAATGCACAAAATTAGCACTTTATCAACTTACTAAGCCTCTTTGAAAGAATTTATACAAAAATAAACGCAATTATTTTCAATTTTGTAACATTATGCTTAATTTTGATAATTTTTGGTGCTCGCTGTTATTCATTTCAGCAGATAATATTTTCTCTTCCTGGTGTTTTATGAAGATTATATATCATATATGTATTTTTCAATATTTTTTTTAAGACAACACCTTTTGAATGTTTCCTTGTCAGGCAAATGAGTGGTTTACTAGTCTAAAATTTGTTTCTTACTTCTAACTCTAGAAGTAATAATATGCAATCTTTTTATCCAATCTTTTAATCTAAACTTTACAAAATCATTGACTAATTTTACACCATACCGTGGACTTGAAATAGCAGTACTTCACAGTGCTAAAAAAATACATCATAAGGTTTCACGAAGAAACAGTATTAACAATCAATTATTGTATTAATGAGGTCTCTAATTCAGTATACTAAATGTTCAATATGTATTTGCTAAATTCAGAACAGTTCGCCGAATCTAAATATTTACCTTAACAAAAGGGAATCTCATTACACATAAAGCAACATATGTTTAAAGGGTAACAAGGTATGTTTCCTACGTATGAGTTTTGATATAAACTGTGAGGAATTATGAATGATTTAGCTTCCCCCTTACTAATTGTGTTTAAAGCTACATCACTTTCATTTGAATTTAATGGCCTTGGAAACATTCATAGATTTAAAATATGAATAGCTCTAAAATCATGTAACGTACACTTATATGGTATGTATAGGCTTTATTATGGTCAGCTAATTAAGAGAATATATTGCTTTCATTGTTGAGAATGTTGCACATTTATTACTAGAATCAAAATCCCTTTATTTATGAGTTTTGTAATTTGATATTTCCAATGTTATGGTTCTAGTGAAGATAAAACGTTTTAAATATCCAAAATAAATTTACTGGTACTTTAAATGAATTGTGTTAAAATGTATCAATGGATCTGGTTGTTAATAGATTATAATTTTTGTTTATTATAATCAATTGCATTATTTTTATCTTTGAGATGAATAGTAATTAATTATGTAGAAATTATTGCGTAGGAAGTTTAAACTCCTACAGAGGTTATAATAGCCAGAGTTATTAAAATTGTACCTTTGAATAATATATATCTATGTATATTTTGTCGGAGAATAATATTACTTTATTTTTATATATTTCTGAAATACTTAATGTTATAAATTAGTAAACTATAAGAGTTTTGATTTTAATGAGATTTTATAAACTATGTGATGAAAAATTCAATAAATGATTTTTTTTACTTTAGAAGTTTAAATATTTTTTAATGTCTTAGCAACATTAAAATCAGCCGTAAAATAGTTTTTATAGATATCTTGCTTTCATATATTTATTTAGGTTTTTAAACAAGTATGTTAGATTTAATTAAAATTTTCAAACAGTTATGAAGTTCGTCAAACATATTTTCATACTTGTACAGTCGGTAACAAAAGTGTCCGAACACTAGCAAAAATTCCTATGTAAAAAAAGTACACGTCGTACGGTTTTGTTAAATAAATCCTTGTCGAAACCTATTCTTAGTCAGTGTAAGAACACGATTCGATAAGGATTCAGTTCACAAAACCGTATGAAGTGTACTTTTTTTACATAGGAATTTTTGCTAGTGTTCGGACACTTTTGTTACCGACTGTAGTTATATATAGAGGCAGTTTAAAAGAGGGGGTAATAAATACTACAATAAGATTGATACCTAACAATAAATAAACTTAATTATTATAGACTTGATTTTCCCTCCCTCGGATTTCCATTTCTGTCAAAAAAAAAAAAAAAAAAAAATCGGTATTATGTATTGTAAAAAATATTGTAATATCTTTTAAATTTTAAATATTGTAGGGTAAAAATGATCAATTTCGGATATCCAAAGCGGTAATTCAATGTAACACGACAAAAGTGAATTAAAATATGATTTTAATTGTTTTTAATGAAAATAAATTAATACATATTGAAAAAGAATTATTCTTTGATAATTTTCGTAGCATAAATTATCGAGGAATACTTTTTTTATAATAGAAAAACTTTTGATGAATGAAATATTTTATAACTATTACGCCCAAATTTAACGATATCAACAACGTTACTATTTTAACGTAAAATAGACTGAGTAAGTCATTTAAACACTTTTATTTATCTTCAAGATTATTATAAACTTTTTTTTTTCAGTAAATGAATTTACCTTAATTAAGAAACGCCAATAAATGAATCACTTTATAGGGATATTAGATCTCACATACTTAAGTTGTGCAGAAATGTCAAGCGTTATTAAGTGAACTGAAAGTCCAATGAGATTGAATGGTTTCGATGAATAATTGACAGTAGTAAGTGGAAAGCTGTGGAAATTGAAAAAATCGGGTACTTCTGCTGTATTTAGAGTAGTTTGGGGAAGATGCTTTAAGGTAAAGATTGCGAACTGATTCTCCAGTCTAATATATTAAAATAGGGCACATTCAATGTGTTTATGAGCGACTCGAATGTGAATTGTAGAATTGATCTTTGATAATTAATTAAAGTCAAGTAAAATTAGTTGGAATTGCTTTTTCGCGAGGTTTATTTTATCCAATTAACCCAACATTACGTATTATGCAATATCAGGCATATAATAATTATTTTACTACAAGTAGTAGAAGTATATTCAACTGGTTAATCAACCCCAAAGAGCACCCTCCCCCTCTTTTTTTTAATAGCTTAAATAAAATATTGGGTTATTTAATTTTTGCTTCTTCATTTACATTATCTGCCTTTTTAGCAATCAAAATGAGTAATAGCGAAGATGCTGGGAATATTCAATCCTTACATCTTAAGGTTCATCAGACAGTTTCACCCTTTCTCTTTTACCATGTATTCCCATTGGATTTTTATTGCTTCGTATTATAAGAATATCTCATTCAAAAATTACGTTATTCGAATTTTATATTTTGATTTCCATTCTTTGAACATGTTGCTGTTTGGATCAGTAAGCAATAATTTAAAAAAAAAAAAAAAAAAAAAAAAAAAATCAATATTTCGTTTAGAGATTGGAGATTAGTGTCTTAAGTTTACTTACCAAAATAAAAATTAATTAATTTTGATTTTTTTTTTAATTACTCACTAAGCGAAAAGGTGACGTGCTCAAAGAGGTATATTGAAAAAAATGTCATTTTAGGTTGCGATATCTTTATAAAATGAAGCAACGAAAACCGCATATGTTTACATTGGAAGAAAGAAAGGGAAAATTTGACTGATGTGCAAAGTTAAATTTCTACAACATTCAGGATAGCTCATTCAAAAATGAAATTTTTTTAATTATGTGTTTGGAAATACATTTTTTGATCATGTCACCTTTTAGTCTAAAGAACAAATTTAAATAAATAAATAAATAAATAAACATTTCTTTTAGAGGTTAAAATTTAGAGTCTCAAGTTTACTTTTAAAAAAAGTTTCCTTAATGAATAAAAATATTGAAGTTTATTTAAAAAAAAAAAAGAAAAAAAAAAAAAAAAAAAAGAAATGCTCAATAAGCTAAAAGGCGATATGTTCAAAGAGTAATATATATATATATATATATATATATATATATATATAAAACTTCATTTTTGAATTATATATCCTTATAATACGGAGAAACAATATCCCAACAGGATAACATCAGAAGAAAGAAAGTTTGAAACTGATTCATGTGCAGCCTTGATGAATTTGAAAGGCGTCGTATTACATGAATATGAAAAGATGACTTGGCTATCAGCGCTGCTGCAGAAAAATTTTGTAGCTGTGTATTTAATGTACATGAATATTTGAAGCAGTGGTCACAGAAAGCCACTGTCTTGAGCAGATCAGAATCCTGTCGCAAATGGTCCTTACCCGACACAGAAGAACGAAGTACTCGCCCCATGACTGTGTCTCATCGTTATCTGCAGCATAAATTAGAACTTTGAATATCCACAATGACAATAAACATTTCCATTTGACGCACTGCAGCTACCAATTGTTAGGTATACGTAGTAAAATTCTGTCGGAGGAATAAATATTTTATTGAAAATTAACTATTTTCTACAGTTATGTTTACAAAATAGCTTTTTAACGTTGTTCGTTTCAATAAAAAAATTCGTTATTGTTGATACAAGTGGTTTTATTTATTTATTTATTTATTTTTCTATGTGATGTGATGATAAAAAGTGGTGTTTAATATATTAATATATATAATGACCCTCATCTGTCATGAACGAATCCGGTTAGTACCGCTTCAAAACAGAAACTTTTGGCAGCCATTTTTTTTTCCGTTTGTTTAATTCAACTTAGGAAACATACATATCATTTTCATACATGTTTTGTATCGCACATATTCTTCTTATTTCCACTAAAACCTTGAAAAACTATTCAATTGTAATGTTTAAATGTCTGAATTAAATAAAACGGATCACTGGCTATTATAAACATGAACCTATAAATAGAATTATGTAACTTCATGATTATAAACAATGCAATACCAAATAAAAACAAACCAAAACTGTTGCCATTCAGAAAATACAAATTCAAAATGGACAACTTTTTTAATTCCGAATGAACGACTCTTTGACTGTTTCATTAAAAAAACGCTTAAAATATTTCTAAAACGTATTAAAGCCTTAAAAATCTTAAAGTATTTGTAAAAACGCATTAAAGCCTTTAAATATTTTTATAAAACTTCATTGTTTGTTTACATTGTAAGATATGATTGGCGTCGAGTTTAGTACGTAAATGCCGCCAGTTGATTTTAGTTTTGAAATTAGTGTAAAAGGATAGTTGGGATAGAATGTTTGGTTGGGCAAGTAAAGGTCACCAGTTGAAATGAGTATTGAAAGTAGAGTAGTCTAAGGTGATAATGTCGAGTCAAGGTAAAATGTTCGGTTGAGAATGAGAATGTCCCTAGCTGGATCCTGGATATTTTGGCGATGTTGTAGGTGAGATAGTTGGTTGGAGGTATCCAGTAGAGGTGAATTTGGGTTCGCATGGAGTGTCTGTAGTTATTGGATAGTTAGTTAGAAAATTTGAAAACAGAATCTACGATAGTCTTAAAAAAGAGTATTTTGGTAAAATGAAGTGAATCGTTTTTTCTTATTATGAGGACTTTAAATACGCAAGCCAAGTGATGACGTCACTTGCCGTCTGTGGATACAAGAAAATATTTACTATGTTAAACGCCCAATTGTAAAAAAATATTAAAAATCAAGGGAAATTATTTCCCGATTTTAATCCCCATATTTAGGTTTAGATATGTATTAGTTATCATGTGCATGTGTTAGATTAAGTTGTTTTTGTTCTAAAGTTGATAAAATTTGAATTTTCAAATTTCAAAACTCTAGATAAAAAAAAAAAAAAAAAAAAAAAAAAAAAAAAACTTCCATATTCCATTGAAAACATAAACATTTCATTTCAAAGGATGATATTTACACAATAAATATCCAACTAATATACTAATTAACGTTCCTACCCTGTATGGGTCGATTCGACCCATTTTTAAAATTAATTTTTTGATATCTTCTACAGATTTTAATTTTGATTGTTCAAACATTATGTATGCCTCAAAAATATGCATTCGTTTAATATATGATGTTTTCAGAGTCATTGGTTTGTTTTAAACCACCCCAAAAAAATATGTGACATATTACCTGTCTGGGTCGATTTGACCCACATTATTAACATGCATAGAAATGCTTAAAAAACCAATTTTTTCTTTTCAGTAGACTTCATTTTCAGGAATAGTCAATAGATGGCGATAGTTGTCGGAAACGTAGATGTAAAATGAGCTCCATAGATATTATTTCTTAAGACCTAAATTCAATCTATACAAAGTGCGTCGATTCGACCCATACAGGTAAAACGTGCATAAAAACGTGTATTAACATGCATAGAAATGTTTAAAACACCAATTTTTTTCTTTTAAGTAGACTTCATTTTCAGGAATAGTCAATAGATGGCGATAGTTGTCGGAAACGTAGATGTAAAATGAGCTTCATAGAAAATCTTTCTTAAGACCTAAATTCAATCTATACAAAGTGGGTCGATTCGACCCATACAGGTAAAACGTAAAATTTTTTCAACAGGGTAGGAAAGTTAAAAGAAAAATGATAAATATTCTATCATAATTTGAAGTGAAATTTGTTTTCAAATGTCTAAATAAAGTATCTGATATAAGATACTAATATGTTGCAGCGGAATAGATTTGATATCGGTCATCCTTGGCAGAAAAAAAAATGTATATATATATCGCCAAATTATCTGGCGAATATAATTTAATTCCTTTAAAAAATCATGGTTATTTTAAAAACTTATATTAAGAGAGTAATGAATAATATGAAACAATATTTCGCACAATACATATTACGAAAATATACATCTGGCATGTATATTTTCGTAGTACGTTTTTGATCGCCAAATACAGAAACGCCAAGGACAACAGAGTTTTGAAATTTAAAATTAAAATTTTGTCAATTTGACAGCAAAATAACTCAATCTAACACATGCACATGATAACTAATACATATATATACCCAAATATGGGGATTAAAATCGGGAAATAATTTTCCTCGATTTTTAATATTTTTTTACAAAAAATCCAATGGGCGAATAACATAGGAAATCATTTTCTTGCATCCACGGACGGTCAGTGGCATCACACTTCGCTTGCGTATAGAGCACTTAATGGAACACTGGGATGTGTTGTTGCTGTTGTGTTGTCGGGTCTATATTTTTTGTCAACCAGCAGTTTTTTTATTGTCATTCATATTTATTGATCGGGTAGAATTTTTTTAGTTTCAGAACGAAAATTATAAAACATCGAAACACATTTGATTTATAAACAAAAATTGAAAATACATTTAAATGATCACGTGGTAACCATCATGATCTAAACATTGTTTTCAAGATTTATCGTTCACATTCCGTCATTTTTGACGGGGTTATATACTAGTATATATATATATATATATATATTTAATATGGCGGTCTTTCGTGAAAATTTCCAAACAGTTATCAGGATGTTTTGAAAAGAAAAAAAAAACGTTTTTATGTTTTAGGTGTCGAATTCATAATTTTTCATCCCAAAAATTTCAAAGTTTTTCTTTTTTTCCCGGAACACTGAGTGAATTTAAAAGATATGAATAGTATTTCTACCAGATAATTGAAAAAAAAAAAAAAAAAAAAAAAGATTTAATTGTAAACAAAATTTGAAATATATTATGTCAAAGAGTATAAAAAAGATGTCTCATAAAATTGCAGGTAACGGTTTACTATTTCATTACTCTAAACTAATATACTTTAAATTCATGTCCAACAAAGTTTTATCTTATTGCATTTTCGACCTTTTTCTTTTGTCTCGTGAATACAATACATATTGATCAACAAAAAATATGAAGGTATATAGAAGAAAGTGTGAGAAGAAGAAAAAAAGGGAAGAAAGAAAGTTTCTATGCACAAAAGAAGCAATTTTCTGAAACCATATGCCATTAATTTTCCAACAAGTAAAGAACGAATAAGATATTTCATATAGATTTTCCATTTCTTCGAGTTTATTACATGTTCACTTTCAAATCTAAAATGTAATTTAACTTTTTTTTTTTTTTTTTGCTATTTTGGAATTATATAAGGTATTCGAATTTATATATTTATAGAAGCACTTTTCTATTCTCAATGCTAGAGTTCGGTTTGTGTTTTTCTTTCAAATTTTTAGATGAAAGAATATTTTGCTAGGTCTTACTTTTCTGCGTTATACGCCTACCGTCTCAATGTTCTTATAGTAAGAACCATTCTCTATGTAATATAATAATATAAATTTTGGATATCCTAGAACGTGAGAAGAATTTATGGATAAATAAAACCATACATTATTTCAGAAGTCATAACTCATAAAAAAAAAAGGTTCTTTTAGCAGTGTAAAGTTGTTAAGACGCAAATGTGATTTGCTTTAATATAAGGAATCTGCAAGATGTAAAACACAATCTAACAAAAAAAAATCTGATTTAAATATTTGTAAATTCATAGTATTCATCCAAATAAACACTCAAGCAGTTGAGTTTTTAAATTTTCTGCAGTAAAACTTACATTATTTTACTTAAAATACTTGAAATTTCGAAAAATGCATGAAATTGTTCATAATTGTTTTTAATATTCGAGCACCTTTTTAATTCGAGCAACTTTAAAAAGTGTCTGTACACACACACACACGCACAAAATGTAAATGTAATAAATTAAAAATTAAAAATTAAATAAACATAAAATTTAAATTATCCGTAATAGTGTTAAAAAGACCAATTATTGGATTCTATTACTTTATATGAAAAAAAAAAAAAAAAAAAAAAAAAAAAAAAAAATCAAAAGTGTTTATTATTATTATTATTATTATTATTATTAGATTAGATTATACATTTATTGCAAAAAAAAAAAAAAAAAAAAAAAAGTACATTTGTACAATTACTTTTAAAACTACATTTCTATATTATTTGTTTATTTATTTTTAAATATTTTCTTGTCAAAAATAATATATTGAAAAAAATACTAGAACGTGAAATGAATTTTGATTAACTTCCTTAGTTTGTTGGGGAAACAAATAAATAAAACGAAAATTTGTCGAAAAATTAGAAATAATCATGCATGGTCACGCGCGTAGTTTTTAAAGCATTTAAAATAAGCCAAATGCAATTTTTAATCTTTTTTTTTTACCTATACATTAAAGAATCGAACTATTTCAAGCATATTTCACAAAGGTTTAATATTTGGAAGACACCTAACATTTGAAAATGCACGAACTGGGATAAATAAGTTTTAACAGTTGATTTAAAATATAAAATAGAAGACATGTAATTGTTAAAACAGTGTATCAGGCGTTTTAATACGAATGTGTTTCTGCAAATTTTCCAAAATGTACTGTGATAGGAGAAAATAATCTGGTGCGTCACTCACACGACTTTCTCTTACCCTGAAATTTAATACTATGAGTACGGATTGGAGATTAAGGTTTAAGATAACGAGTACTGTTATGTAAACTTATGTTAAAACAATTCAACTTAGTCTTCGGAACAGCTTTATTTGACAAATAATTCTATGGGTGGGGACTACCGCCACCCTCAACCCCCCGTTTTATTATTGTACTTATATTTATAGAAAATTCAAATTTGTTATTGATTTCAAAAGTTCATTTAAAATTATTTAGACAACTTTCACACGCATAATTCCTTGAAAGTTATCAATCTTGAACAAACATTTCTAGTACCAAGCGTATTCACTTCAAAATGCATCATTTGGATCGTCTTAAATTATTTGTTTTTTATTTACTCTAACAAACATAGGCAAAGAAGCATCAATAAAACATGACTTCGGTAATCAAGAAGCCTCAAAGCATGTAAATGTACAAGAAAACAATCGATGAGTATTTAGCTTAAAGGGAAAAAAAAACAAAACAAAAAAAACATCATTTACCGTATGGCTTTGAGGAATTAATTTCAATTCCTGAGCAGCTTTCCTTGACATGGTAAAATATTATATGATATAGTATATTATAGTAAAGCACTTCCACTAACAAATAAAAAATAATGTTATGGATTAAATACTGGAAGCCGAGCATATCTTCAGAATGTTATGTACACATAACATGGTGCACATAAATACAATCCTATATTAATAACACACGGCACAACCTGAAATACACTTCCATCAATTTTCAAGTATTGTCGCATTATAATCTAGTTTTTTTGTTTAGCCCTGTAAACGAACAGTGAATGATATCTATACCATATTTTACATGAAACATGTTTTTACGCATACAAAAATATTCGTTTCATTTGGTTTGGTTTAGTCTATAGATGTTAAACTCTACTTACCTGCAATTTTCCCCATAGACGCAAAGTATTTGAATTATATTGGGTGTCCCTGTACACGAACCATTTGCTTGATCTTAACGAAAAGCTTCGTGTAGCATCCCTATATGATACACATTTAGAATTCCAAGTTTGAACTTTCTGATATAATTTGTTTTTGAGAAATGCTGATAAAAGTCACACACACATACAGTGTTAAAAATTTCAACAGAAAACTCTGTGTAATCTATTATCTTAAGTCTTATTTAAATTTACAGAGAAAAATAAACAGAGACGTTAAAAAACGTATATTATACATTCATGTTAATGACAAATATTAATTTAATTAATTATTGGTGAGAATATATATTTGTAACTTAGAATACTTTTTCTAAAGTAGAAACAGTCATTTCAAATTTTAATTAAAAAAATAAATAATAAAATTAGATAAAAATACAGAATAAAGATTGAGAAACTCGATTAGTCACTTTTACCTAAGAATTACTGTAAATTTACAGAGATTCTGGATAAATATTTACATTAAATTTACAGAAATTTATAACAGTGTACAGAAACCAACTGCAAAAAAACATGATTTTAGATTCAGGGGATCTCAAAACTTATAAATATAACAAAATGGCAATTTCGAAAATTTGGCCCAAAAACATTACTTTCTCTACCTTATGGGTAACAGAAAGCTAAAATTAGTTTAAAAGTCTCGATATCGTTATTTTCATCAAATTTCGACAGTTGAGAGAACATCTCTTTAGGATTCATAAAAATAATAATTTTATCTCAGCTTATTACACTAAACAATGAAATATTTTTAAAAAAATTTCAATGTTTGCGTGATATTATATTTCATAATATATAGGCTTGAATAGGCAATGTGTTATTAATTTTCTTGACTCAACTTTTAGCTATAAACAACGAAATAATTAAAGTAGAGTGCTGATTCAATGGATAAAGGATTAGCTTTCCGTGGTTCAACATGAATCACTATGTTTGGCCCTTTATCGCTATTTTGGCATTTAAAATTTTAGTTCGTTAAATTATCATTACTATTAGGTAACACGATAGTCCCATGACCAGAATAAATTGTTTTCAAAATAATGTTTCAGATATTGCACATTATAATAACTAATAAAATACTCTTTTTTTCATTATTTCGCAACAAAATTTAAAAGCGTGTATAAAGAAAGTTAAACTTTAAAAAGAGCTAAATTTATGAACAAATAATAATCCCTCAACTATTTTTAAATATTTTGCTGGTTAAATTTGACTACACGAAAAAAAAGAAGTAAAATAAAAACACAAATGATTTAGAACAAAATAAATAAATAAATAAATTACGTAAGTAAACAAAAGCATTGGCGGTTTTGACTTTCACCAAGTACAATCTCCAAGCAGTTGACATAGAAATTTATTCAAAAAAAGCTGTAACCAAGGAAACCAATGCATAGATGGGTCATCTCGCATGCCTCATGTTGGACCGTATCAGGGTTACCATTTATCACTCTACTTTATTTATCTTGTTGACTAAAAATGCAATATTTCTGTGTTATTCCTTAACAGTATGTTATTTTTTCAATAATGTTTATTTAAAACTTAGAGGGAATAATTTCAGTTTTCAGTAGTGGCAATGGGTATGATTTTTCTTTCCCATATTTAATAGGGGCATTCAAAAAATACGTTACACTTGTTCCTCCACGGATGGCAACATTGCGAAACAATACTGAAGCTTGCGCAGACGATAGTTCAGTTCCACGGCTTCCAACGGTAGCAATTTCATTCGGATAGTGACAACCGTCGGTGCGTAGTGCGAGAACGAAATGGCGCGTCAACTGAAAACTTACATCAACGTTGAAGCGCGCGGGACAGTACGTTTTTTGTGGGCAAATAGATTCACGAGTACAGAGATTCATCGTGAAACTTCGACAATATATGGACCACACGCAATGTCACTTCCAGCCATCGTGAAATGGTGCCAGCAGTTTGTAGACTGTCGCACAGACTTAACCAATGCGGATAAGGAAGGAAAGCCAGCAGCAGTGGGCACATCAGTCATGGTGCAGCGAGTGGAAAACATTATTCGCAGCAGTCACAGTAAAAGCGTCGCACACATTGCACAGTCTCATGCACCATGTCTGTGCTCACTGTTGCTGGCCTTCCATCCCTTTCCGCATCAGTTAAGTCTGTGCGACCATCTTCAAACTGCTGGCACAATTTCACGATGGCTGGACGTGAGATTGCGTGTGGTCCAATACTATCGGTATTTCACAATGAATCTCTATATTCGTGAAGTGTTTTCCCCACAAAAACGTACTGTCCCACGTATATCAACGTTGGACTAAGTTTCCAGTTGGCGCACCATTTCCTTCTCGTACTACCTACCAACGGTTGTCACTATCCGAAGGAAAATGCTACCGTTGGAAGCCGTGAAACTGAACTATCGTCTGCGCAAGCTTCAGTATTGTTTCGCAATGTTGCCATCCGTGGAGGAACAAGTGTAACGTATTTTTTGAATGCCCGTTGTAATAATTTTTCCATATTTACTCTAATAATATTTTTTTTAGAATCGAGGCCTTTTAGACAAACTGATGAAATGAAAACCGTTTTTTCCCTTTAACACCATGTTTAAAAATTAAATAAGAATAAATAGATGAAACGCATGAAAAGATTTTTTAAGAATTTGTATAGCTACCGTTTATAACTAACCCAACTTCATATTTTAAGTTTTTTTTTTTTTTTTTTTCAATGCTTTAGCTATACAGATATTGCATTAAACTGTAAAGCGTAATTACATCATATGACGAAAATTACATTACTTTAAACAAAGTTAGAGAAACTTAGTAATATGTTTCGGATTTATTTATTTTATTTTATTTTATATTTTAACAGTAAAAGTGAGTCGTCACTATTTTGAGATCAATATCCTTGAATAAAATAGAAAGTGACAAGCATATCAATAAGAAAAACCAGTATACCGTCTAAAACTGAATTCTGTTTATGACAGAATTTTTATTCTTCATTAATTTGAATTGTTCTAATTATTAACTAGTGGCAGTTACAAATTTGTTGAAATGAGTTGACTATGATCAATGATAATTGTTACTGAATAAATTATAATTAAATAATCGTGAATATTATAAGCTTTAATTGCACTGCCACATATAAATAAATTATTCAAAAATAAATGTTCTGAATTTTAACGATGATATATTCAATGCCTATCCAGTAATTTAGATTTCTTTAATTATTAATTGAAAATAAACCCATTGATAAATATTTCATGAATAGAACCATTGTCTCTGTAAGATTGAATGACGTTTTGAATTAAACAAAACTTTTCATTTGCTAAATATGAGTCTTCAGCCAGTATAACCATTAATCACTTTTAACATGACAGAAGATTAATCACCCAGTGTAACATTAATACTGAATTCAGCCTCCTGGAACATATCTGCCATCCATACTTTATTAGTTATCATCATGTCAAACGATATGTTTTTCAGTTTTGTAAGTTTAGGTATGAGAAGAATTTTAATATTTTGTGTAATTAAATAATCGTTAAGTAAAGCACTGAATGCTATAGTTAAGAGAATATAAAACGTATCATCCATTTTTATGAATATAATTATTAATAGAAATATAAGTTAAATGTATATTCAGTTTTTTTTTTTTTTTTTTTTTTAATAATTAAACTAATTTAAAGACATAAGATTTTAAGTATATCTTTTTATGAGACTGTAAATGTCAGTTTCAGTAAATTCTGGTCATTAGCTGCCATTATAAAGTTAGATTATATAAAGTTTTGAAAGTATTGCTTTAATGTATTTCTCTGTCATTTTTGAAATCTTGAAACAAATAAAAATAATTAATTATATGTATAGCAAAAGTAATCATTAATAATAATAATAATCATAATAATAACAAAAGAATATACTTAAACTTTATATCATAATATGCTCAAACTTTTTTTTTCAACAATATTGCTAAAATTTACTACAAAAAAAGTATGATGTTGAAAATTTTAAACTAATGATTAATAAAAGATTGAAATAAACAACATTCAACAACATTCATCGATTATGTTTTTTTTAAATTTCTTGAAATACAAATAACTATTATTATCAATAATATTTTTATATTTGAACTTTAAATGTAAAAAAAAAAAAAAAAAAATCAAAAATACAATAATTTTCTTAAAAACTTAATACTTTTAATATATTTATATTTCTTTGGCCATTTCATAAAAATATGATTATTTTAAATCAAAGTTGTAAGATTGTAATGATTTAAATTTTAAAAAATGCAAATTGTCTGTTAATGATAATCTGTGCTTAAAAACATTAGAAAGAAGGTTTTATCATATTCTGTAAGGATTTTTTTTTTTTTTTTTTTTTTTAAAGATTAATGTTAATGAAGATATTATAATGATATTTTCTAAGACAGTCCAATGGGGATGGGGAAGGCCGAACAATCAACAATTAGAGGTAGATACTTAAATGAACAACAACAACAAAAAAAAAAAAAATCATGAAATATTTTAATTTATTATCTAATTTCTATGTTCATATTTTTTCTTTTCAAATGTCTTTTCTAAAGGACAGTAAAAACTGCAGAACGTATACAGACGAACATTCGAATTTATCTAACATCGTCTACAAAATTGGCGAGCGCGGATTTACTGCATAATGAATATTAATATTTAGCAATTAAAGTTATCCAGCGTAGCCTCATCTTACTTTTTAACCTGCTTGTTACTAAAGCAGTTGCGTTTGAAATGTATTTCAGTGTGAAGAAGACCACCGCCTCCTCAGCCTCTTATGCCAATTGTATCCCATAAAAAATAATTTATTTGATTAATTAGGGGTAAAACTGTATATTATCTGCAAATTGTATATACAAAAAATAGTGCGCTTAAATTTAGTACATAAAGAGATATTTTACATGTTCTTGAAGCAACATACACAGATAACACCTAATAAATCTGAATTAATTTGTGGATCTTGTACAAAATGTTAAATAATTTTCATATCATATAATGTACAAAACATACTTTTGTGCTATGATAACAATAAATTTTGTGATAACAATAAATTTTGCGCACACATGTAATGCATTTTAATATTTCAGAAAATTACTTACACGAAATACTTGTCCGATCATAACAACAGTTTAAAAGTATACTCCTCATGTGATACAGATTATTAACAGAGAGTTTGGATTTTTGTTAATATTTGTGTTTGAGTAGTTTAAATGAAAGAAAAACAGACAGACGTATAATCCAAATGTTAAAAACGTGATTTTTGGATTCAAGAGAACTGAATTGTGTAAATTTATCAAAAATTTAATCTCAAAATTTCGACCCCAAAGAAAAAAATAATAATAATATATATATATATATATATATATATATATCGATTAAAAAACGTAAAAAGAAGATAAAAAATTTCCTATTTTTGTTTCCAGTTGAATTTGTAACTGTCCATTTTAAAAAGTAGATCTAGATGTTAAATAGAGAAATTGTTTTCTGAAGAGCTTCTAAATTACATTCTTATTATAGGAACGATATGAGTTCTTATGTTACTTTAAATTTACATAATTACTATGAAAACACAAACTTAACTTCAATTTAATATAACTTAGGTATTATCTAAAAACTGGAACGAAAGCTATTTACACATTTTTTATGACATGATTTTATCTGATTTTTCTTTCTTCGTTATTCTATGTGCTTCGTTTATTTTGCTTGAAATCAAAAATTACCTAACAACTTTGTAGTTTGTAATTTTTTTTTTTAAATGTTATGTTAGGTATATATATATAAGACAAATGTGTATCTTCATCTACATTTTGTCGAAATTCTTGTCAGAATGCCGTATTTTTTTCTCATTTGATCTAATCTTCTCGTGCAAAATATATATATATATATAATAATACAGATATTAGAAATCGCATTTTATTTTCGCTGTTTTGGGTATCTCTCATGTGTTTTGATACGCTAAATTCAGAAATACTTTTCTTCTCTTCCTATCGCACAAATGTTTATTCACAAACTAAGATTGAAGAACGGCAGAATTCATTCAGAGCTTGTAACAGATTCGAAACCCTTTACTTGACATTGTGAGTTATACTAGGCGCCAAGAGTTATACTAGGCGAGTCGTATTAATCCTGGACGATAGGACCCATGCCCCAGCCCGCCCGATTCGCGCTCTTCGATGTGTTTTTCTAGTCAATTTTGTCCTTTTATTACTTCCGGTGTGAGCCTGTTTTTTTTTTTCTTTTTTTTAAACACACTTGACATTGTGAGTTTTTTTGCTTTTCTTCCCATGCTATTTCTATGGGGTTTTTAGCCTTTTTTTCCCTCTTTTTCTACATTCTAAAGCAGCGGTGTTTTATAAAAAGAATCATACTTTGCAACAATTTTCTATAAGAAAATCATCTTTTTTTTTTTTTTTTTTTTTTTTTTTTTAATGACCGAAGCTACATTTAGTCCTGGGATACTAAAAGGATATCATGAAAGTAAATAAAAATATTCGCAGCAAAATACATCCATCCCAAGCAGCACCGAAACGTTCTCTGAGCGTTCAAAAATTGTTCTGCAAACACGTTCTATGAACGTTCACTCTGAACGTTCACTCTGAACGTGTTATAGACGTCTATTTGCCCATCTTGAAGACGTACAATAGTACGGTTCAGAGAACGTTCAATGAACGTGTAACTATCACCATCGGTGTTATAGAAGCGTTCTGAGAACGTTCTATGTATACGGTCTCAGAACGTTCTAAACGTTTTTAAAACGTTATACACATTTTCAGAACGTTCTAGAAAACGTACTGTAAACGTTCTTAAATAGTGTAGTAACGTTCTGAAAACGTTCTATACACACGTTCTCACAACGTTATGTAAACAATTTTTGAACGTGCTAAAAATGTATTTTATGTATAATAAAATGGAAGAACTCGCAACAATTGTTTCGGGTCGAAAGAAGACACGACCCTTCGTCAGACGAACATAGTAGGCACGAGTGCTGCAAATACAAGAACTACGCTACAGTTTTTTTTGCAGCACTCGTGCCTACTTTGCTCGGTTGATGAAGGGTTATGTCTTTTCTCGACCCGAAACAATTGCTTCGAGTTCTTGAATTTTATAGTGTCTATTCAATTTTATCAGTGTCTGTTATTTTGTTTACTTATTTTTTTTCATTCCTTTCCTTATTTATCTTTTCTTTTCTTTTCTTTTTTTTTTTTTTTTTTTTTTTGTGTGTGTAATTTTTATCTTTTTTTTTTCCCATGAAAAAAATTGTATTAGTATTATGAAATTTTACATAAATGCATTGAAATATGGTATAACAAAAGATTGGTATAACAAAGTATTTTGAATATTCTGGATAAATATTTGATTTCAAAAACAAATAAATAAATAAATTCAAGATTTGGAATATTTTGAAAAATTTTAAGATATATGCCTCCTGCTAACCAATTACTATCCCCCCCCCCCCTAGATTTTGCATTATTATAATTTAACAATATACTATATTTGGATATTAATTTTAATAAGTTAAGCAAAAAAAAAAAAAAAAAAGATATACATATATATATATTATATGTCTAAATTTTGAAACTTACTGCAAACTTTTGGCATTCAAACTTAGAACTATTTTTAAAACTTTAACTTATCAATGATTTCACAAATTAATATCTAGATCTATTGATAAAGAGTAATAATGTACAAATGATGGGAGAAAATAAAAGATTTAAGAGAAGTATATAAAATAAATAAATAAATAAATAAAAATTATTAATTAATTAATTAATCTATTTATTTTTTTAATTTAAATTGATTTTGTGAAGTTTTAATATACTTAACATTTTCATTTCTCAAAATATGCGAATGTAAAATTTAAAGTATTGATTTAAAGTTTATGAATTTTACTTACAAATTCATTGAAATATAACAATATACAATATGATAAAATTTCTTGAAAATCCTTTAAATATAAAATAAATAAATTTTGAAATTTAAAATATTTTATAAATTTTTAGAGAACCGGCTGCTAACATTTTTTTCCTTCATTTTACAACATTACAGTGTAACAATAAAATCTAAACAAGTATACTTAAATATATCTAACATTAAGCTGAAATAATACAAAATCGAATGGGGGGGGGGGGGAATTAAAAGGTAGTTAGCATGAAAAATTAAAAAAATTAAAGTTTTTAAATTATTATTATTGTTGTTATGCAAAACTGAACAAATCCTACGCTCGACATATGAAAATTGTTTAAAAGAAACTTATCTGTTAGGATTATCAAGTGTATCCAAATGTCATTAAGAAGTCTTAAACCAAACGCAATGAAGACTGAAGGCAGAAAAATGTACCGTTATCTATCTTAGACTTGGACCTTGGAGTTCGTGCTTCCGTAGTCATTAACTGGCAACCCAATAAAAATATCACAGTTTGGCGAGTGTTTTCGTTTTTTTTTTTTTTTTTTTTTTTTTTAAGATTCAAGATTCGGCAAAATATATGTCACTTTTATATTATTATTGGGAAACGAATAGTTTTTAGTTACATTTATTATTTTTATGAAAAATACAAAACTCAAAATTTTTATTCAGATTTTTTTTTTTTTTTTAATATATATTACGTGTTATTGTGCATCTATTGAATAATATTTTACAAAGTAATTGACGTTTATTATGAAGTAAAATATAAAAATTTGATCGTAACTAAAATAATCGCATGCTTCCTTTTATGAATCAATTACAATAAATTACAGGAAATGTTAAACTAGTGTCTTGTGACTATCACACAATTCTTTTCTTTATTTTCTAATACAATTCACATAGTTTAGATCAAATCACGCATTTTACATAGTAAAATTGAAAAATAAAATAAAATAAATAAATAAATAACATTAATAATAAACTTTATATATATATATATATATATATATATATATATATATATATATATATATATATATATGTTTATATATAATATCGATAACTTTGTTTTACATTATCACAGATAATTAATACAACCGTTCGTTTTAAAAGATATCAAAGAGTAATTTTGAAAAAATATTATAAAAATTTACGCACCCGAGGAAGGGGGGGGGGGGTTGCTATTCCCCTTGTTAAAAATCTTCGTGTTCACCGTTAATATTTTTAAAAAATCAGTTTTACAATCAACTAAAGAAATCCCTATTGTGCGTCTATTATAAGAAATTTTCTCCTCTATTGTAATATTAAAAATTTTGAAAAAATAAATGACAGCGCGACCTGTTGAGCGTTATATGTTAAAAAAATAAATAATAATAATCTTGTGTGTCACTCACACGATTTTCTCTTACCCTGAAATTTAATACTATAAATACAGGTTGGAGATTAAGAGGTAAGATAATGATGTTATGTAAACCTATGTTAAACAATTCAAATTAGGCTTCAGAAGAGTTTTATATGATAATTAATTCTGTGTGGGCCTCAACCCCCCGTTTCATTAATGCACCTAGATTTATATACAATTTAATTCGGTTATTAAAAAATAATTCTGTTTTTAAAAAATAATTTATTAAAATTATTATTTAAAAAAATTATCTTTTATGATAATGCAGACGATTTCCATATTAGAGAAGTAGTATAACACTAAATATCCAAAAAAAGTCCATTTTATCCTCAATATTAAAAAAAAAAAAAAAAAAAAAAAAAATATTCTAATTTTTTTTTTTTTAATTATCGCAAATCGATGGTTCAACCATTCGTTTTAAAGGTATTGGCGAGCTCTTTTGAAAGATACCCATCATGAAAATTTACTCCCCTCGAGGGGGCACTTCTCCCCCCAGAGGGGAGGCGAGGCTCCTACATACACAATTTTTTTCCCAGTTGACTATCTCAAAACAAAAAATATATATTTGTTTCATTTGGTTTAGTGCAGTCTATAGACGTTAAACTATAGTCTATAGACGTTAAACGTCTCCTGCAATTTCCCCCATAGACGTAATGTATTAGAATTCTCTTGATTGTCCCTGTACACGAACCATTTGCTTGATCTTAACGAAAAGCTTACTGTAGCATCCCTATATGATACACATTTAGAATATCAAGTTTGGAATGTCTGCTACTATTTGTTCTTGAGATATGCTGATTACAGACAGATACACACACAGACACACATACACACACACAGACACACAGACATACACACAGACTATTTGCTAAAAACATGATTTTCATATTCAGGGGACCTCGAACCGTGTAAATATAACAAAATCTCACTTTCGAAAATTTGACCCAAAAACAATACTTTCTCTACCTTATGGGTAAGAGAAAGTATTAAAAAGAGGTAATAATTACTAACTGATATCAAGGTGGAGCTAAATATAAGTTTTCAGGAAATTATGTTCATTAGTTTTTGACCTAGAGTTGACACAAAATTCTTATCACACATATCCAAACACACAGACAAACTGGCATTTTCTAAGAAATATCAATTTTTTATTAGAACATCTTAAAAAGGGAAAAATCTATCGAAACGCGGGAGCCAAAAATATTTACGAATCAAACCTTTCTTCTTTTTATTATAGAAGAAACTAATAAATAAATAAGGAAAACAAAATTTTTAGCTACTTTTTTTTATTGTTTCAGCTTCTAAATTTACAATATCATAGATTATTTACAACGTATGATCACTTCACTGTTTATTATTATTATGTTTGTTACTTACATAAGAAAAAAGCAGTAGATTTGTAAAATGTTTAACTTCCGGTTTTCGATAAATATACACGTTTTGTGACTTCTGAGTATGATTTGTTTTTTTTTTTCGCTTGAAAATGACTGTGAGTTCGTTAAAAAATAAAGAAATATATAAAAATAAATAAATGTGTACGCGGTTTCTCACGAAGCAATTGACGCAAAGTAACATAACATTTGAATGGACCGGGAATTAAATTAGTGCTTATTAGCTTTTAAGATATCATCGTGCATTATGTGGCGCTGATATAATGTGATCCCATATAAGGAAAGGTTGTATCACAACTTGTATGATACATAAATTCACTAAAGTTATATATGAGATCAGCATTATGTAAATCTCTGCTGATTCAATTTGGGTGCATATAGGTCGACAGGTGCCTCTGCTCTGCTGCAATTTAATCTTGTTAACGGGGAGGCAGTATATCAGTTTCTATGATATTTAAAGGCATCACATTTCGTTTGTGAGATGGCTATTGTAAAGTTAAATAAATTAATTTTCCATATCGTCTATGTTAGGTGGTACGTTGAAGTTTTACCCGTTTAGTTAAAATTTTATTTCATTGTTTGTCATTTAAACACCACAAACTTGGTATGTGAAAAATATATTATTAAAATTTATTCTGATTGAATTCGGATATAAATTGGCAAACAAGTTGTGCTGCTATTACTTTTTACGATTTCTAGATGTCCACATTTCAGCATCTATTGCAGAAAATTACACGAAATTACATATATAAAAAGTTTATTATATGATAGTAAGTTGATTAAAATTCTGTAAATGCTAATCGTAGCTAACTTTGTTCATATAGAATGATATAAAAGAAAGTTTTGTGATATCCCAGCATAACTAATTTTGTATTATAGTTGTGTCACTCAACGAAAAAATAGTTATATTTTTATTGATACGAGAAAAAACAGAAATTATTTATTTTTTTATGATAAATTCCGTAATTAACAAAAGAGAAAAATAATTCGAATCTCATTGTTTATAAAAAAGTTTCCATCTCTTTTTTCACTATATTGTTTAATTTAGTGATAAACCCTACAGTTAATGCCTTAAAATATGCTTGATTTCAAATGAAGAAGAAGAAATCTCCTGAAATCTATCTTTAGAGCTTTATATGGAAAATAAAAGTTTAAAATAGGTTATTTTTTAAATAGCTCTTATATTGCATAAAAATTTCGTGCACATTATATGCTGTGTAACAAAAAGTATAGAAAGAAAAAAAAATTCATACTATTGAATATTTACAATGAGCAATTTCGATTTATATATCATATTTTTTCGGAAAATATTTGTGAGACCCTTTAAAACAATCATTAATATTAATCATAGCATATTCTACACGTTTTATTTTGCCAAATCGCAATACATATGCCAAAATGGTATACATTCCTGCTCCCGCTTAGTTTAGCAGATGTTCGCAGATTTTTAACACATGTGGCGGGATAATCTGCTGATTCTGCGAAATACAGTTCATGCAATAACATCCGCTTTTGATTCGAAAATTTTATACTATTTAAACCTTAAATCTTTTTCTAAACTAGTATATTGCGGCCATTACAAATCTTTCTTTTATGCTTTTTTGTACAAGTACATGATATTTATTAAAATTATTATTTACCAAAATTATTTTCTATGATGAATACAGACGATTTTCATCTGAAAGAAGTAAAACATTAAGCATACCATTAAAAAAAAAAAAAAAAAAAAATCTGTGGTATACAGAAGATATCTTAGGAAATGTGTTTTATTAATAAAAAACGTAAAAAAATATTGATAATATTGTTTTAAATTTTCACAGATTTTTTAGGGCTCAAGCATTCGTTTTAAAGGTGTGGATGACTTTCTTTGCAAAACACACATTTTGAAATTTTAACCCATAAGAAAAAGCGATGCCCTACACAAATCACCCCCAGATTTTTTTTTTTTTTTTTAGTTGGCTGTTGCTATTGCACACACACGGATATATATATATATATATATATATATATAAAGTAATAGAAATTAAGCTATTGTTTTTCCGTTAACGAAATTAAATTACAATATACCAGCGCCACCTGTCGATCGATATGCACCCAAATGGAATCAGCAGAGTTTTATATGATATCAATATTCCATATCAAGTGTGTGCATTTATAATGAAGTGCATTTGTAAGTGTTATTGTATTTATAATAATTTATATCACAAAATCTGAAAAATTGCTTTATGTTAGCGGGATTAAATTGCAGAACAGCAGCGCCACCAGCTGACCAATATACGCTTCTAAATTAGATCAGTGTAATTTTACGTAATATCTTGCTTACATGTTAAGTTTGGTACATTTATACACCGTAGAATCTGAGATATAACTTCCCCGATTTACAAAATAGCATCGCCACCTTTCATTCAATACATCCAAAGACAAATCATCAACAATTTAAGTCAAGATCCAACTAAATACCAAATTTTGTGAAATTCCGTTCATTGGTTTGTGAGATACAGAGTCCACAAAATTCTTACAATACACACACAAAAAGACGGACACGCAGATTGAATTTTTCTGAATTTTTTTTTGTCGAATTGTGTCCTAGATATCTCAATACTGTATAAACTGCTGGAAAACCAGAAGTCAGAAATTTTCAATTATAAAATACTTTTTTCTCAGAAAAAAGTAGAAAAACTATTTTTTTAACTTAATATACCTCTGCTAAAATTTTATGAAACAAATAATATTTAGTATCTGAAAAAAAAAAAAAAAAAAAAAAAAATTATTAAATTCAAAAAATAAAATTATAAATACAGTACTTAAATTTTAATTTTTTTTTTCCTATTACCTCATCACTATTACCATTCTTCACTAACATGTCAACAAAACGTAAAACTAAAAATAAGGCAACATAAACAGAGAAAAAGGCATTTTGTCATATTCGTTATAACCACACTGCGACAGAACGTGTTACGACGGTGATATACTAGAACGTTTTTCTTAGAACTAGGATTGTACGTTTTATAGATGGTACAAAGCAAACCTTTTCAAAACGTTCTAAATAATACTATTTCTGAACGTCTAATAGAACGTTCTTTTGACACGAAACACCGTGTTTGAACGATTGTAACCGTTATTAGACGTTCACAGAACGTTCCCGTGCTACTTGGGATAGCTCAGTGAAATTTTTACAGGCATTTTCCAAACACATTTTTAATTGTATTTGTATCACAGGTAGAACGTTCCCATGATACTTATTTAATGTACTGTTTTTTATTACCAGCTTGATGCCTTTTTATAAAACACATTAAAATAGGTTCTTATTCATACGTTATCATTTAAAAGTGTTTCTTTACATCAACATTCTGTTTAGAGCATTTTTTCTTGTGTACTGTTTGGGGCCTTCGGGGGGAGGGGGGGGGATACCTGTGCAATACACAAAAATAATCTGCTAACATGTTAACACTCCATTTTCCCTGATACCCATTTTTTGATGTCTTGATGAAATAGTTCTCTCTGTTCTTCACTCACATTACCTAGATTTTACGGAAAATAATTTAGATGGGGGATCAAAAAGTAAAGCTCAAAAATCCCATTTTACACCTATATTCTACGTGATGGAAATTTTTGAATACTTTTTCCTTAATTAGCATCCGAAAATACACCAAAAAAACACATCACCCTGAAGAAAAAATTCATCGCAAACCTGTGTAGTAATAGATAGCATTTTGTATAGCATTTCCTTTTTAAAATGTATAACTTTTAATTACCACTTGATGCCAAGAAAATATATATGCATTTAATAACATGATTTGTAAGATTGAAGGCCATGCAAAATTTTATATTTTTTTTGTAGAAATAGCCTTGTAACACTAACAAAAACCCCAATGTAAAAACCTTACGGCAAAAAATCTAATATATGTTCTTTTTTTTTCAATGCTGTTGTTATATAAGTTGGCAAAGATTTTTGAAAAATATATTTATTTATTAAATTTATTTATTTACTTATTTATTTTTTCAAAAGTTTGTTTATTGACTGAAAACGAATATTACATTTCAAAAATTATATATATATATATATATATATATATATATATATATATAAGAAATTAAAAAAATAATAATTAAGAAAAAGAAAGAAAGACAGAAAACAGTCCCTAAGGTTATATCATATTGCTCTTATATACATAAATCTGAAAAATAAAATAAATTTAAAATAGTTAATTTAATAATAATAATAATAAATCTGCAATTTACGAAGGGTTAATAAATAAAGAATATAAATATTAAAGTACATTCTATTATTCTGGATATTTAATAGTTACATATATTATTTATAGTGCATTATTTATTTATACACACTAATATATATATATATATATATATGTGTGTGTGTGTGTTTGTGTGTGTACGATTAAATGACTGTAAGGAAAGACAGTATTGTGCAAAATGTGCTGTGTAAACATTGTTGTGAAGGCGATTAAGTACTATAGCTAAAAATATACAAAATCTCCAAAATGTAAATGAATGAAAGTAAATAAATCTAAATATAGATCATTCTATCTCTCATTATATTATATATAGGGTATAAAATATTAAAATATATTTCCTTTTTTTTTTTTTTTTTTTTTTTGCGTATTTCATAAATACTTATAATATATATATATATATATATATATATTACATAAAATCTGTAAAAAAAAAAAAAAAAAAAAAAAAAAAACCTATTAAATAGGACATGCACGGTTTTAGAAAGTAATGATTTATTTAAAGCCATTCATTGGATCGAAAATGTGGGTTAGATAAATGTTAGCTTAAAATAACTCCATATTTCATTCGTGAAAAATTTATTTCACCCGTTAAAATACGAGATGTTTCATAGCAGATATCACTAGTTTATTCAGTACCAAATAATTTGAGCATTTGGAAAATTAAAAGTATAAAAATATTTTTCCTCTTAAGTGTAATTTAAAATGAGGAAAAATCTGAAATCTACTTTAAATCATAAATTACAAAGCTTGCTGACATATACTCGATATACTCGATATACAGATTTAATCTTTTATCAATATTTCAATACGTCTAAAAATTTTGGTTTAACAGTCTGATTTTTTTTTAAAACTTTCTTCGACATATGTAAGAACTATGTATTGTTTTTATGAAAATTTCGATTGCGGGTTTTTGATGGATTTACACGTTTTCAGATTTCCTAAATACGTTTTGATTAATTTTAGATTTCTGTTTGTGCGTATGTAACAGAAATTTTATGGACGATAACCGAAATCACCTAAACCGGTGAGTGGATTTTAATTAGACTTGACCTTTAGTTGGATTAAATTAGCTTCTTGACTTAAATTAGCTAATGAGGATACATTTTGGAATTATCTCTGTACAAGTTGAGTTCTTGTATATACAGAGGCTGTTCGCACATTTTTTAGACGATTTTATTTTGAAGTAAGAAACAAACATCTGCATGGAAAATTTTATTTCCACAACAGTTATATTTTTGGAATTTTTATTTTTCGTCTGATATTTTGAATTTGTGTTTACATGCAAAATGGCACTTTTAAAAAGACAATGGATGGAAGGAACGTTTCCTCTCTTTTCGAAGAGGGTTTTTCTTATTCAGTAGTTCAGAAACGCTGTAAAAGCCATAGTTTTTCGATATCTAAAGCCACAATAGGAAATATTATAAATAAGAAAGGAAAAAAATCGTCATAGTCTGGCATTTGAATGGAAAATTCTTCCAAATACTTATCCAAAGAAAAAAAACAATTCTTCTAATATTGCAAAGAGGAAATCTTTAATGCTCAAAGAAAACCCTCAAACTCAATATGTATGTTGCAAAAACACTAAACTGCTCAGTTTCAACTGTAAATAAAATCGTTAACTCTATTTTGAATCTTAAAAAGGACAAAAATTATAATGTTCATCGTCTTTCTCAGCATCATATCTACGAACGTAGAACAGGCTGCAGAACTCTTTATGAAAAACATTTATCAGGAGAAAAATGGAAAAATGTAGTAAGAAGAATTTTGGGTCTATTGAAGTAGTGATTTCAACCAAAATAAATAAATAAATAAATAAATAAAAGATCAATTTATTATCATAAAAGTGGAGAAAAAATTTTGCTATATGCTTCAAAGAATCAAAAGAAAGTTTTTTTTTTTTTTTTTTTTTTTTTTTAAGGATTTATGATTGTCGCTGGTTTTTCATACAAAGACAAGATGAAAGCAAAAAAAGATGACAGAAATATCAAAATCAGCTCTAAATACTCATCAAGAACATATTTTAACTCCATTTTTTAAATATGAAATTCCAGATCTTTATCAACAATGCCACCAGTCCTTTGAACTGTATCAAGACAAAATAAGCAGTCAGATATCACAAACCACAATTGCTTTTCTAGAAAAAATGAAACGAGAAACAGGAATTAAAACTATACTCTTCACTGATATTCCTGCTAAATCTCCTGATGTATCATCGATGAATTTTTGTGCTTTTGAACTCTTAAATCTACATTATCCAAACGCCGACCTACAACGCTTTCTGGACTTTCGAAAGCCGTTCAAAAGGAGTGGAACAAAATACTCCTTCCTATATTACAAAAAGCCTTATTATCATGTAAATTACGATGTCAAATGATAGTTAAGAACAAGGGGTATCAAACGTAACATTTAAAACACGAAATATGACTGTAACATTTTCAGTACACTACATTAAATTAGTCTAAAAATGTATGCATATATATGATTTTCTAGATAATTTGGAATACACTGTAAAAAGAAAGGGGAAAAAATCATGTAAGATTGTGGAAAAAGCCCGGCAGCAGAGGTTACAAACAAAGTCGATAAAAAAAAAAAGTTTAGATGATTAATTATATATATAATGACCTTAAATTATGTTACAGGCCCATAAATATATTATGGCCGTAAAAAACATTAAACCATTTTTTTTAAGGGAATCTCTGCTTCCGGGCTTTCCTTAAAAAACCTTACGGGAACTTTTTATAACAGTCTAGAGCTGTCTAGAAATAAATTCGTTGGATTATGCACAATGAAAATTTATTTTTAACAAATCAATGTTAAGTTAAATACTTATGTAAAAAAAGAGCATCGCTCCCCCTCCCCCAATTTTTTTCTGAGGTATACTCGAGTTATTTTTAACTTAGTAAATATTTGAAAGTACTCGACAATATTGTTAAAACGAACGTCTGAAACAAAGTAGTTTTGTTATTTGAAAGAAATCTAATCCTTTAATTTTTCATTTTTAGCAAAATATACTTATAAGATGCACTTCTTTAGATATCGTCTGTAGAGTATAAAAATTACTTTTTTCGACATTTACTTTTATACATTTTCGAACACAAAATCATCTGAATTCACTAATTTTAATAAATATTATTTATTTCATGAATTTGTATTGAAAAACTTAGTTAAAAGTATTTAAACAGCCACTATACTAGTTTTAATATGCACTGATACTTAATATTAATCTCTTCAAGGGATATGAGAAATAGATTTTCCATAGATAAACGGCGGTTATATTTGAACTTTCATACGTACGGTGCTTTATAGTGAAAAAGGGTGAATGAATGCCTTCCAATTTCGGCATACAGAGGATTCGTGAGACGAATTTTCACTATATATACATACATATATATATATATATATATATATATATGATAGCGTTTTTCAAAAAGAAATGGAAGATAAAAAAAATCCATAAGATAATATATATATACAAAAGATAATATATAAGATAATATATAAGATAATAATCCATAAGATAATATATATATAAAATCCTGAAAGTAACCCCCCCATCGAATATAACCTCCCCCCCCTTTTCTCGCTGAAAGTGAAATGTCTCCGTTATCCTGAAAGTACCCCCCCCCTTTTTTTTTTCTCCATCCAACAAAGCTACATCCAATCTTCGGGTGAACTTAATCGTCGGCATTGCAAGTTAAGTTTGGCATTGAATTAAGTTTTAATATTTATATATTATTTCTAATTTAACTAATTTTTCATAAAGTGTCGGATGCACATTATCAATGGAATCATAACTCAGTTTTTTTTTTTTTTTTTTTTTTTACCTTTAATGTAAGAAATGATAACCTTTAATATTTCCTTTTAAGTAAGTACCGTAAAATCCCGAAGGTACCCCCTCCATCGAATATAACCTCCCTTCCCTTTTATTCATTTTTTTTTTTTTTTTTTTTTTTTTTTAATATTTTTTTTAAAGAATCTTGATTATAACCTCCAATTTATCCGTTTTGAGTTTCAAAAAAAAAAAAAAAAAAAAAAAAAAGGGGAGGGGGGGTACTTTCGGGATTTTACGGTATATATATAAATAAATATAAGTCGGTTGATTGGTTTTTGACCTAATGTGCTGTTATATAAATATATGTAAATTTCTCTTCTTGCATGGGAAAAAAAAATTATTTAAGTGCATTTTTTGAATCATCCATGCAACAAATACTGGTAATCTGTACGCCGTTTTAAGCTGTTATATGTTATTTATAGAGGAAGCTTTATTGATTCCATTCGATAAAATGTTTGTATTCCATATTCTGTATAGTTTTTTTTTTTTCTATTTTATTAACGTATATGGTTTAGATTTAACTTTAGACAGTGAATATTATTTAAAGTTAAATAAATAATTTAAAAATAAAATAAATTAAAAATATTTCGGTTTGAACTAGTAACAACTGCCATTGTCAGTCGAAAAATTAGGAAAAAATGCAGCAAAGAAGGCGACAATGTACCAAATTATTGTCCATATTTTGATTGTGGTTTAGCTGTTTTATGTAATATAGTAAAATATTTCACCATAGTTTAAAAAATTGTGTGAATTAAAATAAATTCTGGACGTCTAATAAAACCAATATTCTTAAAAAAAAAAAAAAAAAAAAAAAAAAAAAAACTTTTCCAATTAAAGAAAAAGTAGAAACGCGCTTACTTCGTCAATGTATCGGCTTTTCAATACTGTACTATTTACAGTATGTATGTATTTCTTTCGCAGTGTAAAATATTCGTGATTTCACTTAAAAAATGAAATATTTATTTTGATACACATTTTAAATATTTTTTTAGTATACTGTTTGATTTTTTTCAATTATATGTAATATAATTACATTCGTCACTTCAAAAAATAATTAATATGACATGACTTGATACTATAATTACAGCTGTTGCTTTATTTTTTTTTTTATATTTAAAAAAAAAAAAAAAAAAAAAAAAAAAGTTCCATTAAAATAAACAAAGTGTAGTATTATTGCGTGCATTTATAATTTAAATTTCTAAAGTTATAAATATTAAAGAAAATGGTTTCTTTTCTTGTTATTTTCAACATTCCGCATTCCAAATATATAATACCTTACCTTTATTCCGGGTCTTATTCTTTCAAATGTACAACTTATATTAAGTAACTTAAGCACAAGATTTATGTTGACAGAGAGGCAATGCTTAATGTTCCTAAATTTCAGACAGTTGCTGAGCGTTAGAAAACAGCTGGTTCGCTAACTCCAAATATTTAAGTGACTGTAATTTTTCAGTGCCAAATCTGCTACCACACAAAGTGCTATGAACTCTTTCACTAGCTTTTCCGCAGCGATATATTTTCAAAAATGGGCTTTTTCAGTGAAAGGTGTTAACTCCCTGAAGTAAACTCTTTTATTAGAAGAACTAAGTTTAGACTTTCTTCAGTATAAAGAAGAGTTAGACATTTTTTTAAACGTGTTTTTTCTACCGTAAAGAACTTTAGTCATTGCTTGAAAGAAAAGTGTTTTTTTTCTTCTTCTTCTTGTTTTACTCCTGTGTAGTAAGGAGAAAAAAATTCGCAAATATGTATATTATTCTTGTTATTTTGTAACTTACTGAAAACACTGTTTCAGCTATTTTTGAGGTAAAACGTAAAAGATAAAAGAGATTATGAATGGATGGTTTGTTATTCTGAATTTTTTATTTGTATAAAATTATCTGATAATCTATGTTTTGTTCTATTCTGGGGTGGAATGTATATTCTCTGTCATACAATCATGTGCATTCGTTATCGTCAAGTATCTTTCTTTCTTTATACTGTAATTTACGTTTCAAAATACCTTCTTTATGTCTTTTTTAAAATACATTTTTTTTTTTTTTTTTTTTTTTTTACTTGTGGCATAAAGTTTCTTCATTAACTCCCAGACTTCATAATGCTGTAGAGCATTTCAAAATCTTTTAAAAGCACACAGTAATGCATTTTTTGAATGGAAACTTTTGGTTTGTACTTTCGTTTATTTTTTAAATATTGAACTTTTTTGTTACTTAATTTAACGCTTTATAGAGAATCTTTATTTAAAAACATGAATAATACTGTTATATTATTACATAGTAATATTGCTACACGGTTATGTACATAATTTCAAAATAATAATGATAATAATAATAAAAATAACACAAAAATAATATGCATATACAAAAGTAATATTTTCACTTTTATAAAAGAAAAAAAGTTATTCATATAACACTTTTCAATTAATTTATAGTCAATTAGAGCTACGTGAGACTGTTTTCAGAAAAAAGTCTCATACATATGTTAAAAAAAAAAACACAGACATTACGCTATTTAAGGAATCTTTTAAAGTATGCCATTTTTGTACACACAATAGGCATACATGATTTTTAATTTAATTATCATTATTAATATTATAATGTGATTGTTTTGTTCCGTTTATAATCATCATATATATATAATCATAATTGTTTTTAATAAAATTTTCGCATTTAAATATATATATATATATTCATACTGTCGTTTTATTACATAAAGGAATTCCTCATCCTTGTAATCTATTTTAAAACAAAGTTTAAAATTTGACAAATAAAAAGAAACGTATATTAGAATATATCCTTTATTGAATTATTTCATGATCTATTCTAAATAACATTTACTTAGCCTTTAAAGTTATTGAATTTATATATAAAGAACGTATACTAATCATTCACATTTCCTTAAAATAATAATAATAATAATAATAATAATAATAATTTGATAATAAATTAAATGACACTGAACTTTTGGCGAGTTAAGGAAAAAAAAAAACTGTTAGAGTGGTTAAATATTGTACATATTATAACATTGTAACTACTGAGATTAATTACCACAGTGGGAGAAATTAAAATAATTTTTCATTAAAGGAAGTACATTAACCTTTGTGGAAATTCATTGGTTTATTTTTAAAGCTATTTTCTATAAAATTCTTATATGTTCTATAAAAAGATAATTCGCGAAACATTTCAAAACAAAATATTTGATATGTAAATCGAATCAAAAAATTACTTCATAACTCATTTAATTCTTTCACATGATGAGATTCCACCACTTTAGATGAAGACGAAGGAAAAAAGAAAAGAAAAAAGAAAAACACTTTTAAGAAATTTAAACATAAAACTTTTTAATTTTGAATGTTATACTTATATATATATATATATATATATATGTATATATAGTAATATAATATTATCAGTGCAAAAATTTTAAATTTAAAGATGATTTAATTTCAGTATTCAAACAATTATTCTGATCAAAAATGAAGACCACCCAAATCAAACCAAAAGAGAAATAAAGTAAAATCTAAATAAATTATAGCAAACTGGAATGTGAAAAAAGCATTATTTGCATTCTAACGTTTTCAAGGGCCTGATAGAATGCAAATATGCTAAAAAATGGATGTTTTTTCTGTCACAAAGAAAGAAAAAGCTAAGAATTTCTTTGTTCACAGGCCCGAAACACCCATAGTAAAACCAGAAAAAACGAAGATCAAAATAAAACACCTCTCTAAAAATGATAATCCAATAACCATTTAAAAACGTAGATCAAAATAAACTCACCACTGCAAATAATAATCCAAAATTACTTTAAAAATTATGATTGAAAAAGAGGCAATCAAAGTTATGAAAAACGAGACACATGTATAAATTTAACTAGCAGATATAGTTAAAAACACAGTTAGTCAGTTCAAAATAGCAGTGAACATGGAGTAAAATAGAGACTTCACAAAGCTATGCAGGTTGAATCCTAACGTAAATTAGGATTCAGATTATTTAGTAAATTAGGATTCATCTATTATTGTAACATAAATAGTATTGCTATCTACAGTAATGTTATGAAAATAATGGAAAAATTAAATAAATAAATAAAATAAAATACAATGAATAAATAATAAAATAAAAAGACATAAAATATATATAATGTCTGTACAAAATGGCCAGGAAGCATGGAACAAAGTAAAAGAAGACAAAAACCTATTCAAGCAAAAAAAAAAAAAAAAAAAAAAAAAAAAATTGTTTGGGATTCAGATAATCAATGTATGTAATTGAATAGTGCTGCCATCTACAACTGTAATTTGCCACGAAGATTGAAAGTTAATGGGAATACAAACTAACCATAAAATAATACCTAATTTTTTTAGACCTAAATTTAAATTGGAATAAAAATTTAGAGGAAGAAAAGTAATAATAATTAAAAAAAAAAGTTAATTAAGTGTTTGGGATATCCATTAATCAATGCTAATATATATATATACAAACTTAAAGAACAATTTTTGCACACACACACAAAACTCCAACAGCAAAGTATTTACAATATGTAAGTATCAGAAAGTATTAATACCGATGTACTATAGTGTGAGAAGCCAAAGCCAAAATATCAGTTTATATTTTCGGGATATTTTAATAAAATACATGAATATATTTCACGGCTTAAGAGTTATGAGCATTCTTTAATGTATTATAAAAGCTGTTTTTTGAAAAATTCAAGATATGGCATGATGTGTTAAAATAATGTAACCTGGTAGGAGAGCATGAAAAGAAAATATAGGAGACACTTTAATATCGTTATAGGACATGAATGTTTTCCTTTTTGTGACAAAAATATTTAAAATTATAATTTTAAAAAATGATAATTGCTTAGGAAGAGACTGAATTTTAAAGCTTTGTATTTTAAGTTAAAAGAGCATTAAAAAATGGAAACCTAATAGCGTTTCTGTTTAAAAATACATATGGTAATTTAGTATCTACTTATGTGTAAAGTCAATTGTAGTTTATACATTAGTTCACATTACATAGATTTACAAAAATCTCAGTTCTTACATTTGTTCCCAAATGAGGCCGATAGGTCCTGTGTGCTAAAAATGATAGACGGAACGAACTCTGATCGCTCTGCTCACACTCGGGTATTAGAAGTGTATCCCTTAGAATGACATTTGCATACTCAACTGAACTTAATACCACACAGCACACTACCGTTTAGACTTTTATGTATTTAAATAAATTATTCCCAAGAAAAAAATAATGAGACAATTCTGCTATTTCCCTCAGATACAAAATTTCATTTTCACAAATTTGAAAAACGGTTCATCAAGGCTTTAATATATGGAATTAGGAAAGTTACAATGGTAATTTAAAAACGTATCATATATATTAATAAAAATAAAATTCCACATTTTACCAGAAAAAAATTTACCAATTAGCTGCGGCCAACATTTTAGTGAAATGTTTTACCAATTTAGTGACGCCATTTCGGTAGAAAGCAGCATTGAAAAGGTGAAACTTAGCACCAGAATATTGGTTGCACTTAAAAATGCCTAGTTAACACGATTACTATGATTAAACGTTGAATTACTATTTTTAGCAGTGTCGATACACTTTGATTGTTTTTACGCGTATGGTGAACATATTTACAAAAACTGTGTTTCTTATTAATTTAAATTATTTATAGTTATATTTATAAGAATTATTTATATTTATATTATTTATAGGAAAGGTATTTTCGAAATAGGATATAATTTTTTCGCATAAATTTTATATTTAGTGAATATAAGAAGAGTTAAAAAAAAAAAAAAATCTGGTGTGAAACAACCACACGACTTCCATTACCCACTATTACACGTATTATATGCATTTTTGAAAAGTAATGTGATCAGAAAACATAAAAGTAACCTAAAAAGAAAATCGTTAGAGCTGTTTTTGAGATACCGACTTTTACGAAAAATCAATTATTGACCGGAAAACAATAATTACATACAAAAGGATATTTAAAAGTGAGTTAATATGGCGAGTTTGAAAAAATTCCGTACAGCCGTTTTTTAAAGGAACTCGCTTGCAAGACCTGAAATTGAGCTATTTATAGAGGACGCCTATCAATTTTTCGGAACTAACCAACTATAGCATTCGAAAGGACATCTAATAGAGTGTTTATAAAGCGAATTTGAAGAAAATCGTTAAAGCCGTTTTTGAGATACGGACTTATGGTCCCACTTCCGGTCTCCGATGTCCTACTTCCGTTTTTTCAATTTTCACCAAAATTTGGAAAATTCATCTGTATACCAGATCTGTCTTAATTTTGAAGTTTTGTAGTTCTATCTTTTTTAGTTTAGGAGATATGATAGCCAGATTCCACACATATATACACACATGCACGCACACTGACCAATTGCGAAAAACTACTTTTTTGGACTCAGGGGACATTAAAACGTGTAAATCAGGTGAAATCTCGATATCGAATTTTTGAACCTAATATAATACTTTCATTACCTACGGTAGTAGGGTAATGGGAGTAAAAATATACGAATAATCTAAACATAAATTAACTTAAAACTTTAAAAGAAAAGCGTTCACTTTATTTGTAAAAAAAAAAAAAAAAAAAAAAAAAAAAAAAAATTCTGCAATTTATTATTGTCTTATGTAAGAGAAAAAAAAAAAAAAAAAGAAGAAAGAAAAGTCATTTGAAGAAGTATGTATATTAGAGGAGTTCAAAATTGTTTTAGTAACTGTAAAATTTTAATGTTTATTAGATGTTCATTAGATGATTAGGCACTGCAAAATTTTTTTTTTCCTGTAATAAAAAAAAAAAAAAAAGAAATGAAGAAAGAAAGAAAGAAAAAACATTTGATTTGTTTTTAGAATAGACTTTGAAAATAAATCATCTTCTACTACATAAAGAAAACATTCTCTCTTTTGAATATCTAAGTTCTCCATAAATTTATTTTTCGTAAGTAGCTTTATAAATTTTGAAATTGCTGTTGTGGAATAAAGGATTTCCGAGGTTAAAAGTGTATTATATATCATAACAGAGTTTTCCGAGCAAGTTTACCCTACGTCAAAATGAATCTTAAGTAAATGGTAAGACAACAAAATTTAAGAGATCATTTATTTAAGACTCTCATTTAGATAAAGAATTCTTACTCCTGAAATAACAATAGTTGAGTTTATTAGGCTTACAAACTTAAAATGAATGTATGTTTTACCGCTGAATTTTCATTGACCCGTGTTATACTCCTTTAGAGAATTTTATGTGAATTTAATTTCTTAAAAGCTCAAATATAACTTAGAAATTTATATGATTGATTGGTATGGAGATATAAATATTAATAAAGGTTGTATTTTAATATTTAAAAGTATGCTATATTTATGTTTTCTTTTTAGTTGCTCTAGTTTTCAATATATAAAAATATTAATTAGGGTATATAATAATAAACAATTTAAACAATAAATTTGTTTAAAATATTTAAGATTACATAATTTATTACACTATTAGCTGTGGCTCTCAATTTTAAGGAATTATTCCTACACTCTTTTTAATCAATATTAAATTGTCTGTGTATGTATATATATATATATACTAGCCGCCTTCAGCGACCAGCTGGTTCGCGATCCTTGAAAAATCCGACATTACGAAACTCCCGCTCGGTGGCGCCTGCGGCGCCTTTTTCCCGTTCCAGGTCTAATAACAGCTTATTGAAATCGCAGTAAATTCCCGTGCGGTAGCGCCTTCGGCGCCCTCTTCCCTTTTCAATATCAGAAACATCCTGTTCGCTCACCATGTTATGATCTTTCAAATTTCTGACTTCAGCTAAGTCCCGCTCGGTGGCGCCTGCGGCGCCTTATAACCTGCAATAAAAATACTTTAAAATATCTTTTGAATGATGTATTATGTATTACAATAATGAATATCTTTGATATATTTTAGACTCAAAATGGCTAATCTATCAAGGGCGATTAACGATTTCTATTGAAATCCGTCTAAAATTTAAGAATTCCAAAACTGCTTTTTTACAACCGAATTCATAAAAAAAGGAAAAAAAAAATCAATATTATTCTGTTAAAAGTAACTTTTGGTGTCATTAACAGAGGAAATAAAAATGAATTTAAATAAATATAATATGTCTATCTTTTATTTTTAAAGCTATACTTTAGATTTTTTAACTGCGTACAGGTGAGCCATAATGACGGGCAATTTCGAAGTTCTGCTTTTGATCGATTTTAAATTGAAAAAATTCAAAAACTGCTTTTTTTATTTCCAGTACTTTGTCATGTGGTCGAAAAAAGAAAAGCAATTTTTCCCGAACGGAAGAATAGTCTAACCAGCATCTCTAGCACCTGGCGCTGAAGAATCTTTGATAAATGAAATAATTAAGTGTTCTGCCTGTTTCCAACTAAATTTCATACTTTAGTTAATTTTAAAAAATCTAATTGCTGTAGAGATAAGCCACTTCCACTCTCAGATTCGGAAAAAAAAATCCCCTTTCATTTGGTACCAAATTCGTAACGATCGAACTAATATTTCTAATTTATTTTCCACTTTTTCTGATTTTAACTCGTTAAAATATCTATTTCTATGCAATCGCGGTGAATTCTGAGTAATTGAGATCGCTTTTTACATTTTAATTAATATCTCCGGAACTAATTAAAATTTTTAAATTCTGTTTTCACTATCAACTCGGGAAGGCTTCTGAGCACCCGTATGTCAAATTTTATACTTCTGCGTTCAGTAGGGGCTGGACGTATAGATGCACAGACAGACAGACAGACAAACATCTTTATTTATTATTATAGATTTATACAGATTGTCCCATAAGTCTTTAGACATTTAAAAAATTTACAACTATTAAATGAATTGATAGAATTGAACGCAATTTGAAAAAAAAAAAAAAAAAAAAAAAATTCTCGGAAAGGGGTATTTATTTATTTATTTATTTATTTATTTATTGGTAAAGAAAAAAAATAATGAAACTTCATGTATGCACAAGTGGGAGGTAAAATTACAAATAAACTGTTCCAATCGCAAAACTGTGCAATTTATAAGACTTTCATTTACGTATTTTGCTTTCATATCCGTGCGAAATATTTAACTATTGGTCGACAAAATATTTAACTATATTTGTTTTTTGAAGAAAAAATATTCCTCTTCACGGGAATGATTTTTTTCACAAACCGCGTTCAATTCTATCCATTCATTCAATAGTTATGGGTTTTTAAATTGTCTACAGATTTATGGGTTACTCTGTATATACTTACTTTTCTTTTTATACCATTATTTAGAAGAGTAATTTTTCTCTTATTTCCCTGTAATTACATACAAGAGAAATATTCCCTGTAATTACATACTGAACAAACAGAGTTGTGTGGGGAAAATTCAGGTACTGACAATGATATTGAATAAATGAAAAAATTGGCATCTCCGGATATTAGACATTGATTAAATCTACAAACAAACAGTCTTAAAATATGCATTAAACACAATGCTAAAATGCAGTCCTCCTATAGCGGTGCCAATTGCCTGCAGCGCTTATACAGAAAAAACAACTAGGGGAAAAGCATTATATGTAGCCAAAATTAAATAAAGAAACAAATGGGTACATGACACTTTGTTCCCGCCGTTTTGGTCCCGCCGAATTGGTCCCACCACTTTGGTCCCGAGGAAATTTTGTTCCCGCTGTTTTGGTCCTGCCCTTTTGTTCCCACCATTTTGTTCTCGACATCAGGAATAATCAAAGTATTATAGAAATAAAAGGCGAAATTCTTTTTTCATATTTCGAATTCTTGTCATTTGACTTGAAAACAAGGAGGTAGGAAAAGTCAAAATTATTATCATTATTTTTAATTATTATTATTTTGCAACAGAAAGTTGTAGTAACAAATAAAACTTTAAAAACGTCTAAAAATTTGAGATTTCGATTTTTTCTTTGTACGATAAAGTAAAAAGGACAGCAAATACATGCGGAAACTTCGAGCAAAAGAGAACTTAGACGAATTTTTACAATTGGAGAGTTAAATATCTACAACCTTTCTCGAAACTGGTGTAACTATAGGACACATTAAACAGTAATTTAGAGTGTCCGAATACATAATTTATAGGAAATCGATTTTTTTCCAGCATTCTCTAATGTTAGAGTTTAATAATAAAAGAAGATACGTGGAACCTAAATAATGCTCTCGGGATTTAATTTGTACAGATCTGCTAAACTTGAGTCATTTTCTTCTCTAGCAATCGGGATACATTTGTCAAACACAGAAAATAATTCAGAACAGAATTGTAAAAGCAACACACAGAATTGTTAAAGCATTTTTCCTTCCTTATAATCCCTTACAATATTGTTTAAGAAAATTTCGATTAGAAGTAACCGCCCCCCCCCCTATTTTTTTTCAAATGCGCTGAAACAAAACAGTGAAATTCCTTTTAATTGTCTGTTGGAGAAACAGGTGTGAAACGAATCCCAAAGTGGTACAGAGTTGTCAATGTAGGCATTGTTTGTAGTCACAGAGTCATATCATACAGATATATTAATTTATTTATTATTATTATTTTTATTATTATTATTATTTAACATAAGATTAAATTAAAAATATAAAATTTTGTGCATCAATATTTTCCAAACTTTGACGCTTGCAATGCGCACAGTTGATTAAATATCTGACTACTTACATTTTTTTCATTTTTTAAATAAAATCATTGTAATTGAAAGAAAAGTGATTTATATACGTATATACATGGTTAACGTAATTAAATATCGCGGACAAACAAACATGCATTTATTATTATTATTATGATTATTATTATTATTATTATTATAACACAAATTTTGAAATAAATTCCTCTTAGATTAATAATTAAAATTAAATCACAATCAAATTGAATTAAACGTATATATATATATATATATATCACTCACTCACTCACACATATAATATATATATATATATATATATATATATATATATATGAATAAATTCATATGAAAAATCATCACAATCTTATGCTTATGAAGAAGAATTACTAAGAAGATATTCCTTTTAAATGATGGAAGCAAGTCAATAATTAGTTCTTTGAAAAAAACAGAATTTTGTCACTAAAAGCAAATTATAGTTAATATCCTATTGTTTTCTTTCTTCCTTTTTCGCTTTTTTTTCACAATTTTTTTTCTGTATTTTATTACTTTTAAATTAATTCAGACTTTATCAATAAATATATTCAAAAGGGGATTCTTTTTTAATAACAAGGTACTGTTGTTATTGTTAGCAATACTTTTAAATCACAAACTTTTGTCAGCAATAGTAAATTAAAAATCAAATTACAATTAAAGTAAGTTAAGTCGAAATCAAATGAAAAAAAAAAAAAAATCTGTATATATATAAAAAAAAAAAAAAAAGAAAAAAAGAGAGAGAGAGAGAGAGAGAGAAGAAAATAAAATAAAATAAAGTTCATTTGCATAAAAAAAAGTTTAAATATAATAAATGTTCGTAAAAATTCAGAACAAAATTCTCCGAATCTCAATGGCTAGGAAGCAATCATAATGTCGAAAAATTATTTATTTATCTTCAAGATATTTCTTAATTAAAGATATTCTAAGAGCACTTCAATTTTCCTGTATCGACAATATTAAAAACTGACATATATTTAAAAAAAAAATAGCAAAAAATACCGAAATGTCTCGGGAACAAAATGGCCAGGGACCTAAACGGTAGGACCGAAAGAGCGGGACCAATGTGGTGGGACCAAAACGGCAGGACCAAAGTGTCTTGCTTTTTATACGCGATATTCTAATGAGGCAAAATAATTGTTTTGTCTCTTACAAAGTTGCATGTTTTTACTATTTTGAAATAAATCTCTATACTGGGTGCCCCAAAAAGGTTGAAACGCGCTTTATTTCTTTACCCGTTACAGATAAAGGGGCAATGTAAATTGAAAAAAAAAAAAAACGTTCAAATTAAGGTAAGAAAGACGACTACATTAAGAAAAAAAAACCTCCTATTAATTTTTAAAAAGTTATTATTTTATTTTATTTTTTTTTTATTTTTAAACAGTACCTCTACTCAAATTTTGTCAAATACAAAGTTTTTATTTTTCATTCAACAAGACAATTAGAAAAAAACACGTAACTATATCTTTAAAACCATCCGAATTATGATACAGAAAAAAAAAGTGACATGCCATTTTTCCGTATCATTTAAAAGGCCGGATTTTCGGTGAACATAGGGATCATTTACAATCTGATAACGGAAATGTATAGACCAAAAACATAATGCGTCGAAAAATTCTCAAATGCATTTAAATTAATCCTTAAAATTTTAAAATGTGTTCCGAATTTAGCATCTTGTTTCAAAACGACTTTTTATAATATGTCATATATTTACATTTCTATTTTGATATATGGTCCCTATAATAGGAGTTCAGTTTTCAATTATGTATAATTATTCAGTTTTAAAGATCGAAGAATGCGTTTTTTTGCAATGAAAATAAAATCTTTCTAACTGACCAAATTTGTCTAGAAGGGTCGTATAAAAATTTAAAAAATGTAATTTTTTGAAAATTAACAGAAAGATATTTTTATTACAGTAGTTTTAATTCCTATCTTATTTTGTACACTTTTGCAATTTACATTACCCTCTCATCTCTAATTTGTAAAGAATTAAACTGCGTTTCAATCTTTTTGGGACATCCTGTATATTAAAAACATGTTACTGTCGCTGGTGTATATTTTTTACCGCATTTCCTCGCGGAGGGCAATGCCATGCTCATCATGAAAGATATCAATGAGTGCCGAATACTCCATGGAAGACATTTTTAGTTAGTTAAAAAATTCTACCATTTTAGTTAACAAAACTATTAGTAAAATACTTCGGGTTATAAAGGTGATATATTTACCATCTTATAAATAATTTCAATTATTATATCAATATCCACAGGTTAATTAAAATGTCATCAATAGTGTAAAAATAAATAAGTATATATAAAAGTAAAATAAAACAAATGTCAGTGTTGATATTGGTAACAAAGAAATTTATCAACTGCAAATAAAAAGCATTATCTTTGATATTTTTGATAAAAAAGTGAATTTAGAATCGTAATTAATCGTCTGCAGTTACTGACAATTTTTATGTTGTATATATATATTGTGTGTGTGTGAAAAATGAAATATCTAATGTCTATACTTTTTAGTATTGATTTTTTTAATTACTTTAAGACAATATAGAATACTCTTTATTCATATTTTATATGTACAGCTAGGTAATGATTTTACACATTCGAAAATACCTGAAAGAAGAAAAAAAAGTTTATTATTACTATTTTACTTTAGGAAAAATCTCCTACAGCTTCAAATTTTAATCCTCTCTTGCTTACTTCTTAAAATAACGAAGGATAAAATATACTCGGTTCCGTATAAGAATTTTTGTTGATAATGTTTTTCTTGCAATTATTAGAAGTATGAAATGTATCAAAGAAAGCTTAATTATGTAATGGTAATGGATATCAAGACAGAATTAGAAAATGCTCTCATTTTTAAATGAGTTTTAATTTGACTTTTTTTTTTTTTTTTTTATGCCAAAATGTATCCGAAGTATTTTAAAAAAAGGTTTTAAATAAAAAGAAAAAATTACACTTTAAATACAAAAATAAATGCAGTCAATTATAAAGATATTATTTAATTTAGCTTTTTCCCCCTCTTTTTCAAAATAATTAAGTATTGGAAACTTTTTCTCAAGAAAAAGTTTAATGTAAATTATTGATTGACATTCCTGCAAAACATTGCTATAAGTGCTTACAAGGATGATAATAGAAAAAAGAATGAATTATCTGAATCATAACCAATGCTACTTTAGATATCAGATTTTCCAAGCCTAAAGTCAGTTACTTGAAAAAAAAAATCTCCTCATAATACAAAAGTAAATATAAAAAATATCACCAAATTAAAGGCTTGCCTATACTGGAAAACGGAAAAATTCTGGTCCTCAAGAAGATCACGATATTTAGGTACTAGACTTCTTTTTTCCTCTTCATTTTTTTTTTTTTAACAAGCAATATTACCATAATAATAATAATAATAATTAAAAATAAATAAACGCCAAATCGTGACAAAATTTAAAAGTCATCTAGGTAATCATATACTAAAGCTGTAACGCAAAATGATCTAGATACTACGAATTTCTTTCTAAAAAAAAAAAAAAAAAGTGGTATTAAATATTATGTGTTTCAGTTTGACATTGAATATGGGTATTTATATAAAATTGTTCTGCTTTTGTCTTGTGCTCTCTCAGAAATAATATACTAAATTTTGACGATTCAGACATCCTCGGGCTTAATTTTGTTGTTTTTGACAACCATTTCGTTAAGCGATCACGTGATTTATGAGGAAACGGGAACTCTCAAATATTTGACGAAATTGTTTACTCACAATAGCATGTGCTAGCTTTCATTACCGCCATATTGTTTTTTGTTTTTTTTTTGTCCTGTGTTGTTTCGACTTTACGTTACGAGGAATTTTATTTGCCGGCTTGGTGGTTCGGTTGGTAGGACGCTGCCTTCTGGATTCCCAGGTCTCCGTTTCGAATCCCGGTGCGGGCATGGATGTTTGTGATGTCCTATGTCTACAAAATATTGTGTGCGATTGTTTCTGTGAATTTCTGTAAAAATATAGATCAATTGAGACAAAAGTCATTGTAACTATAGGTCTCAAAGCTGTCAAATAAACGTCCAAATGACTTTTATTTGTTTGTTCTGTTTTATTTATATTTTCATTAAATATAATTAAGATTTAATGTCTAAAGCAACGGACTTCCAGGTAATTTTATAATTCTATAATCAGTATTTTATTCTGTATCACGAAACTAGGATGAAAAAATGTATCTTTACTTTTGACGAAATTCGTATGTTCAAACAAGTGACGAAAGTATTTTTCTTAATTTGACGAAATATTCGCTCGGAGTATTTCCCTCGAAACGGTTTCGTGAGAAATAAAGACAATTTCGTGAAACTTGAGTATCCATTTCTGAGAGTGTGTTATGTACTGCGAATATTCCTATTCAGTGAAAGGAAAAGTAGAGAACAGGCGCGTGTCAAGGGTTGATGAGCGGAGCGAGCAGGGTAAGAGGGCCCCTAGTCTCATATAAAATGCTTTGTTGCCATTTTCTCCTACAGATTGCGGCCAATTAGGCAGATATATTTTCCTAATGTTTGCGCTGTGTGCTCTCCTCTTGCCATGTGTCTAGGTTAAATATCGAATTTCAAATCGTTAAAGCAAAAATCAGGGTAAAATAAAATCATGGAACTTGTTTACATTATTCATTCAACAAGTAAAAATGACTTATTTTAAAATTATATATATATATATATCTTTTAAAAATGCAATTACATTTTCAAAAAAAGCATTACAATAAGCAGATTAACATTTTTTATTATAACTAATTATCAATTAAATTCTACATTCAAAAATTCTCAAAATGCTTAATAATAATAATAATAATAAATAGATTTTATACAATATAATAAATTAACTTAAAATGTATTTAAATTTAAATAATGAATGCAAAAATATACGTTTAAAAAATGCAGATAGATTTAAAATGAGAACCTGTATGGTAATAATGTATTATCGGGATATATAGAGCCATACATAGGATTTACCTTACGTGACCTTCTTTTTGAGATTTTTTCTGAAAAAGCCACAAGAATGAAAAATTATTAAAGATAACCAATAAAATAAATAAAATATTATTGATTTCAGATGTTTTTGTCCTACATTTCAATATTTTTGTATTGTTTAATAATTGGTCTTAAAGATTAATAAAGAATAAAAACGAAACAAAACCCAAGACAACAATAAGCAAATATCCAACTGGAAAAATTTTAGGTAAAATTCTAGCAGCGAAAGGATTTTAAAACCTTATTCAATATATTAATATGAGCATTTAAAAAAGATAACCCCAGTATAATTGAAAAACAGTTCTTCAGAAATTACATTAAAAATTCTTTATTCAAAGTGACATAAATTTTAAGTAAGAAACTTGCTTTTTAATGCATATTTTCCTTCCGTGTAATTTTCATCCTTTAAATTTGTAGATGCACGATATAAATAATGTAGGAAGTTAAAATTGTCATTATTTAAAACGAGAAGTTTAAGAAATAAATTAAAACGTAATTTGTTTATTTAAATGTTTATTAAAATGTTAATAGCTTTGCTCTTGTAATGCACCGTAGAACAAAAGTAAACCATAATTTATTTCTTTAAATATTTACTAAAGCTTTGACAATTCTATTCTTGATATGTATGTATTTACCCTTGATACATTTTTTTTTAAAATTTCACTGAAAATGTCTTCACGATCTGAATTACTCACGATCTGATAATTATTTTATGAATTATTTAACAATTATTAAAAAAAAAAAAAAAAAAAAAAAAAAAAAGTTAATTTAAGTTAATCCAAGATTTAAATTTATATTTTCATTTAGTAATATTTAAGTTACATTCTGATAAATGAACATGGTTACTTACGATTCTCGAATTAGGAATATATATATATATATATATGTTACCGTGAAAGACCGAAATTGGAGAATGTCGACTTTCACCGGTGAATGTCAACAAACACCAAATACGTCGGTGAAAGATCGAATATTTCATTACATTCTTGTACATTCGGACCCTCACCGGTGTATGTCGACAATCACAGATATGCTCTGGTGGAGGTCGAAAAGAGAGGAGCAGACAAAGAGGCGACTGGCTGTTTCCCGCCAAATCCTTTGTTCTGCTTGGAGTCAGTCAGCTTTGTCAGTCTTATGCAAGGTTTGATGGTGAGAGCAACGTTTTCTTAATTTTTTTTCCGATACCCTAATTTATACAGAATGGATACTGCAGTGAATCGTGATTTTTTTCTTGAAAAGTTAAATGCATTAATTGCGGATAAACGAGAAGACAATTGTTTTTATTTTTCTCAAGAAAAGTACTCTAAAATACTTTCTGAAGTGGTTTATGCTAAAACTAAGTGCAACACACCTTTGGATTATAGACGATTAAAACGTTTTGACGTTTTAAAAATTAATGATGAAGAGAAGTTAATTGTACCATTAAAACCAGGAGAAACGAATATACAGTATTATGTTACCAATGAGGAATTGTTCAGTATACTATATGAAACTCACACCAGAATAGGCCACGGAGGAAGAACACGTATTCTTAAAGAGTTGCAAAATAAATACAAAAATATTACATATGACGTTGTAATGTTGTATTTAAATTTATGCAAACAGTGTCAAATGAAACACAATGCACCTAGGAAAGGTATTGTTGTGAAACCAATGATCAATTCTGAGTTAAACTCAAGATGTCAAGTTGAGCTGATAGATCTGCAGTCAAACAGAGATGGCGAATATAAGTTCATAATGGTGTATCAAGATCATTTAACTAAGTTTGTCCAGCTACGACCTTTGAAAACTAAGAGGGTGGAAGAAGTAGCGTATCACGTTCTTCCAATATTTTTAACTTTTGGTGCTCCAACAATATTGCAATTAGATAATGGTAGAGAATTCAGTAATCAAGTCATATCCGAAATATGCGCTATGTGGAATGATGTTAAGATAGTTCATGGAAAGCCTCGGCATAGTCAAACACAAGGCTCAGTTGAAAGGGCCAATCAGGATATAGAGAATATGCTAACTGCATGGATGAAGGATAACCATACAAATAAATGGTCAGAAGGTTTACCCTTTGTACAATTTGCCAAGAACACTACATACCACGAAGGAATATGCCAAAGTCCTTATGAAGCCATGTTTGGCATTGAAGCGAAAAGAGGCATAGCATCGTCTGTTTTGACTAGCGAACAAATCGCAAATATCGAAACCGAAGAACAACTTGAAGAAATTGCCAATACTTTTGAAACCGAAGAACAGCTTGAAGAAACTGGTAATACTTCTGAAAAAAATTTGAGTAGTGGTCAAACCGAAAACCATATTCCAAAGAAAAATATTGAAGAGGACTTGCAATCTACCACGTCTTCACATCAAGTTCTGACTGAAAAACACGAGTTAATTTCTATAAAAAGAGCGGCCGCGAAAGATAATCTTCTACTGCAAGCAACAAAAATGTTACGAACCTCACAAAAACAATTTCCTCCTGCTCAAATTGGTGATACTGTACGAATACAAGTCCTTGATGTCGACCGTGGTCGTACAGATAACCGAAATGTGTTAGCGGTTGTTAATGGAATAGAAGACTCCGACTTCTATAAACTTGCAAACGAAAATGGTATCATCAAGCAGCTTTACACACGTAATCAGTTCGTAATTTGTAAAGAAAAGTTACTTTCCATTGATGAGATTCATTTTCAAGAAATTTCGCTGAGAGAAGCAGCTGCAGCTAATTCGAGAAGCGGTGGGCAAGGCTATAAACGCTGTCATTGCAAAAAGAAGTGTTCCACAAATAAATGCAGTTGTAAAAGCAAGGGCCTCTTGTGCAATTCAAAGTGTCATAATAGTTTCAGTTGTTGCAATAAATAAGATTTGAATCACATAATTTAGTAAGTTTTTTATTACTATTATTTTATTTTCTCATTTAGAACGTACTGTATAATTAAGTCAGTTTTTAACTTCTATTATTTTCCTTTCTCATTTTGAATGTACTGTATAATTAAGTAAGTTTTTAACTTCTATTATTTTCCTTTCTCATTTTGAATGTACTGTGTGTTTTCAGTTCTTAGTCATTCCTCTCAGAAAGAGAGGCGAAAAATTTATCGCGACTGAATTACGGAGAAGAAAATATAAATCTCGGACCTGTTCAACATTCACCATTAGTGCATGGTGAATGTCGACATTTACTGATGTAAGTCAGAAATAAGGGTATTTAGCAAATATTTCGGTCATACACCAAGCAACTATGTGTTTGTTGACATTCACCGGTGAAAGTCGACATTCTCCAGATTTCCAGATCACCGTAACATATATATATGTTTGTTATTCTTTTATTTCAGAATTGATAATACATATTATATATCATAAAGACATGACAATCCACTAATCTGTTTTTATATTCTTATTCCGTTATATTTATACAATATTTGATATAATGTTTATTGTATTTAGAATATAAACTTGCTCGTTACTTTAAATTTAATTCAGAATTAATAATTCACATTAAAAATCATAAACGTATGATAATTTGAAAAGGGATATATAAAATTATTTAATATCCTAGTGCTTTCGTATCTGGTTCTGTATAAATAGCAATGAGGCAGTTAGCAGGTGAAGATTTAGAAACTTTCTTCAAGTACTCATACGTAAAAGCTAGTATTTCACTTTTAGAAGTGGGTTCTGGTGTAATTAGCCTTGTAAAATACTATGTGCAAAAAATGATCTTAGATTTACAAACCAAACTAAGTCCCTGGCATTGTGCTTATCATGTTAATTCATTTTTCTAAATGATAATTGTCCTTAATATTTAGTCTGGTTATTCGTAATGCATGAAGGATTTTGTTCACTTTCACTTAAATTATCATTATAACAAATATTTAAATGAGTTTGAAAAATGCTGTTATTTTCAATGCAAATTTTGTATATAAGTTAGTCTATCTGAACTGTTAGCTTAAAAGCTTTTTAATGAGTACTATGAAGATCCGAGTATTATGCATCATTATCAAGTCCTTGCATACATTAGTTTAATTATCAATAAGTCCATTTCTGTTAAATATAGTCCGAAAAGATATTCAAATATTGTTGCAAAACATTAACAACGCTAATTTTGGGTAATAAGAAAATTGTTATCAGACATTTTTATTCATTGTATCTATTGAAATTTGGAAGGTTTTATGTATTTCATTTTTGGGTTATAACCATCAGATTTCTTCTTATAAATACGCCAAAGCAACTTTATATAAGCGTTACACACCCAAATGGAAACAGTAAAGTCAGCCTAGATTATTAAGTTTCATAAACCGCATTCAGTACATGAGAGGATGCAAAGCTATGAAAAAGCATCACATACAAGTACTGCTTGCTGTACGATTTATGGGATATATAAACAGCATCAATTAATGAAAAGATACAAATGAATGGATTTTAACTGGATAGAGTCTTTTAATTATTCACCAAAAGCAAATGCAATATTTGAGTGCTACAAATTAATTCAGGCAGATGTACACAAAATAGTCTTTTACTTCAAATAATTATAAAAAAAAAAAAGCATACGAAGGCATGTAAAATCATAAAAAATATTGAATTTGAAGAATTAGCTGCATTAATATATACAGGAGCGAAAAATGATCGAAACTAGGACTTTGATTTAACGTTCCACCGCTCTAACAAATCAGTGATCTCGGTTTGCATATGATTCGACCAAATGACCTGCTGGTGTAATTTCATTTATTTATTACATTTATTTATTCATTTATTTATTATGTGCGACTCAATTATTTACAGGAATAAATCGGTAATAGAGAGTTGGAATGTTAATACAAAATTCTTAGGTTCTAATTTTGGCTTGCTCACTTTTATAAGCCATATTTATCGAGCATAAATTAAAGACATTTCCATGTGAATATATTTTCTCAGAATAGAAGGCTTCAATTATTTAAATATTTTTAATTTCTCAATTGTAAAAGTTAATTCAACCTATGCATTAAAAGCTTGTTGTATAAAAAGTCGAAGTTCTTATTCTATTAAAAAATCAAAAGTAACAATATTTCATAGATTCTACACCACGCAATCTTCGCCTTCGATGATATATGCTTATTTAAATAATCTACGCCTTCGATATATGAAATTGTTAATACATTATATATTGATAGCTATATTTCTATTTTCATGAATACATATCTAAAATTTAAACAGAAGGTAACATTGCACACTGAGAAAATATATATATATATATACCGCCTTCATCTAGAAAGAATAAGTGGCCATTTTCTAAATCCCTTAACTAGAAATATAGATTTCCGAGCTATTCTCATAAAGCACGCCAGTAAACTGAATAGACGAAAATATCGAGAAGTTCTAGTGTACACATTTCTAAATGGTGGAACAACATTTTGAATATTCCGAACATTCTGAATCTTTTTTATTGCGAGAAATTCTCGCTTGGTTTTCTAGAATTGGGTAATAAACCAATATTATAGTATCCGAAACTCGCCTCTTGTAGACTCATTTATTTGCAGAGATTTTTAAATAACTTTCCCCTCCATAATAAAGGCAAACGCTCTAGAATTCTAATAGGGGTTTCTAGAACTTGCTTTCAAAGGGAACTAGAATTTATAAGGATGACATGGAACTATTTTTTCTAGAGCCACAATTTAGTTTCTAGATGTCAGTAACAGAATTTTTTCTCAGTGCAAAGAATAAATATATAGTATATTTCTTATTTTCTTAATACAAAGATGCTATTCGTAAGAGTTTATATAGGTGTTTACTGTATAATGTTCATATTGATAATAAATTCTATTTAAAACTATATTTGCCATAAATTATTCAATGTCCTTGTATTATGATATATGAAGGAAGAAAAATATAAAAAAAAATATATCATTTATTCCTTTTACAATATAATATACGATGGAAACGAACGGAAATTCATCATTTCGAAATGTCATAACAATATCGTATGTGTTTGGTTATTAGAAAAAGAAGAAAAGAAATTGGATTCTATAATCTCTATGTCTATGACAGCAAACGTATAATCTTCGCCTGAAAATTTTTCTTCACATATTGCATTTCCAAAATAAATAAGGAACAAAATGCGTTTTACATTACGTATTTTTTAATATTTATTTTTTGTATTTTATATTTAAATTTCGATTTCTTGATAATGTAATTTTTGTTGACAACTAAATTATATAAATGTTATGAATAAATAAGTATACTCATTTTTAATATAAAAAAAAATATTTAGTTTTTATACTAGAAATTCGACGTTAGCAGAAGTAATTTAATTTTTAGTCAGTCATTTGATATTGTATTCATGTGAGTGATAATATTTTTAGCACGTGATTTTTAAACACCAAATTTTAAATATCAAAAATTTAATAAAATGATTGAAATATAAATTTCTTAGTTAAAGGTATTTTTTAAGTATTAATTAAATGTCTAATGCAACATAAATAAAATACATATATTTCCTTATTACGTAAAACATGAAAAAAAAGTTTAAAGATTTAAAAAGAAATTTAAAAAAAAAAAAAATTAAAAAACTATACTGTCTAAAATAAAAAAAGAAAAAAAAAGTTTATACTTCCATGTATACATATATATATATATATATATATATATACATATATACATGCATATGTGTCGTGTGTGCGCATGTGTGAGTGGATATATTAAAATGAAGTGTTTATAAATAAGGTGCGCAATAAAGAGAAATACGTTTAACTGAGGCACGTCCACCAAGTTTTGCAAACAAAACGGAAGCGTGAGTTTCAGAACCAGCAGCAGAAATCAGCAGTGTTCATGAAACTGCCAGACGCTTAGGCTTACCATCGTCCTCCATAAGCAATATTTTTCATAGAATTCATGATCTTTTCTATAACGATTTTAGTTGTATATATATATCAGAGTATATATACAACTATCATCAGCGGATACTGTGCAGAGCGAGATGAATATGAGATCTGGGTTCTCTACAAAATCAAACGAATCTTGGGTCTTTAACATCTTGTAAACATATGATGCTTATTTTTTGCTTTCTGGTGAAGTTAATATCCATAACTATTGCCTCTAATCGATATGTAATCCACGTGAGTAACGCGAAAGGCTGATAAATAATTCGCAGTTGGTATTCACATTTTAAGAACATAAAAAATCAAAATTAAAATGCCGGATTGCTTCGAAACAAGAGAATGAATAAAACAGAACTATGCATACTTTTTCTTGAGGTTTAATGATCATAATAAAATAAAAATTCTATTTACACTTTAATACATTATTTACAAAAAAAGAATACTTAAAGGAACATAGTTCCGAATCTAATTAGCTCTCATAGTGAGAGATCGAAAACTTCCATCTTCGAACACAGCCGAAGAATCCAAAATCTAAACTAAACTAAAACTTTTATAGGCTGTTGCCAAAATTTATAAACAAAATATATAAGTTCATCTTTAATGTTTCTGCGGCGACGCAGCGTCGTCTAAATGGAATTATTTCACTACAAGGCTTTTCATTTCCGACAAATGACAGCGCGTTGTGAGTTTAGAGGTTCCTAGGAATAGGAAATTTCTTCAAAACTCAATGATCAGTAAATGGGTGGAAAACAGCCAGGTTACTGCGCAGCATTATTTAGCACATCTGAGCAAAGAAGTACCATTTTGAGTTAAAGGGATGCACTTTCTATTACCATTTTATGCAGATTGGAGCAACTACGAACAATGCTACTCCGGTCAATTCTTTCTTGCATAAAACCTTCTTGGGGAAGATAATTGACCGTATTCTCAAATATCTCGGAATCGAAATTTCGTATGAAATGAAGAAATCCCTCACGTCAGTCCGAAAAAAAGCAATTCTCCTGACAAAAAAAAAAAAAAAAAATAAAAAAAAATAAAAAAAACTCTATGTGAATATAGCGAGATATCTCGGTCAGATTTTGAGTGAAATGAATTCCTGTTACGTTCCGCATTCCGGACATGGAAGAATATACGACAAAATCATTAGTAGGTATCGCAGTTTCTGAAGGACACCTCAGTGTCAAGACCTCACATCGGCAAACTTTTGGTAATTGGGATATTTGAAATCAGGAGTGTATCGATCCCGGATGTCTAATCTGTTGGAACTGAAAGATACCGTCTGTTAAGAGGTGTCAAGTATACATCCGGACCTGCTGCATCTACCGTTTTTGGATTTTAGGAATCGGTTTAAATGCATCCCTCGGTTGTGGTCTGGTTCATGCGTAACACATACTGCTGTAATTAGCGATTTACAGGCACTTTGTTTTCTATTTGCAAATATTTTATTTAACTTCCGTACGTCAACGCAAACGGTAGGCTGGTTTTGTTATTATGACTTCCATTCCCGACTACCGTAGCTAATGGAAGTATTGTATTCGATCCAAAAATTTCGATATCAAAATTTCACCTGATTTACATGTTTTAAGGTCTCCTGAATCGAAATAAGTAGCTTTGGCCAATTGATCAGTGTGTGTGTGTGTATGTAGGTAAGTATGCATGTGGAGAATTTTCTGTCTATCATATCTCCGAAATTAATAAAGATAAAACTACTAAACTTCAGAATTTATACAGATTTAGTGTACAGATGAATTTTCCAAATTTCGGCGAAAATTGGAAAACCAGAAGTGAGACATCGTAAACCAAAAAGGGGACCGGAAGTCCGTAGCTCAAAAAACGACTCTATCGATTTTCTTCAAATGTGCTATATAAACACTTTAATATATGCCGATTCGAATGATGTAGTTGGTGAGTTCCGAAAAATTGATAGGAGTCCTGTATAAATAGCTCAATTTCAGGTTTAACAGGTGTGTTCCTTTAAAAACGGCTGTACGGATTTTTTTCAAACTCGCCATATTAACTCCCTTTTAAATATTCTTTTGTATATAATTATTGGTTTCCGCTCAATAAATGAGTATTCCAAATTTCGAAAAGTTGGTATCTCATAATAGGCTCTAACGATTTTCTTGAAAACTGTTCAGAAATCATTTTTAGATATCCTTCCGCATGTAATAGGTAGTTATTACAGGATAATTAACAGTCATCCTGATTAGGTAGGCTAGTTTTAGATCTCGGAAATTGGCGTTTCAAAAAATAATAGTACCAATTTCTTTTTTTCTTATTTTTCCACTCCCTATGTAAACTCTGTTTAATATGTCTTTATACGTGTTTCAAGTTTCTTTTTTCGGAAAATATTTAGGTGTCTGTTCCGTTAGGTCAATTTTATGTTTTCTGATATCATTATCTCCAAAAAATACATATTATACGTGTAATAGAGGGTAATGGATGTCGTGTGGTTGTATCGCATCAGATTTTTTTTTTTTCCTGTATCAATAAAGTCTCCCTTGTCCTAGCAATGTTAACCCTGCAAAACACCTTTTTTTCATTTTTATTTCGCTTTTGGATATATATTGGGAACATTTTATGGAAGTTTGCCATTTAGAAAAAATTAAGAATTATTTACAAGAATGAAGGCGACGTTTGAAAAAATAATAATACAATGTGTAAAATACAGTGTTTTGACTCGACGTAAAAAAATAATTTATTCAACAACACAATAAAATTTTAACTTCTGCTACCACAAACTTCGTGCAAAAGAATGCTTCAAAATCAAACAAAATCCCTTAATTTTATCTCTCAAACAAACATTAATGATTAAAATATTAAGCTAAAATTAAAAACAGAAAACAATGCGGAAGAAATTAGTGACATACTTGCAATTTAATTTTAATTTTTTTTTTTTCGTTTAATTCTTTACCCGAATATTTAAACTGTACTTTAAAGAGAAAAAAAGTAATTGATCCTGTTAGGGAAAAAAAAAAAAAAAAAAGCGGAAAATAAATTACCTAAATAAATCAGTTGAGAATAGATTTCTCCTTTGAGAAAAACAAGACATTTATTCCTTTGTTCTCAATTTATTTCATTAATTTTGCAAGCAAATACGCAAGAAATTCTTTAATCAATGGGCAGCGAGGAAAATCATTACAGGCAGATAGTTCTATCCAGGGGAATAAAATAAAACATTGATAGGATTAAAAGAAATGAGTTTTTCTTCCCGCAAGAAAAAAAAAAAAAAAATAGTTGAGCTTAAAAGAAAAAAAAAAAAAAAAAAAAAACTTTAAATTCTTAAGAAAGTAGACTGAATTAAAAAAAAATAGAGAGAGAGAGAGCAACCGTTCCAGGATTTTTTTTTTTTTTTTTTTTCTGTTTTTCAACAATTACATTTTTATACAAACAGAACCAAAAATGTTTCCTTTCGTGGATTTTTTTATTTTATTTTATTTATTTTTTAAGTATTGCATGTAATTTTTAATTATTACTATTACTATTATTATTATTTTTTGGGGGGGAGGGGGGGGGGGTTATTTAATGTTTTGTAATGTATTCTATATGACATCTTCTTCTCTTTTCTTTTACTTATTATGACATTACTCAGTTTTTTTTTTCTTTACATTTTAGGAGAGCGATTTTCCGCGTATGAAGACGATATATCTATCAAAGATATGTTTCTATTTTGTACTCGTGTTTCTTGATTATAATTTATAGGTAGAAATTTTCGTAAAGTAAATATTTAACATTTTTATGTTATTTTATTCACATCTACTTTTTTCTAATTTACAAATTTCCTTCCGTGCGTATGGACTACATGTATGTCGTTTTTTTTTTTTTTTTTTTTTTTTTTTTTATCGATAGTGATAAAGTCTTTAAGGGAACCATTATTTAATGTTACAGTTATTTTATTAACTGACATTTGTTTTATTTCTGTTACTTTTTATAATTGTCTTTAATAAGCGACGGCTGACTTAGACGTAACTGGACAATTTATCCATATGAGGGTCAACTTTAAGTGAAGAAGAAAACAAATTGTAGAAAGTTTTATTTAAAGTATACCTATCTGATCATAAAATGAATAATTTCTGATTTTATATATATTGAAGAGATTAAAATAAAGAAAAAGCGGATTTTCTACTGCCCATTTATTGAAAATGACCACAGAAAATAGCTTTGTTTCTGTACAGAAAAATTTATAAAATGAGGTATATTTATTATTTGAGTAATTTTGTTAAAACGGTAAAATAAATCATTAAACAAAGAAATTAAATCAAAGAAATTAAATTAAATTGACTATACTATAAGCACAGTATTTTAGAATCATCTTTTGAAAAAGGAATACCATCGGTATAAATAAGAGACATTTATCATATGGATAAATTCTTCCGTTATAAAGCTTAAATGAATTTATAATATGAATGTTTTAATTATGAAAGGAAACAAACTAAATTTCATTCAAGGAATTACCTCAAAAGTCATATGAAAATTCCCTTCTGGATCGCATCGTTTCGATTTCAAAGCAATCCTTAGATTAATGATATGCAAGAATATTGAACGAATTACGAAAAATGAGACAATAGGAGTAAGAAAAATTTTGTATAACAATGTTACGAAGAAAAGTACTTTCGATGCAACGTCTATCTTCAACTTATACTTAATACAACTTATACTTATTAGCAAAAAGAAGAAAACCTTTATAGATTGTTAAAAAAAAAAAAAAAAAAAAAAAAAAAAAAAAAAAAAATCTTTTTGAAACGATTCGTTTTGGAAAAGGTAACTATTGAATTTTTATTTTAAGAATAGAATTCTTTGTGTTCCTTATTTTATTTTATTTTATTTTATTTTTATTTATTTATTTTATTTTATTATTATTTTTTTTGCCTTGCATTCATTCAAATCTATGGAAACCATGCGACGGTGATCTATACCAAACCAAACCAAACACTTTTTGCTTAAGAGAATGAGGCGTTTAGATCACTCTTCAAATAATTTTAGTCCATTGGCCATAATGATAAAGAACTTTTCTTTGTGTTTCTGTAAAAAGTCATACACTTAAAAAAAAAAAAAAAATTCTCTTTAAAAATCGTGTAATTGTAACCTAAAACATACCTACCAATTTTTAGATCACTTAAATAATTCATTTATATGCTAAGCATTTTAAAGAATAATTCAATGAGCCATATTGAGAAAAAAAAAAATCTTCGCGTCAGTGTAAGGGAAAAAAAACTATAACCATTAAAGTGATTAAAATTAATAAAGCTTAACTTTTTCTTTGAGAGAGGGAGCGTAGTAATGTAATAAATCAAGGAGTGTACTAAAACGTATAATTTTATATTATTTTAGTTAGGGTATTTTATAAATATTATACTTTATATTACGAAGGATTTAAGCACTGAATTCTAAAATATAACTGTATTTTACAATTTCATTCAGTGGAGAAATAGGAATTTTTAAATTAAATACTAAAATTTTTTTTTTATCAGTTTTAATAGATTGTTGAATTATTAAGCTGTATATTTGTAGTATTTAAAAAAAAAATAATTTTATACAAAATACTTCTTCCTATTTTAGTAAAAAATGCCAGAATAATTATTTATACTTAACGTTCAGTTACTTTTCATTCATCAGGTCAAGGATTCTGTTTATGTTTGCGTCATTGAAATATCGTTACTTTTCATTGGAAAGTAAATGATACATTTGCGTGAGAAAAGGTTTATTCAAAATACTCCACTTGAAAGATGTTTACAGTTTAAGAAAAGGATATTTACTTACTGAGATTATTACTGATGTTTTCCAGAATAATTTATTGCGGTTGAATTTTTCTAAAGTAAAACTAAAGTAAATATAAGTATCTGTTAGTTTTATGTATTGGATTCTATAAGATTCATTAATATTAGCATGCCCCATTACAAATCCCATTTAAGTGTAAGAAGCTTTTATTATGAAGCAGCCTTTTTAGCTCAAAAAATTCATATTTTTACATTCTTTTGCCTGTATGTGTCTGGGAAAATTCTGTTTGGTTAAACTTAACTAGCAGGCTTTGCCCGCTTCGCTGGCCACTAAATTTAAAGGAAACTCTTTTCTATATAGCTTTATAAAAATAAAATAAAATAAATTACTGAAAATGTTCAAAAGCTCGCTCCAGGTCCCTGCTGCATTCGGCAGCGATTTGGTCATCCACTGAAACTCGGGCGCTTGTTCCAATTACCTGCGACAATAGTTTACCAATGAGCTTCCATTTAGGTGCTTATTATATAACAGTTTCGAAATAGATAGTATCGAAAAAAAAATGGAGTTTCCCTTTTATATTTGAATCCCAGTTACATGTGAAGAACACTATACGTGTTGTTCACATGTAACTCGGACTGGACTCAAATGTAACTGGGTTTAGACAACATAATATTTGCTTTTACGTTATTTCATATGTTTATTTTGTTTATCCAATCAACCATTAAATGACAGCAATTTCACGCCAAATATTACAATATGCTGCGACCGGCTACGTCTGTCGCATGAGACAATTAATGTTTTGTGTTTATATATAATTCATGGGTTGTAAACCTGATAGTACAGCCTTAATATAGTTCTCTTTGGCGGCTTTTGAATTTTTGTCACCATTTTAGACTTAATCCATTGTAACAATAAAACTTAATCCCTTGTAACAATATGCTATGAGCGCTATTTCTACCGTATTTTAGACAACTAATCTTTTTATGGTTATATATATTTCCCATTAAACATATTTTTATTTATTTATTTAAATATTAATTTGAATTTTTCAAATATTTCTGTTCGACAGCGTGCAAGTGCAGTTACACACAGAGGCTCATTTGTTTGTATGATAAATTAGCATAGTTATTATTATATAAAAAAATAAATAAATAGGTAAACATTATCGTGTTACACAACTTTATTATGTCGCTCTATTGGCGGCTTTTGAATGTTTGTCTCCATATTAGCGATTTTTTTTTTTTTTTTTTTTTTTTTTTTTGTATGAAAAGAGGAAGACTATTTTGCTAATAATTTTATCAGACTCTTTTTTTTTTATACATAAGAATCCTTTATATTCTGCTTATATTTTTAATGGTTTTTAGATTTAGAATAGTGCTTGTTGAAATAAATTTCTTATCTTTAAAACTGCATTTGTTCTGCAAATTTTGTGTAAAAATAAATCATTTATGTTTTTATATATTTGATGCGCTACTTAGATTAAAATGGCTGTTGCTATATTAAACTTCTTGTCGAAAAACATTCGGTGTACTTCAACACCAAAATTTAAAAAATCGCCCAGCAGGTTCTGTTAATGAAACTGATAAAATAAAAATATGGTTCATAGAGTTTAAATAATCTATTTAAAAAAACTTTTAAAACCCAAATTATTAATGTATCGTATCACATACATAGATATAGTAATAATATATAGATTGATCATTGGGGAGAAAAAAGTGATTCCTTTTCACTCGGGAAAAGACGGCGATTTTACCAAAATATGGCAGTCTTTCCCCGAGTGAATACACACGGGAATACACACGAATGTTTTAGCAAATAAAATTCATGAATAATTTACTTACTAAAGGTGAATGAAAAGCTCCAGATATAGTTTCAAATTCATTCTTCTTTTTTTCCTTTTTTCCTTCACTACCACTTAATGGCTGATTCCAAAGCTTTTTTTTTTCGGCATCAAAAATCTTTGCACGATAATATGGGGATGATAGATCTATATATATTATTATATCTATGATCACATAAATCTTTTCGAAGATAGAATAAAACTTAATTTGAAAAAAAAAAATAATAATAATAACTTTTGTTTATTAACTAAAATAATTGATGAAATTTGAAATGCAAGTTGGTCTTGTGGGGTACATGCTGTATATTATATTTTTGTGTTCGTGAGAGAAAATTTAAAAGAATTTGAAAACTGCAATTTTTAATCCCACTTAATAATCATGTGACTTAATGTGAAGCAGATTTTTCATTTTTTTTTTCTCCTAACGGTTTCCATACAATCTTCTGCTGTTCCCACCTAAAATTCATACTTTAGTTAATTTTAAAAAATCTAGTTGTCCAAATGATAAGCTGTTTAATGCATCGGATTTACAAAAATTTTCCCTTTCATTTGCTATCTTATTTGTAACGATGCGACTGATATTTCTAATTTATTTTCTAATCTTTCTGATTTATTTTCCTCATGTTAAATAAATGTACGTTTTTTTTTTCAATTATTATTATTTTGTCTAAAAACAAACTGGCAACAATTAAATTATGAATAAAATGTTAAAATTTAAATGGCTTATTTATCAGAAATTAGAAAGTTCTTATTTTCACATTTTAATTAATTAAGAAAAAACTAATCAAAAATTCAAAAATCTGACTTCGATGTGCACAATGACCCTTCGGGGGGCACCTTTGTGTTAAATCTCATTACTGTTCGAGCTACCGTTTTCGAGAACAGTGAAATATACAAATATTGCTCACTTAATAGTATAAGATGTACAGAAATTTTTGTTATAATTGCGCATTTTAAAATCTCATCTTTCCAAAAAGTATGTTTTTAGAATTTGAGTGTCATATGAGTGTCAATATATATAACTGCTATGTATCTGTCCGTCTGTGTATTATTACAATAATTCTAAAAAAACAGAATATGTGAAGAAGTTGAGATTCAATATTTTAAATCTGCTTATACAGGGATGTTATTTCAAACGTTTTATTAAGATTGAAAAAAAAAAGGTTATGTACAAGTATATACAAATAATTTAAACACATTACGATTTTTGGTGAAGTTTCTAGTTTGTACATTTTAACATCATTTGACTGCACTGAATATAATGAAATTAATGTAGAATTATATAGGCAACAATGTATGTTTTTTATAGAATATAGTATGAAAAACATTCACGAATACGTTGCCACACAAAAGAATTAATTAACATTAGAGATTACTTTTAAAATTTCCTAGAAAAACATTTTAAGCAGTATTATGTGTTTTTCTCATTACAATAAATAAGCTATGTGTGTGCATAGTGTTTAGAAAGAATATACATAGTTACCGAAAATTTTGGAAAGACATAAAATTTTACTTTCTTATACGTATGTATACAGAAGGAAGTCTTGGATTCGCGAAAATTTCCGACCTCCTTTTTTTGATTTTTACACCTTTTGAGATGTTCCAAATAAGACTTGCCATTTTTTTTTTTTTTTGAAAATTATTCTCTGTATGTTTATGTCAAAAATATTGTGGACTCTATATCTCACAAACTTTTCAATAGATGACGTTGTCATCCTATTTTACTCATAATTTTAATACGGCAGTATATATATATTGATATATGATAGCAAGAGTCAAACATATATATAAAAAAAAAAAAAAAAAAATATATGTAGGAGCATAAGTTGTGCGTTTAAACTTTTAACATGGGCATCTTTGAAAGGCATTTATCAACCTTTAAAACTAGTTGGCATAGGTGGACTCTGCTCAGTTCCCCAACATATTTATGTTCTCATAAATTTCTAGTTTGAGAGATATAATCATGTTAAAAGAAATGAATTTGACAAAAGCTTGATACAGTGACAGAATGAAAACCACGCCTAATAGGCTATCCACCGTTCACTTCGATATATTTATCTTATTCTAATCTATTAATTTATTTTATCAGGGTATATTCCGTTGTTTAGTTTTCATGCTACTATTTCCAATGCAATAATCCTCAAAATTCATATTTATATGAAAAATTTACAATTTCGCTATGTTGGTAAAATCGTAAATTACGAATAATTTACGAAATTTTACTATTAGAATATTTGTATTCAATCATGTTCAAACAAATATCATAAATGTAATTTTGAAGTTGTCTAATGTATTTATGAGCCTCAAAATTGAAGTTTATGCTCAATTTTGCCTTATTCTGACATGTTAAGTAAATCGTAAATTCCAAATAACTTACGAATTTTTTTAAATTGAAAAAATCATAGTCTATGATATTCATGCCAGTATCCTAAATAATATTTCGAAAGTGGTTTGACATCTTTACGATGAAAATATCCCTCAAGATTGACGTTTATGTGAAATTTTGCTCTATGTTGCCATGTTGAGAAATTCGTAAATTTCTAATAACTTACGAAACTTGTATATTGGAAAATTCATAGTCATTAATATTCATACCAGTGTCTTAAATAATATTTCAAAAGTAGTCTGACATCTTTACGATGAAAATATCTCTGAAAATTGACGTTTATGGGAAATTTTGCCCTATACTGCCATGTTAAGGAATTCGTAAATTTCCAATAACTTGCGAAATTTTCAAAGTAGCATATTTATAGTTACTTATATTCCTTCTGGCATCAAAACTGATATTTTAAAACTGGTCTGACATTTTTACAGTAAAAAGTTTCCATTTAATGCACGTTTAAGTGAATTTTTGTCCGATTCTCCCATGTTAAGAAAATCGTAAATTTCTAATAACTTACGAAGTTTTTAAATTCGAATGTTGCAAATAAATAGGGTTCTTGCCAGTGTCGAAAGTAATATTTTAAAACTGATCTGACCTCTCTGCGACAATTTGTTCTTGAGATATCGTGTACACAGGCTAACAAACTAACGCACTTACACACTAACAGACTAACAGACACCCTACAGACAGACACCATAGAAATTTTGTCATTTTCGGATTCCTCACACCTGAAAACGTGTAAAAAAGTCAAAAACCGAGGTCGAAAATTTTCACGATTACCTAAGTTCCCCATACCTATAGTATGATGGGGAACTAAAAATGGTTGAACCTTGGATCTGGGATAATTCAAAATACATTTATCAATATTTTACATTTTCAACACACAAACAAAAAAATGCTTAAATGTTGGTAATGCTTGTATATTGGAAAATTCACAGTCATTAATATTCATACCAGTGTCTTAAATAATGTTTTTTTTTTTTTATTTTTTTTTTATTATTATTATTTATTTATTTAATGATATACATTATGTATGTATCAGAAAAAAAATAATTTTTTAAATAAGTTGTAAAGCGTTGATTCGTATAGGAAAATATAGAAAATTTGTGGTGGGCAGAAAATAATACTTTTTAGATGTAATTGATACAAGCGCTTTACTGAATTTAACTATGTCCAGGAAAATTGCTTAAAAAAGACAAATACTTTCTTCTCATTTGGTACCCATATGGTACACAAAATATTCTTTTTCAGTCAAAATTTTCGTATTCGGTTTTTCGTATAACTACACATTTTGAAACCCTGTAAATACGAGAATTATTCTTTATGGGGTGATCTGTAAGTCTGTTTTCAGTAACACTTAACTCACTCAATAAACAAGGCCTCTCATCAAGGCTAATATCTTAATTTAAAGAGATAGTGATTTATTTATTTTCTAACTAATATGGGGCAATTTTTTTTCTAATATGATGCATGCATTTATTTATGTATTTATTTATTTATGTATTTATTTATTTATTGTTATTATTATTTTGTAAGCACTTTAAAACAAGAATTTAAATGTATGCAAATTTACACGCACACACGCACACACACACACACACACACACACACACATATATATATATATATATCATAATTCGTAAGCAAGAGGGTTAAAAATACTTGCAGGAACTTTAAGCATGATTTCAGGATGCTACATGAAATGTTTTATTTTGATAAAGATAGCAGTGATCTCTAAATAGAAACAAAATAAAGATATTTCTCTTAAAACTAGTTATGAAAAAAAATAAAATGAGTGCCTATGATTTTTTTTTTTTCTATGAAGGAGAAACTTTTACGTTTAAATATGTTTTGCCGTGGTTAATATTCTAAAATTCGAATAAAGAATCAAAGGAATGCCATAATTAATTTCGGGCTTAGTTTGTTGAATGTCATTTATTTAGAATTCCATTGTCTATTTTGCGGTATATTTCTTCGAATGAAATTTAAATGATATGCAGCATTAGTTAAAGGATATTGTATATCTTTGCTACTAATAGGGTTTTTCTTAATTTTTTTTCTCATTAATAACTCAGTCGTATGACACGCACGTACACATTATGCACACACACACACACACATATATATATATATATATATATATCTAATGACTACAATAATATTTTATCAATATATATACGTATGTGTGTGTATTGCTTTATATAATTTTAGTTTTTTAATTATTGTAAATAATAGGTGTTTTATATTCAAAGCTTTAAAAAAAAAAAAAAAAAAAAAAAAAAAGCTCTTGTTCATCTTAACAAAAGAAAAACTTCTCAATTTTTAAAAAATAAAAAGTTCCATTCCCCGGAAAAAAAAATTATATTTTCAAAATACCTCAACACATCGATCAATTCTGTTGTTTGTAAAAGTTTAAAACTCTCTCAAAATGGATTTAATGACAAAAAATAATAAAACGCAATACAAAAATTTTGTTTAAAAAGGAATTTAGAACCGTGTACAATAAAAAGGTTTAAAAAACTACTCGAAAATGACAATGTTGTAAGATAAATATTTATAAAAACAGAATGTTAGATCTAAACATGAAATGACTGTGTAATGCTGAATAATCGTAAATAACTATTGACAGAAGTACAAGAAATGTTTGCAAAGTTTAAAATATACAATTGAAGTAAATAAAAACACAAAACAATAACAAAAGGAAAAAAAAGTCAATAAGAGAATGATATCTTTGAAAAGGTTTATAAAAAATATGCAAAAAAAAAAAAAAAAAAAATAAATAAATAAATAAATAAATAAATAAAAATCGAGGAAGAGTTATTTATTATAAGTTTACGAACTATACGAATTTCTTCTAAATTAAGTGAAAATTTCATCTCGATATTGCTAGTTCTTAATGCAAAACAATTATTATTAATGTATGTTTCTAAATAATAGCACTGAATTACATAAAATCTTGCAGACATATAAAAAAATACTATTTTTTGTTAAATTATATATAAAAAAAAAATAATGAATAATAATAATAATAATAATAATAATAATAAATTCGATAGCATTGTTTTAAGCTATTAGAGGTCTATGGATTAATCACTTATTCAAAGATGTTGAAGAGATCTTTAGCTTTTTAAATGCTACCCAAATTCAAAATTTATCGAACCACGGGGCATATTTATATTTGAACCCCAGGAAAAGGAGGCGATACACCTTTATATACAAAAATATTTTTCTGGTCAACTATCACAATATTAAACATATATTTCTTAAACAACACTGAAAGATTAAAAATAATTATTAGTATATACGTCTACACATTTTTTTTTCTCTACTGTTATTAAACATTGTGAAAAATCAGAATGACCGCGGCATCCGTTGATAAACAAACATTTTTTATTATTGATCAAATTTTGTTCAGGATATCTGAAAACGTTATAAACTGATAGAAAACCGGTTTTTAAAATTTTCATCTGTCTAATGATTTCTTTTTATGTAAATAATATGAAATAGAAAAAATAAAAATAAATATTGTGTGTAATATTTATAATTTGTATAAAATTTAGTATATAGCAAAATTCCATGGGTTTACATTTAGTGTATTAAAGGCATTTAAAGATATATATATATATATATATACATATTAAGAATTTAATTATTGCACTTAAACTGGTAAAGGAAATTTACAACATAAAGACATTATAACTTTTATTTTCCATTTTCTTTAACTTTTTTTTTTTTTTTTTTTTTAAGTAAAAGGTAAAACTAACGCATTAATCAAGATTTAGTCTTTCTTTCTTCCTTTTTTTTTTTTTTTTTTTAAGCTTAAACCCGTTCAGCTCATTAAAATGGTAATTAACTTTCCTACATAAAAGAAAAATGTCACAACATTTATTTAAAAAAAAAAAAAAAAGTCCTCTTAAAATGTTCCAAAATTATAAATTCTAAAATTCTTTGAATAAAGATTAAGATTTTACGACACATTTTGTTTTTCCTACTGTGCAACTACTTTCTTTACGACTTCATTTTAAAATGTAGAACGAATACCTTAGCTTTTACTTAAATACTTATATTGTTCATCTTACGGTTAAAATAATAATAATAATTAATTTATCCTTTATGTTAAGTATCTATTATTTGATATAATTGATACTTAGATAGAAAATAATTTAAGTTTTATTTTAATATCTCCAATACATCATTATTTTGTTATTTATTACTATAAATGTTAAAGCATAAAAACTAATCCAGACCTTTCATGCTGATAATAAAGTATTTATTTATTTATTTATTTATTCGAATAAATCTTTTATAGATAAAAGACAGTATACAGAATATTTTCAGACATATATCATTCTTATCAAATGAAAAAAAATAAAATAAAAATAACTTCTAAGCATTTGGAATTTTATGAAATGATGATGTTCAAAAGAAATATTTAATGAGAGTATTATTAAAATGTGAGATGATTATCTCTGCTAAAAATAATTTGACAATCTGGAGTCAGGAATTCTTGTATTAATTAGGTATTTCACTAAAGGGTGAAATATTGAATTATATATACATACAATTTACAAAATATGGTATACATTAATCAACTAAAAACGTTCTGATTACTATTTACAATATAGGGAAATCTATTTACACTAATCAGTTTGTTTTAAGTTTAGATCAGTATATACTTTATACTTTACCTCTAAAAGAATGAAAACAAATGTTAAATTTTCACACTGACTAATAATAAATTTTTAATATTCATTTAAATGTCGCTTAAATAATTTATAGTATACAGAGTATTTTCCGACATATATCATACTTATGGAAAACTGGTGTACAAACGATAAGTTGACAATAAGACTTCTTCACACACCATAAGTTTTAAGCCAGCACAACCGGTTTCGAAAGGATGTAGCCTTCCTTCATCAGGTGCAAAAAACACGTGCTACTGCCTTGGAGGCAAAAGCAAGACCGTCCTTTCGAAACCGGTTGTGCTGGCTTAAAACTTATGGTGTGTGAAGAAGTCTTATTGTCTACTTATATATCATACTTATCAAGCAAATAAAATAAATATATATAAATACATTCTAAACATTACATTCACAAACTGGCTACGGATATTAATAAAGATTACTTGGAGAAGTACTGCCTAATGAGAATATTATTAAAGAGTTCGATGATTATTGTTGTTAAAAAAAGGTTATGAATGCGGAGCATAGAACTATTTTATTGATTAGGTATTTCTCTGTAAGGAGAAACATTAAATTTTATACCTATAAAATTTACAAAGAATTGTATGCTTTAACAGTTTAACGGTCATAGGTTTCGCAGCGAAATCAATCATTTGACATCATTTAAGAACTTTTATGAAGCAAATTTTTTATTATTTCTCCCTTGTATTATTCAGGTTTTAAACTTTTGTTACTTTACTGTTCTGTAGATAACAGCGCTGTTCCAAAATTTAACAAAAAAAAAAAAAAAAAAAAAAAAAAAAATGCTTCAAAAGGAAGCTAAATGCGCAAGTCACTTGACGTTTCTTAGTGTGCGCGGGTGCGAACTGCTGGTTTGATGATACGCTCATGTCTAGTTTTTCTCATTTAATGAACAGTTGGACTATTATTTTCACCTGAAACACCTTTTTACGAGTTGTTGTATTCCATAATGTTTACTTACAAATTGTTTTATTTATTAAATTAAATATTATTTGAATTTAATAATGTTAACTTATAGATGTTTCAAACGAAAAATTCTCGAAAAGGAACAATGCTGATTTATTTTTTTAATTTTTTAAATATTTATGATCAGCTACGTGTCTAAAACACCTTTTAAAAATTAGTATAGTGATTTTTAAAATAAATTAAGTAGTGAACGTTAAACGGTTAATCAATTAAGAAGCTTCTGATTTCTGTTTACAATATAGGAAAATCTGTTCCCATTAATCAGTTTGTTTTGATTTTATCGCAGCACATTTTTTTATGCTTAACCTTTAAAACAATGAAAACAAATCTAGACCTCTCATAATGACTAGTGAAATATTTTTTAGATTCATTTAATATTTGCATAAATCTTTTATGGTACACAGAGTATTTTCATACATATATCGTACTTACCAATATAAATATATATATATATATATACATTTTAAGCATTGCATTCATGAACTGGTACGGATTTTATAAAAGGATGATTTGCAGACATAGTGCCTAATCAGAGTATTATTAAAATGTTACATGGTTATCTTTACTGCAAATAAGTTGCGGATATGGAGTATGGAGTTATTTTATTGATTAAACATTTCTGTGTAGGGAAAAATACTGAATTTCATACATATACAATTTACAAAAGTAGTATATTTAAACCAGTTAAAAAGTTGATGCTCATTATTTACAGTGTAGGAAAGTTTGTTCACTTTGAACAAATTGCGTTAAGTTTAGCACATCACATATGTTGTATTTTACCTTGGCATTGTATGTTGGAAGATTGTAATTTTTTTCATAAAAATTAATAAATTTATATCAATTATTATCAATTTTATATCGATTATTGGCACATTTTCATTAAAAATAAAGTGTAAGTTTATTTTTATTTATATGTAAACCCCAATTAATTAGGTAATTTAAAATTTTTCAATTAGCTGGTATTTACTTTCAAAATTTGCTGTAAAAAGTATTGCCATTAATTATAAAAAATATATTAAATGTAACGAAAAAATATCCTATTCCGCTATCCTTTCCATCATTTTTTTTTAATAAATAATTTGTTTTATTTGATTTTTCTACAAAAAATTCGTGATACAAAAGCTTTAGATTAGTATAAAAATTAACAACACGATAAATAAACATAAGCTACAAATTCAGGAATATAAATTTATAGAAATAATAAACATGGTTAAAGAAAATTTGATTTTATGCGTATATAAAGTCAAATTTTATTTAATACCTTCTATGTTATACATTTCTTATCAATATGTTTTATTCATATACATATGTAATTTTAATTACGTATGATATGCAAATATCAAATAAAACACTTTGAAATATATTAAAAACCATCAATTTCAAAATATGTATTAACGAAAAAAATTTAAACAAATAATTGTTTTTTATTTTATTTTATGACAGATATGTTTGAAGTAATATCCCTTTATTAAAGTGTAGCGTAATCGAAAGCATATAAAAATTAACGACATACAGGTGGTTTGGATGCAATCATTTCCCAGACTTATGCATTATGCATAAAGTACGTATTGACTGCTTCTCCTTATTTATGTAGATTTGGTCATG